>CANTUV010000090.1:0-445254 GCA_947685225.1 Garcia nutans
TGCAAGGGATGTTACAAATTTTAATGGTCTGGCAAGTCAGGGTGGCTCAAGCCATGGCAGCCAAATTGACAGTTCCACAAGTCGTCCAGTGGCTTTGGATAGTGTTATTTGTAAACAATGCTGCCGTGAGATTGTCCTTGATGCATTGATTTTGGATTATGTGCGAGTCTTGATAAGTCTACGAAGAAGAGACCGTGCAGATAGTGCTGCATGCAAAGCTTTGGACCAGTTTATACGATCTCCCTTGAGGGGTGGTGTTTATGAAAAAAGTCAGTTTTCTGACAGTCAAAAATCTGTTAAGGTCCTGCAACGATTGCTTTCTGGGGAAGGGTCACTTGCAGAATTCCCATTGGCTAGCTTCTTACGCTCGGTATGGTCTTCTCACTTTGTACTGTTGCTGAGTAATATAGATGGATCTGTCATCTTCAGTTGCCTAAATATTTGGCAACATTGTCTGGTGTCCAATATTCATCTTTACTCATTCACAGAATTTTTTCTACTTTTAACTAGGGTTTATCTACTTTCGTATCTTGATATTATATTTTCCATTGATCAATTTTCAATTGGTTCCTTAATTTTTTTAGCACCTCCCTCCCAAATCAGTTGTTATTTTCATCAAATAGAATCACCAGAGATGGAATGAGAAGATGTTGCAGCATGCTCCTCTGCTTTTCATACTGAAGATCTAGCTAGTTCTAACTGAATACCCAAGGTTTGGTGATTAGCGGGATTAAAGAGGATTGAGTCTCCAAAAGTGTGACATATTAGACTGTTTAAGGAAGCAGTGGAAGCAATGTCTTTCCTACCAATATACAGGTGGCATATAGCCAATACTGTCTTGACTGTGTTAACCTTTATTAACTGCAACCCTCTAGAACACTTGTGCTAGAAATCATCAAAGAGTTAATGGTGGAACCACATTGTAAAAATGAGGGGCCATGCTCCTTTACACCCTCCAAATGAATTATTTTGAAAAAAAAAAGAAGTTCAAAATAGCTCCATGAAATACGTAGTTAGTTGCATGGCATCTTCAAAGATGATAAAGTTGGCCCCAGTGGCGAAGCCACGTTGAGAGGAAGGGGGGCAACTGCCCCCCATCTCTTTTGAGAAAAAAAAATAATTTATATGTATATAGTTGTAAAAATTATTAGAATTACTTATTTGCTCCACTTCAAAATTTTAAATTGCCTCCTATCATTTAGCTTATGGAAGAAAAAAATTCAATAAATTATTCATTTCGCAATTAAATATATTTTTCTTCTAGAAAAATTGATACCTTTCAAATACAACAACAACTAAGCCTTAGTCCCAAACAAGTTGGGGTCGGCTGCAAAATCTAAATTAATTTGAACTCATTCCATAAATCAAAGATCTAAGAAAAAATTAAAAGCACAATAAAACGAAAAAAAGATTATAAAAAAAATAAAAGTTTATAATTTTTATTTTTTATTTTTATTTTATTATTTATACTTCTAATATTGTGATATAATTTTTTATTCAACTATTTCTTAAGAAAGTAAATAAATTATTCAATATTTTTTCTTTAATAAGGGTGATGTTAGGACTTTACAAAGAAGAATTTGCCTCCTTCTTTTCAACTTTCTTCGCCCCTGGTTGGCCCCTAATTTTTTTTTTTCTGTCCTTTTATACTCTTTTCCGTCATAACAAATAAGAGCCCAAAAAATGGGCTCTTGAAAGTAATAAGATACCAATGAGAAAGAAGGGAATGATTTATTATTGAGAAACAGTATTTTTTTATTGCAATTTATCTCTGTATTAATCATGCAGTGACAAAAACTTTCCCTTCTTTTGTTGGACAAATCCTACCAAGTTTATTGCTGGTTTTCCTTATTTGCAATTGGTAACTGTCACCTAGTTTTGTTGGTGTAATGAAAAGCTAAACCATCATTTTTTATTAACTTGGCAAACCAGACTCATAAGTCCATTTGTCTATTGTATATGTTGTTTATTGTATTCTTAATGTCATTAATTTATTTCTTAAGTAGTTTCAAAATCTGGTTGCACCTTATGTTTATTTTTGTTTTATTTGGATCAGCATCTTTGTAAGAAAAATTGAAACATAGAGCTGAACTTCAGTTAGATTCAATTCTGCTTGTGTTTATATCATAATAAACAACTTATCTATATGCGTAAGAACATATCTTTTTATTGAGGTTTTCTCTCTTTATCTCCTTCTTCTAATTCTCCTCTTAAGACATGGATAAAAAATGTATTTTTATTTAATGATATCAGTTTATGCCTGTTGAAATTGCTTATCTTTTTATTTTCAACTCAATCATGCCATATTTTTACTGGTGTAAAGGATAAGATTATAATAGGGAAGAATGATGTAAAAATATTACATCTCGTAAAGTTTGTTTATTTGTTTTCCTGCATCTCTTCCAACCCCCCCCCCCCCCCCCCCCCCCCACGAAATCCTAAACATTCTTAATATGCCTCTGTCCACAGTCTATTATGCATTTCATGTATTTGACTACACTGCATGTTGGATTTATTCAGTGTCATTAACAGTAATATTACAAATGTACATTATTTGGCTGAAGTAGTAAGCTTTAGAACTAATTGAAAGAGTACTGTCAGTCCTAACCAGTGCTTGGTTAAATATATGTATTTTACTACGAGATTTCTTGCTGCTTAATTTTATAGAAATTGGAATTTTTACTTGGTGCTTGATAATTTGTTGTGCAATTGCAGGTTGAAACAGCAACAGATTCAGCATCATTCTTTTCTTTACTTGCTCCACTGAATTCTGGGCCATGGAACTCATATTGGAAAGCCCCTACAACTACCAATTCTGTTGAATTTGTTATTGTTCTGGGCACCCTTTCTGATGTCACTGGAGTTATCTTGCTTGTTAGTCCATGTGGATACTCTGCAGCTGATGTTCCTACTGTATGTGCACTTGTCCCTTGGCTGCATTTTCTTCATATTTATTGGATTTTTATTTAGAAGTTTGATGATGTCTATAATAAAGATCTAGATTTAGCCTAATACAGACATATTTAGATTCATATGCAGTTGGAGTATAATCTTTGTTTTGGGTAACTGTTTGATACCACAAATATTAAGCTTGAGGCCAAAAGCATGTCTTCAACTATTTGAGTGTAAAAATAGTCCTCCTTCCTTGCCTTTGGCTCTTATAATCTTTGAATTTATCTCAAGAAGGCATTCCTTGAAGTATATTAGCAATTTGCTAATAAAGTATATTAGCAACAATCAATTTGAAATTGTCTATTTTGAAAATGTTAGGTAGTTTTCCATAAACGCTTTGTTTTCTTGTTTTTTTTTTTTAAATCCAGTTGTACCTAAAATATACAGTGCATAAAGATACTATCATATATGCATATGTGGTTTTCAAGAAATTAGGAATCAATCTTTTTTTTTTACCAGGTCTTACTTTGATAACATACTTAGTTGAACAGAGTGGTGAACTGGTGATATATTGTAGTATTGCAAATTTAACAGTAGGAAATGAACTTGGAGTAAAATCTCTAAATGCCAATGTTGTGGATGAGACGTTAATTTCTAACCTTAACAACAAAATTGTGATGCATGTTTGCACCTGCATATGCTACTAAAAAAAATTTTCAGCGAAGTACTAACTGACCAGAGTAGTTCCAAAGGATCACGTCTTCATCAGAAACTAATGCTTCTCTTGAGCTGTTTCAAAGGGTATGAAGCCCGTTGATATGTTCTTACCATTATGTTATTATTGAGGAGTGCGAAGACTATTTAGGATGCGTTCGGGATGATTTTTGTTTTTTAGTTATTTTATTTTTTTTAAGAAAAAAAAACACTCGGTAATATCACTTAGTTTTAGATTTTTTTTATTAGATGAGAAACGGTTTTGAATAAATATGAAATCTCCAAAACATGGTTTTTTGGGATTTTGGTTTTTAAAAGATATATATCAGTAAATTTTTTTCTTTCTTCACTATTTTTTTAAATTATTTTTTCATATATTTTTTTGCTCTTTTTTATTTTTTTTAAAATCCAATTATAAAATGAGAGGTTTGTCTTTTTTTTTTATTTTCTTTATTTTTAATAATTTTAATTTATTTTAATAATTATCTATAATATATAATTAATATTATTATATATCATTAGAATAAACAACATATTTTTTCTAATGGGTGAATAAAATGTGTTTTTGTGTATGTATAATAAAAAAAATTATGATATGATTTTGAAAAATATAAAATAAAAACTGAAAATGGTTTTTGATTTTAAAAAGTAAAAAAAAAAAAAACTAAAACCTTACAATGTGAAGAACATGCCCTTAGTTTTCAAATATTGGTTCTCTTGTTTCCTCTTTTTTTTTCTTGGCTCTGCATCAGCTGCGTACCATGGCCTTGCTGAATATATGCTATAGTTATCACATCAATATATTCAACTTTACATTCAGCAGTACATTCCATCACAGTTACTGTGGTATTTACCTGTTACAGTTACTGCATCTGCATTATTTTTACCTTTGATGAGTTCCCTTCTATTGCCGTTCACAGGTTCAAATCTGGACCAGCAATAAAATCCAGAAGGAAGAAAGGTCATGCATGGGAAAATGGGATGTTCAATCACTGGTTCCATCTTCCTCAGAAATCTATGGACCAGAAAAGTCGGGTAGAGATGATAAAGTACCTAGGCATGTGAAATTCTCCTTTAGGAATCCTGTTAGATGTCGAATCATTTGGATAACACTACGTCTTCAGCGTCCTGGATCAAGTTCTGTTAATTTTGAGAGAGACTTCAATCTTTTATCTTTAGATGAAAACCCCTTTGCAGAAGTGAATCGTCGTGCCTCTTTTGGTGGATCAGTTGAAAATGACCCGTGTCTTCATGCTAGAAGAATTTTAGTTGCTGGAAATCCAGTGAGAAAAGAGTTGGAGCTTACATCACAGGGTACTGACCAAATGAATTTTAAAAGCTGGCTGGATAAGGCTCCACAATTGAATAGATTCAAGGTATAATAATTGCTTCTGGGCTTCGTTATCACACCATGGACATTACCATAGATAGTCTTCTTCTTCTTTCCCCTGATATTTCTTTTCCTTTCTTTTTTTTTCCAAATCCCAGGTTCCAATTGAGGCTGAAAGGCCAATGGACAATGATCTTCTTTTGGAGCAATATTTGCCTCCTGCTTCTCCTTTGCTTGCAGGGTTTCGCCTTGATGCCTTTGCTGTAATAAAGCCTCGGGTTACCCATTCTCCATTTTCAAATGTAGATACATGGGATATGTCGATAACATTTTTAGAAGAGAGAAATATCTCTCCTGCTGTGTTATATATACAAGTTTCTGCACTTCAGGTATCATCCATTAGACCAGCTTTTCACTGTTTTATTTGTTGGAAACTTTTTTTCCTGGAAAAAAGTGTCATTTTAGATTCGATTGGAAAAGATAGTTTGCTATTTAGCAGTCTACTTTTCTTCTATTTTTTTTTGCTTTGTTAATTCCTCTAACTAGCCACCCCGACTCTCTTTTCTACTTTGACAAATGGCACTCCATTCACATTTCTTCTCAAACGAGTACTTATTTGCTGTTTCTGAAGTTAGATTAAGAGGCAGAAATGATTGTACCATGAAGCAGTAATAAAAAAAATCAGTGTCTTTTTAAATGTCATCAGCATGATGGAAATCCTCAAAAATTGTAGAGAACTAGAGGAACTTCAGGGTATATTCACCTACTAAACCAAATAAAGTTTTGAAATATGTCATGGAAGGCATACATTTTACGGAAGTGGCAGTCAAAAACCCCATAATGGGGTTAAATTTTTTTTTACCAAAACATCTAGTTAAAAGCCTAAGCTTACTGCTATCATATGTGATCTCGCTTTTTCACTCTTTCCCTCCTATTAAACATAGAAGAAGGCAGGTTCTTGACCAGAGGTCTGGTTTGTCAAGTAGTTCCAACTTATTAAAAAATCTCTTGGCTAAATGATTTTTCAGGAGCCACACAATATGGTGACAATCGGTGAGTATCGACTGCCAGAGGCTAAGGCTGGAGCTGCAATGTACTTTGACTTCCCCAGACAGATACAAACCAGAAGAGTTTTGTTCAAGCTTCTTGGGGATGTTACGGCATTCACAGATGACCTCCCTGAACAGGATGATTCTGGTTTCAAAGCTGTGCCTTTGGCAGCAGGACTGTCTTTGTCAAATAGGATTAAGCTGTATTACTATGCTGATCCTTATGAACTCGGAACATGGGCTAGTCTTTCTGCAATTTGATTGCCATTTATGCAGAAGAAAAAAGTTTTGATTATTGATTGTGGTTGTTTGTGGGTGCCATTCTATAGTTTTCTTCTCTTTTTTTCTTTTTAATTTTTTGTTGTTGTATATTAGGAAAATGTAAGTGTTGAATTCATTGTCGTAATAATATCATTGATATTAAGAAATCCGAATAACATTTCTTCTATCCAAGACAAATTCTGCCAAAATATTATGAGAAGCTTTGCTTTTAGATTTCAACCTCATAAGATGCCCAGAATTGTTTCTTCCACTTTATTTTATGATACAAGTACTCAATTTTCTGACCACTTATCTATATAGCTGGAGAAAAAATTTGAACAGTAGTATTATGAGTATATTTTATGTTTCGACTGATTGGTATGTTGTGATTGAATTTGTGTGGAAGTTGAAATTGAAATTATTTGAAATTTAAGAAACAATAAAAAATAAATATATAAAAAAATATAATACAAGAAGAATCTTAAATATTAAAATTTGACTTAAAATTATGAGATTTTAAACTTTAAATCTTAATTAGAACCGACTGTTTGCTTTGAGATTTTCTTATAAACTTAAATAAGTATATAAGTACATACGTATGAAAAAAATGAAGCTCAAGCTAGGCTTAAGAAAAAAGTTCTAAATAGGCTCTTAATTAGTCATAGTTATCACGAACAAATAAATTCTTAAATTTAATTTAATGATAAGTATGAGATTATTTATAAGTAAATCTCACTATTCGAATCTCATCATTAATATAATCCCCTGCAATATTCTTTATCTTTTAATAAAAAATAATGCGTAGAATTAAAAATTAGAAGTTTGGAATAGAGAAGTAATACAAAAACATGTATATAAGGGTATCAAAATAGATTGTAACTAAACCCTAATAAATAAGTAAACACATTAGTTTAATTTATAAGCTGACCAAACTAATTTATAAATTTTAAATTAAATTGACGAATTTATTTAAATAATTTTATTAGGTTATAAACTCGACTTATAAGTTAAAGAAATAAGTTATAAAGAAATAGCTTATCAAAATACTATATTATTTCTATTTAATTTTTGTTGATAGTTTTGATAATATAATTTTATATTTTTTAATTATTTTACCAACAAATATATTTATAAGTTATTTTTTATCAAATATTATGTAGCGAATTAATATGTGAGTTCGCTATAATTCGCTTAATTAAAATGAGAATAAAATTTAAAACTATATTATTTTATTATTATTTGAACTAGTATAGTAAAAATTAAATTTATATTTATTTTAAAAATTTTTCTTATGAAAATTATTGCAACAGTTCCATAATATCTCGCTATTTCTTATTATCTTTTCCCAATATGGAATTATTTATAGGGGAGGGGGAATTGACATGAATTATTGTTCTTTAGTAAGCGTTTTTGTTTGTACGGCCATCAATTTTTTTTCATCTTCGGGTGTTTCACTCTTATTTTATTTTATTTTATTTATGTATTTTGATGATTCTTTTTTATTTTTTACTGTTTTATTTATATATTTTTTTTATTTATAAGAATTTTATTGTTGTCACATTCACAATATAGACATAAAATATATAAATATATACACAATATATACAAAATATACACAATAAACATATATATATATATAAAATATACATCACACACATCCAAAATCTACATAACATCTATAATATATATTTAATAGTTTAACTTTATTTTTTAATTTTATATATACAGAACATACACGATAAATATATAACATTTACAAATATCTTTATAATATACACACAACATACACACAACATCTATACAATAAAATTAAATTTTTTTAATTTTATTTTTATATTAAATATATGTAAAAAAAATTTTAAAAAAAATTTAATAATTTTTATTAATATATTTTTATATATCTCACCTTTTTAGATTCTTTTTATAAGTATTATTTCTTATGTATAATCAAAATTAAATTTTTTTCTATAAAAAAAATTAATAAATTTTATTTGTTGAAAATGTAATTTAAAATATTAATTATTATTATTTAATTGAATATGTTTTTTTAATAGTAAAGTTTGAAAAAATGATAAAAATTAAAGTAAAATATTAATTTCAATAGAAGAGGAGATATTTTTGAAAAAAAAATTTATTTTAGTGATGAATGAGGTATTTTTGAAAATTTGACCTAATTTTTTCTAAAAGTAAATTTTTTTTGCAATATTTTTATGGATAATTTTGTAAAAATTCCTTATTTATATTCTTTAATACTCTACCTCAAATATAATTGGGCTTTGACCAGTTATTACTTACCAAACATGGATGGTAATCTATTATTGAGGTCCATCACAAATTACTTAGAGCTAGAGGCTCTAGGTAAACAACACATTTAGAGTCTTTGCTATTTTAAAGTCTAACTCAAGGTCATTTCGCGGTTAGTTTATTACTTGACTCTAATATCATATAGAAACTACAGAGGCTTGAGAATGTTGGATCAAATACACATCAGTTTTTCATTGTTTGATTAGTTGTGACTTTGTGAAACGGGTTTGGATGAGGATGGGATATGGGTGGTGGGAGGGTGTTGATAATTTCCAAGAGTGGTTTAGTTGTTGCAGGATGTTGTTATCTAAAGAGCAGCAGGAATTTGTAATGTTTATTGTATGGGAGATTTGGTGCCAAAGGAATGTGGTAGTTTGGGAAGGGAGGAGGTGGTCGGTGGAAAGGGTGCTGTCACGTGGACGTCGTTTCTATGCAGAATGGCAGCATGCAAGGTTGCAAAATAAAAACATTTATGCACCAGGTACTGTTCATTATCGTGCTACTTGGGAAAAACCGTTGGTGGGCATGGTGAAAATGAATGTGGATGCTAGTTTTGATTACTCTACGGGACAGATGGCGTGTGGTTGGATAGTAAGGGGACATGATGGGATGGTAGTAGGAGGTGGTAGTAAATTGTGGGGTAGGGTGCAAGATGCTACCATAGCTGAAGCAGTGGGTATAAAGGAAGCTCTTAGTTGGTTTAAAAATAACTATGGTGGGCCGGTGTTAGTAGAGACAGATTGTTTAAGTGTTGTTCAGTCTATTCGATCAAGGGAGGTGGATTTATCTTATGTAGGTTTGATTGTTTCACAAATTAAAGAATTGATGAGTGTGTTAGGCTTATCTTCTATTGATTTTGTTCGCAGATCAGCTAATCGGGTTGCTCATTCTTTAGCAAGAGCGGCTTTATTATCAGCTGAGTCAATGGAGTGGGGTTCTGTCCCTCCATATATGATTAATGATTTGTTAGTTTTTGATCTTTCTGCTTAATATTATATGAATTATTCAAAAAAAAAAATACACATCAGTGACCATATGAATAGGGATTGAAACTTTATTTTATACAAAACTTATTAACTTTTGTTAAATCTACACTACTTATATGTTACTACCTCTTATTATATTTACTCAATGTGGAATTATTTATATTCTCAAATATTTATTACTATATACACTTACCATTTTCTACATATTGACTTATATTTTTTATTTATTGTATATTTTTAAAAAAATATTTATTCAATAAATTTATATTTTAATATCATTTTCATCGTGATTTTATTTTTATGAATAATAGTTTAATTGATTATATAAAAAATACAATATTATTTTAGATCATAAATATTATACAAATTAAATGGGTCATGTTGGGTTTTATGATTCGTATATAACCTATTTAATTAGTAAACATATTATATATATCGTGTCCGTATAATCTGTTTAAATTTTATGTCATGTTAGGATGAGATATCTTGATATAATTAGTAAATTATATTCATATCGACTTTAATTGTATCATTAAAATGAATTAATACTGTATTAATATGATTTGTCAATCTATTTTGACATCCCTATATATGTGTATGTATGTATGTGTGTATGCAAATTTGACATTAATAAGCCAACATCATCCCAAATATGGTGAAATAAAAACATATGTGGAGAAAGAGTTCAAATTAAATAGGGTTTTACATGGGAGTTTTGGAAGGGTGGAATAGAAATTTAATGAAGGTGAACAAAATATAAATAAGTGTTGCCTTACAATAGTTTTTTTTTTTTAGCGTGACAAGAAAATCAGTCTAAATCTATTATGTAAATTGTTTATATGTTTATAGTTAGATTGTGTTAATGTGTAAATTACAATAGTTTTGAGAGAAATAAAAAGTTAAAAATGGCATAGATCTATGTAAAATTTTATATTCTAGCTCTATTTTGAGATTGTAAAAACAGATATTTAAACATGAAGTTAATTAGTATAAATATTTAATTTAGAGATGCACACAAGATAAATGTTAGGGGTATATCATATATGCGAATTTATACTAAATTATAAATAAATTGTTATAATCTATAAGAATATTTATTAAAATATAAATTTTCACTCTTACAAGTACTAAAGTTGCTAGAAAAATCATCTATAAAGAAATATAATATATGCTAAAATTTTCAACAATTTATTTTTCAATATATACTCGTATACTATTGAAGAGAAATTCATTTTCCATTTTATTATAAAATTCATATTCATTTTATTATAAAATTCATATTTATTATATCTATAACTGAAAATAATTGCTCAAAAATAGCTAAAAAACCAGAAAGAGTGAGAATAAAAATTATCACTCGTGCAAAGGGATGGGGAACCCTCGTGCAGTTCGTGCCTTCAAGGATTTGCTTTTTACTCATAGACCAAATCTTGTTTTTCTCATTGAGACTCTGGTTTGTAAGACAGTGATTGAGAAGATGGCTAAAGATGTCGAATTTGTTAGTAGCTTTTGTATTGATAGACTCGGAAGGGAATGAGTTTTGGTTGTCTTATGGAAGGATGTGGATGCTGGTAGTGTAATGGGATACTCTAGAAATCATATTGGCTTTGAGGTTTCTCAACAAGCTTTACTAAAGTGGAGGTTTACAGGTTTTTATTGCTGCCTAGAAAGTAGCAGAAGAAGAAAGTCCTAGACTTTGCTGTGATCTCTTTCAAGCTTATCATCCTTGCCTTGGATAATTATGGGTGATTTTAATGACCTTCTAACAGCAGAAGATAAATGGGGAGGGAATGATCATCCAAGTAATTTAATCCATGGGTTTAATGATACTTTAGTTGATTGTGGATTAGTCAACATTCCTCTCATCAGTTTTGAATACACATGGTCTAGAGCTGTTGGGATGGACCACCAAATTTTTGAAAAGTTAGACCATTGTTTTGCAACTAGAGATTGGCTGGAGACTTTTACTCATCACTCGGTTTCCAATCTTGTGGCAACAGTGTCAGATTATACTCCACTGAAACTGGTTGCAGGTATTTCAAAGCAGAAACAAGGGAGAAGAAGATTCAGATTAAAAAATACGTGATTATTTCATGAAGATATTGGGTCAGTTGTGTCCTAAGCTTGGGGTCACAAAAGAGATCTGGGCATTTTAAACAAAGATTGCAGCTTATAGTAAAGCTTTGATGATGCGGAGCAGATTAATCTATGGTAATTTTTGAGAGAGGAAATCAAAGATGAAAGTGGACTTACTTATTGCCCATACTAATAAAGATTGGGGTAGAGTCAGTCATATTTCTGAGGGGTTAAATTTGATTCTTGCCCAAGAGGAATGCTACTGGAAGCAGAGGGATAGGAATTTCTAGTTGAAGTATGGAGATGACAATAGTCGTCACTTTTACCAACAAGCTACTGCAAGGAAAAAGGAAAATTTTATTCGAGCTTTAAAGAATGAGCATGGTAACTATCATTCAAATACAGAAGGTATGCCTTTTATGGTCCTTGACTACTTTTTCACTTATTTGATAAACATGTTGGACAATATGATGATGTGCTAAGTTGTGTTAGTCAGAAAGTTAATAATGCTATGAATGAGTCCTTGCTAGCTCCTTTCCATGAATATGAATTTAAGGATGCTTTGTTCCAAATGCATTCTGACAAGGCTCCAGGTTCGGATAGAATGAATCCAGGGTTTTTCCAAAAATTTTGACATATAGTTGGTTATGATGTGGTTAAAAGTTGTTAGTATTGGCTTTCCCATTTGGATTTTCCTATTGGGCTAAATGATACTATCCTAGTATTGATTCCTAAGGTGACCAGTCCTAATAATATGAAAGATCTGCGACCAACTGCTTTATGCAATGTCATATACAATATTATGTCCAAAGTCTTAGCTAATAGACTTAAAAAGTTTCTCCCTTCAATTATTTCTATGGCCCAATCAGCTTTCATCCCGGGAAGACTTATAACTGATAATGTTATGGCAACCTTTAAGGTGGGTCACTTTCTTAAAAGAAAAAGTAGAGGTAATAATGGTGAGGTAGCATTAAAGATTGACTTTAGCAAGAATTATGATCGTGTGGATTGAGACTTTTTAAGATTAGTATTGTTAAAATTGGGGTTCCATGAATACAGGGTGAAATTCATTATGCTTTGTGTTTCTTTAGTAAGGTATAATGTTTCCTTTAATGGCACTAAAGTGGGACCAATTATTCCTCAAAGAGGATTAAGGCAAGGAGACTCATTGTCTCCTTATCTATTTATAATTTGTGCAGAAGTGTTGAATGCTCTATTAACTACAACTGAAAGATTGGGAAAGATTCATGGCTATAAGGTTTGTCGAAGAAGCCTCAGTATCTCCCATCTTTTGATTGCCGATGATAGCTTTCTCTTCTTTAAGGCAAAGGAAGAAGAATGTAGAGAAGTAAGGAGGATTCTTAGATCTTATGAGTTGGCTTCGGGCCAAGCTAAGGGTATTCAAAAAATTCGTGGCTCGAAAAATTTAGCCCGGCTCGAACTTATAATAGGATCTGGCCACGGATTTCAAAGTTAGACTCAAGCTATGCTTAGGTCGGGTTTGGATTGATATTAAAAATTCTAGGATCAGCCCGGCCCTATCCGAAGTGTTAATTTTTTTTATATTTTTTAAAAAATATATATTTTGATAATTTAAATTTCATATAAAAAGGTTTTGGAAATTTAAAATATTATATGTATTTTATGATATTTGGGACTCTTAAAAATTTAATCTATGAGAAATAATTTTTATATTTTATATTTTTTTACTTGAATAATAAAATAACTAAATAATTAAATAATTTAGTTATTATAAATATTGATATAATGATTTATATATTATTAAATATAATTTGGTATAATAAATTTTAAAATAATATTTATAGAAATTTTTTAAAAAATAAATTTTATCCTCAATTTTTTTTAATTAAAAAAATACTGGGCCGGTCCGACCTGACCCGAATCCAATCAGGCCCAAAGTGGCCAGGCCAGACCGGGCTTAGGGCTTGGCCACGAACTGCAAAATATAGCTCGAATATTTTTCGGGCCGGGCTGCAGGCTAGGGTGAAATCCGGTCCAACCCAACCCATGAACACCCCTAGGCTAGGCTATTAATTTTCAGAAATTAGAAATTATGTTTAGTGCTAATGTGGATCAGGAGATGAGAAATCGAGTTCAGCAGATTATGGAGGTTCATGCACCTTTATACTGTAGTAGATACCTGGGGCTGCCATCTCTTATTGGGAGAAATAAAGTGCAAATTTTTTCTTTTCTTATGGAAAGGATTGGTGCACATATCACAAATTGGAATAATAAGTTTTTAATCTAAAGTTGGAAAGGCAGTCTTGCTCAAAATAATTGCTCAATCAATCCCTATTTACTATATCGTTGTTTTTAAAATTCCTATCACCATGTGTGATAAACTCCAAAAAATAATGAATTCGTTTTGGTAGGGTTCGAAGGAGGGTCACAGTAGGAGTTTGCAGTGGTTTATCATTTGTGTTTTAAGAAAGGATATCAAGGCCTTGGATTCAGGAATCTTCATTGTTTCAACTTAGCCATATTGGGTAAGCAAGGTTAGAGGCTGCTCTAAGTACTCTCTTTGCAAAAATCTTCAAAACTAAATATTTTCCAAGATGTGGTTTTTTAGAAGCTACAGAGGGCCATAACCCTAGCTATGTTTTGAGGAGTCTCTTGCATGCTCAGGATGTGTTGAGGACAGGAATTTGGTGGAGAATTGGATCAGGTACCTCTATCAGCATATGGCGGGATCCTTAGATACCCAGTAGTCCAAATTTTTGAGTTACTTCTCAAAGACTTTAAGGGAGAGAAGAGTTACTGGCTAGTGATCATTATTTCACATTCAATAAGCTGGAATGTTGAGGTTATTCAAGAGCTTCTTGGGATGATGTTAATCACATTGTTCAAATACTACTGAGTAAGACAAGAACAGAGGATCATTTGATTTGGCATGACATTAAGAATGGAAATTACTCTATTAAGAGTGGATATTATTCAGTCATGGATATTATTAATGGTGCTGGTGGGTTTCATCAAATTAATGTATGAGCTAAAATTTGGAAGTTAGAAGTGGCTCCTAAGATTAGACACACAATCTGAAGAATAATTCATGGTATCCTCCCTACA
Organism: Garcia nutans; assembly: GCA_947685225.1. Lineage (NCBI taxonomy): Eukaryota > Viridiplantae > Streptophyta > Magnoliopsida > Malpighiales > Euphorbiaceae > Garcia > Garcia nutans. Next base: position 14,700 of record CANTUV010000090.1, read on the forward strand.
AAAGCAACGTTGAGGCTTAAAGGGATAAATGTAGATGATGGCTGCCCTTTTTGTTCCCAAGAGAGACTGTCCACCATGCATTATTTATATGTAATAGAGCTGGTTCTTGTTGGAATTTATTGGGAGTGCGAAATACCTTTTGATGATGTTATTAGTTTCTTTTCCTAGCACTTGTCTCACTCAAGCAATGATACAATGGGTAGAATATGTTATCTTTTGTGGTTCATGTGCTTTTGCAGGAAAAAATGGATTTGGGATAAAGTTTTTTTTTTTTTTTTGCCTCTTCTACCATTGTTCAGAAAGCTGTCAAAGCTTGGGAGGAGTGGAAGAGTGTGAACTCTCATATACGAGCAGGTTTGCTGGTGGCAAATCAAGCCCGTCCAAATCGAGCTCAAACTTTGCAGAATTGGCAGACTCCACCTGTGGGATTTCTAAAATGTAACGTTGATGCTACTAGATTCCATAATCAAATAAAGTCAAGTATGGGAACCATTTTGTATGATCATCAGAGTTGCTTCATGTCTACTGTTTTTGGATCTTAGGCAGTATGCTTTGAGCCACGAGTAGCAAAAGTGTTGAGCATTAGAGAAGCCCTCTCCTGGATGAAAAGTAATTCTATTTCAAATGTGATTATTGAGATTGATTGTTTGAAAGTCTATCAAGTGATTGTAGGAAACACTATGAATATTTCTGAGTTTGATTTATTGATTCTAGAGTGCACCGAGGTTGAAAAGGATATCAATGGCCTTTCCTTCTTTTGGTCCTGTAGGCAAGTTAATAGCATTGCCCATTCATTAGCAAGAGCAACTTTTAACTATGCGAGCCCCTATGTTTGAAGTGCACCTCCATCTTTTCTTTTATTTATTATTTCAGTAGATAAACATTACGATGACCATAGAACCAGGATCAATGTTTAATATTTTTCTATGGTTCTGTTCTTCCTGATTTATTAATAATATTTATTCTTTTCTAAAAAAATATCACTATCTATAAAATAAGATAGGTTTCTGATTTTTTTTTTTGTATGTATCAATTATCAATTCTTTTTATATTTCTTATGTTTTATCAAATGATTTTTAGAAGATAATTACTCACAATTATAGATTTATTTGTAAAATGTTTATGAATAAAAAATTACTGGCATATCAATTTATAATTTTTTTTAAATATCATACAAATTTTAGAAATTTCTAAAATACTACTTTTTTTAGTTTAACTGAAAATGTATATTATATATACATTTATTGTATAATTCATATTAGATATGTACTTTCTAAGATATTTTTTAATATAAAGTTCTAAAATAAAAGGTTTGTTGTTCATAATCGGTGAGTATGATAAACAATCAAAGAATCAATTAATAATTATGTAGCATTTGATAATATCACTTAATAATTAAAATTAAAATTTTTAATACTTATTAATTTTTAATTATTTGATAAATATATTACTTAATAGTTTCAATTAATTTGAAGTTTATAAATTAATAAATAAAAAAATAATTTAAAATTTAGAATTAAAAAAATATATTTTAAAACGTTTTAATATTTTGAAAACTTTTACATTATTTAGCACTTCAATTTTAAAAAAATTAAATACAAAATTTTAATTTAATGAAACAACTCGAACCAGCCAACTCATCAACTCTGAATTTAGGAAAAAGATAACAAGAATGATCTACCATAAAAACGACAGCGTATAGTAAAAACCACAAGGTCCAGACTACGCACAAATTACCAAAATGCCATTAGTTACTATATGCTAAATCAATAAAAACCCTAGTTGCCACTGAGCGATTGAATCTGAGCCGTCGATATTGAAGTCCATTAGGTGACTCTAGGGTTTTATATTTTGAGCTCCTTCACAGCTGCTTTTCTCTTAAAACACTAGCCGTCGAGCTCTCCCCTCTCGCTTTCTCTTTTTCTCTTCTTTAGCAGATAGAGTTGAGCAATGGTGAGTCTCAAAACCTGAACTCAGTGCATCTCTTCATTTTTGTGCTTATCTACGTTTGTTCTTGCGCCGATTTGTTATTATTTTCTTTTTTGTATTTTTTTTTTATGAAGTTTGCAAAAATGTTGGGTGTAGAAGCTTAGATTTGATTCCATTTGCGATTTTTTTTATTGGAAACTGAACAGTTGTTAGGGTTTTGTGATTGATTAACGAGCATGAGATGGATTTATTTTTGTTTTATTGTTAAGAGATACGAAACTGTTAGTGTTTGAAAGATTATAGCTTTCAGTGATTATTATTGTTCAAATTAGATTGATTTTTGTTGAATTAGTAAAAAAGAAATATTTTATGACAAAAGATCTTCAGATTAATAGTCATGGAGCTGCACACATTGTAGCAGATCTTCCATTTTAATGAACTATGTACTTAATATTCTCTTTTTTGTTATTATTACAGGCCTTTGTCAAGGCTCAGAAAAGCAAGGCTTACTTTAAGAGGTATCAGGTCAAGTTTAAAAGAAGAAGGGGTATGTATTATCTTAGCGTGTTTGTTCATCAAAATTTTCTTTCATACTGTTAATTATTTGTTGCTTGAAACATACCTGCAGAGGGGAAGACTGACTATAGGGCCAGGATTCGCTTGATCAATCAAGACAAAAACAAATATAACACTCCGAAATATCGATTTGTTGTTCGATTTGTATCCCAATGATTCATTTAATTTTTTTGCTGTGATGGTGATAGTTGCTGTTTTTATTGTCCTTCATGTTCTTTTATTGGTATGTAATAGTTATTCAGTGTTGTTGTCTTGTTAACTGCTTGAGAGATAGTGCTATATGTTTTTGATCCTTAACATTGTTTCTAGAGCAACAAGGACATTGTTGCACAAATCATATCAGCCAGTATTGTAGGTGATATGGTTCTAGCATCTGCCTATGCTCATGAGCTCCCTCATTATGGACTCGAAGTGGGTCTTACAAACTATGCAGCAGGTATCTTATTGCATATTGTTTCCTTATGCTTCTCCACCTGCTACTAAATATATCCTATTTTTCAGGAATATCAATATATTTTTCATGGTTTTTTTTTATTGCCTGAGCAGCTTATTGCACTGGACTTCTCCTGGCCAGGCGCACCTTGAAAAAGCTTGAAATGGATGATGAATATCAGGGCAATGTTGAGGTATATTCTTAAAACAATTCCCCCTGTATCTTTTAAACTAGAATATTTTGTGTTCCTTTACCTACTGATTCTTGTAAACAAAATTAGCTGTTCTAGTGTATTAGCTTCTGATAGTAACTCTGGTCATTAGGCAACTGGGGAGGACTACTCTGTTGAACCAACTGAAAACAGGAGGCCTTTCCGTGCTTTGCTTGATGTTGGGCTTGTCAGGACCACAACTGGAAACCGTGTATTTGGTGCTCTCAAGGTATCTTGAAAGGTTACTCTTGTACATTCTTACTAGCATCTCATGGGATATACTTGCTAGGAGCATCTCCAGTGTTGATTTTTCTGCATGGGAAGATCGTCTTCTTTGTCCTTGAAAAGGAATTCTTTGAATCTATTACTGCATGTGGTCATTTTAGCAATCATCTGTGATTTAAATATCTTAGGGTTGGTGAAGTATCAGTTAGGTTTTAGGATTCGTTGTTGTCATATTTTGTAGTTTAGTGGTTGCCTTCCTATGAGCACAAGGATAGTCTGTATGATGTAATTTTGGACTAATTTCTTTTTTGGAGCTGGAATTTTAAGTGATCAGTAATTGGTTGCAGGGAGCTCTTGATGGTGGTTTGGATATACCTCACAGTGATAAGAGGTTTGCTGGTTTTGCAAAGGATAACAAGCAACTTGATGCTGAAGCTCACCGCAATTACATTTATGGTGGTCATGTTGCTTCATACATGAAGGTAATTCTGTCTGGCCAAAATTACTTTTGCCATGTCATTTTTTGTTGTGTGATTGTTGATAGTGGCAACATAAAATGTTGCAGTTCTAAAATTGTATAACAATATTTTAATTTCTTTGCCTTTTGTTCTTTCTGCAGACATTGATGGAGGATGAGCCAGAGAAATACCAAACTCACTTCAGTGAATACATCAAGAGGGGTATTGAGCCAGATGGCATGGAGGAATTGTATAAGAAGGTTCACGCTGCAATTCGTGCTGATCCAACTGCAAAGAAATCAGAAAAACCTCAGCCAAAAGAACATAAGAGGTTTGTTTTTTTGTTTACATGCATAGCATTTATTTCTTTATTTTTTCTATTGTGAGTTTACTTACTTATTTTGTCATGTGAAATATGCTTCATGCATCTGTTCTGATGGAAAATGTTGCAATATGCCTTTAGTTTTTGGTCTTTCTAAATGTTGTTTTTAATTGCAAGTTCTTATGATCATGTCTTTAAATTGATCTTTAAGCAGGCTTGCCCTGGCATTAATGTACTTGTTGATCTCTAGTACTCACTTTTTAGTCTGAGTTCCTCTCCAAGGCAAGCAATATAATCTTTTCATTTCTGTAACAAGAATGGTATAATTTTATGGCAAAGCTAATTTTCATCTTTTTAATAAGTTTGACTTGGCAAGGAGATGAGTTTAGAAGTAACAGTACAATATATCGTTTTGTTTGATTCATTTCCTTGATAGGATTTGCAAGATAGTTGCTATGTTACTGTTTTATTTTGTACATGATAAGATTATCATTTAGTTGATTTTAAGGCTTGCTGTTTACTGTCTCTATAGCACAAGGTTCAATCATCTGTAATTTTTTTCATCAAGTTAGTGATGGGATAATATTTTGACTTAAATCTTGTTGTCTGCTAACACTCACAGGTATAATTTGAGGAAGTTGACATACGAAGAGAGGAAAGCCAAGTTGATTGAGCGATTGCAAGCTCTCAACTCTGCTGCAGATGATGAAGATGGTGATGATGAGTGAAAGATTCATGTCAACAATTCCTACTTAGTTTTATTTGTGAACAAGTTTTTTTTTTAAATTTTTAAAGTTATTTTTGTTTATTGCTTCCTGCAATTAGCTGTGTGGACTATTGTCGTTTTAGATGACGAGATTTTTGGATGTTTAGCTTGGTATGAAATGCAATTTCAATTTTGACTTGGCATTGTTTTGCATTTGTTATTTTATTTCATATGGTCGTCTATTTTATTGATCCCTTGACGATTTGTTGTTTGCGCCCATAGCTTTCTTGGGCTTCAGTCTGAGGTTGAAGATCTCCATGGTTGATTTGTATATGGTGACTTGCGACCCCTTCCCAAGCATAAAGGAAGGGAAAATAATGAATATTTTCTTAGTTAATGATTGAAAATTTAATTAGATCTGAATTATTAATCTGTTTGTAAATGTTTGTTATAGTTTTCCTGGTTTCGTTGCATGTCATTTTCGACGAATGGTGAAGGATTTTTGTGATGGTCGAGTAGATGTTTATGTAAAATTGGAAGTCCAAATTGCGTCTTTTTGCTAAAATCAATCTCAAATATATTATTTTGGATTAATTGAGTCTCGTTTTTGTTTACAAAATTTAATATTAATTTTTATTTTTAATATAAGAGATTGATTTTCTTATTTTTTTGGATAATTTTAAAATCGAAGAAACCGTTTACTGTCGCCACCACTGTTTTATAGGATAAGTTTGTCAACATACTTTAAAACTTGAAACTGATTTGATATCTTAATTATTTCGAATAAATTTAAACTATTTATTAATTATTATTTGATATGAAATATTATCTAAAATTATATGAAGAATACTGCAGTAGTTTGGATCTTAATCAAGTAGATTATTATGATATTCACATAAATTCATCATTTGAGAAGTGAATTTAACCTCAGAATCTCTTATTTAAAATCAGATATGTGATATACTTTGTATGTAAAATGTAAATAATACTAATATTATCTATAGTTATTAAATTTACGGATTTGAAACGCCAAATGATTTTCATAATGATAGAGAAAATTTCTTGAAATGAAGCTTTGTTCACCCAAGAATGAAAGGGGTATGAGGAATATGCCTTTGTTATATGCTAGTTATGCTTATTAATCCATCACATTTGTAATGCAAAACTACCAAAATAGTCCAATAAAAATAAAAACAAATAAGGGTCCACAGAAACACAACAAATAAAATCCTTATCTATACCCAGCCAATGGATTTCCTCTCTGCTTTACAGTAAAGCTCAAAACACTATCCGCTTATAATTTTGCACATTCTACTTCGCAATTTCACATTAATATCAAAATAAAAAATATAAAAATGTGTTTCCATTTTCCCTAAAATCAAACAAAATCTGAGTTAAGAGAACAGTAATGGCCCATTCTCTGACCATAACACCGCCCGTTGCAACTTCTATATCAAAGAACACACGTACCCATCTTCCATGTCTGAGGTTTCATAGAGTTAAATGGGCTTGCTACAAAGATTCTATTTCTAAGCCAGTCTCTGTCTCCGATACCAATCTTGTCCATCGCAGGTTAGTTTTTACTTTATGCTTCTGCATATACAAATCAGTATAACTTTATTATATTTTTAATTTTCAAGACTTTGGTTAGGACTCCAGTGTTGGTCCATTTCATAATCCATGGTGTTACCACTTAGCTAGTGAGTTTTTTGGTAGGAGTTTGTACAACATTCTTAATTGCTCAGAAAACAATTTTTACAATGTAGATATCTTAAGGTCACAAATAATATTTTATTTATTTATTTTTTTACGTAAAAAAATTCTTCTAAAGAAAAAGAAAGCACTAAAATTTAAATTAAGTATTGAAATTTTAATTATTAAGTGGATTAATTGATTATCTAAAGTTGTATTTTCCCAGCATACAAATAATTTTGTGGGCATAAGTTTAAATCATTTACATATAAGGAAATTTTAATCTATTTCCTCTATATATATATATATATATTGAGAGAGAGAGAGAGAGAGAGAGAGAGAGAGAGAGAGAGAGAGAGAGAGACATTGAAATTAAGCAGCCTTCACCTAAAAATCAAGATTTTTTTTTTTAAATTTTAAAATAAAAAATTAAAAAATAAATTAATAATTCAATGATCGAGTGTCTTATTCATAATATAAAATGCGAAGAGTTTAAACCTTTATAATATATATAATAAAAATTAATATTAGCAAATTTGTTATATTTGTTTTTGTTTTTCTAGTTCATGGTGTTATTATTTCCTTGAAATAATTACAAGAACAAGATCACAAATTTTTCTTACAGTTGTTAAATGTGGTCAAGGAGGTAGTAGTTACCAAATAAACTTGAATATGGTGTGCAGGACTGTGACCTTGGGTTTGGCAGGTGCTTTGCTAGGCCTGAATGTTGCTGGCCGGAGTGCAAATGCAGCAGCTAGAAGGCCGCCACCTCCACCACCGACGGAGAAGAAGGACCCTAATGTAAGTGGTGTGCAAGCAAAAGTCCTCGCTAGCAAGAAAAGGAAGGAAGCTCTGAAAGAATCCATAGCCAAGCAAAAAGAGAAAGAAAAACCCATAAATAAACCATCCAAATCCAAGCCCATAACCGAACCATCTGAATAGTTGTTTTTATTCAAGATTAATGAAAAATCCATTTTCTGTTTTGTATTTGTTCTAATAATTTTCTTGTAATAATTCAAAGGAATTTTATCATTTTTGCAATGATGATATATTTCATTAATCACCTATTTTAATTTATTAATATACTTTCATTAAATTAATTTTAGGATTTTAGGATTACAGATGGAAAAAGGTAATGTGCATTTCTGATATTTCAAACTTTTAATAAATAAAAAAAAATAAAGAAATGAAAATTTTGATTTAGTGATACTAAAATTATTTTTTAGAATTTGGAAATGTGCTATTCCAATACAAAATGAAATTATTTAATATTAGTGGCTTAGATTGAGATTTTAACAAAGTAAATTTATATACTGTTTTTAGTACATTTTTGTTTTCATTTTAAATTGATCCTAAATCATAATTTACTTAATTAGTATACATATTAAAAAAATATATGTACATTTATATTTTTAATAAAATATATCTATTAATTAGGGAGCGGTTTACTTAATTAGTATACATATATTAAAAAAATACATGTAAATTTATATTTTCAATAAAAAAAATATTTTTTTTTAAAAAATAAAAAATATATATATTAATTAGGAAGCGAGTGAATATTAAATCAAATGATATATTTAATTAAGATGTATGGAAAATTCGTTAATAATATTAAATTGTTCTAAATTAAAAAAGATTACTAAACACAGTATAATAAAGATTGAAAAAAACAATTTATAATTATGACAAACACTTTTCATTTTGAAAAAAGATTACATTATTATATTACAAAAATCACAAAATATATAAAGATGTCAACATAGTTGTAATTATTTAATCCCTATATGTATATATGTATAAATTCTAAAATAAATTACAATGAAACTATACTAAATTAATTTTTGTGATTGAAATGAAAATAAGCCCAAAATTGAATAAATATACTAATAAAAAAAAGGGTGTAATTTGAAAAACCATCCTCACCGTCCTATCTCACATCTCACCTTACCCAACATTCACTATTTCACTTTGTCCAGTGTCCAAACAAGAAAGAGAAGAGAAAAATGATGCCTCAGAGCTCCATCAAATCAAGCGAAACACAGCTTTTTCGGAATGTGAATGGCCTTCAACATCTCGCTGAAACTCGTCGTTTCAAGGTTTTACTTTTATCGAAAAATCTTATCTGTTTCACACTTCACCTGCTGTTTATTACATTTCATCTGAAATTGCAGGTATGGTTGTTGGATCAATTTGGAGTCCTTCATGATGGGAAACAACCTTATCCTGGCGCAATTTCAACATGTATGTAAAATCAATTACCTTTTGGTTTTTGGGTATGTTTCTTTTTTGAGCTTATTTTGTTTTTCTTTTCTTTTCTTTTCCAGTGAATGATAGAGGAACCACTTTGTATTCTCTGTTTGGATGACAGTAAAAAAGCTTGCAACTTGTGGTGCTAGAATGGTGATTATAAGCAATTCTTCACGGCGTGTATCTACAACAATTGATAAATTGAAGAGTCTTGGTTTTGATCCTTCTCTTTTTGTTGGTGCCATCACTAGTGGGGAATTAACCCATGAATACTTGCAGAGGTTAGTTTAATTTCTTTTTTATAAATCTTGTTGGAGGACTTTATAATGGATAATCTTTTTGGGGTTTTGTTCCATCAGATGAAACAAGGGGAGTTACTAATTAGAATGTGCCTTATTTAATTCTATTATGTGTTTTTCTTGGCTTGGGAATATTTCTTCTTCTTTTCAACTTGATTTTGTTGGAATTTAGAGTGTTATGTATTTCAGTTGTTTTACTTTCTTCAATAGTCATAATTTTATATGTTAAAATTGTTCTCTGGGTTTTCTTGTAAATAGGAGAGATGATGATTGGTTTGCAGCATTAGGGAAATCTTGCATTCACATGACCTGGAGTGACCGAGGGGCTATATCTCTTGAGGTATGCCGTTTGGTTGAGTTTCTTGCGTAGATAATTCTTTTCTATTTTCTATTTCTTCTTCTTGTTATACCTGTTTGAGATGTGCATTTTCTCTCTTTGTATCTCTTACTTTTCTATCGCTCCTTTCTTTATATAGAAAACATGAAATGGGAATGGAGAAGTTAGAAAAAATTGTTGCTTTTAACAATCTTATTGTTGCAATTCACTGTTTTCTGAGAAGGCTGTTTCAAGCCATGAATTTTCACAAAGATATGAGGCTTTTCCTGTTGGTCCCTGGGAAAGCTTGATGAAATAATTGTAAAGCTCTTATGTTTTTCATACAGATGTTCAGTAATTAATCAAATGCAGTGAGACAGATGATTATTTCAAGGCAGTTATGGCATTTTTATTTAAAAATCTTGCTGATTATTTCATTTTCTCCCAGGGTCTAGGTTTGGAAATTGTGGAAAATGTTGAAGAAGCTGAGTTTGTTTTGGCCCATGGCACTGAAGCCTTGGGGCAGTCTTCTGGTGCCACTTCTCCTATGACTCTTGAGGAGCTTGAGAAAATATTGGAGCATTGCGCTGCTAAAAGAATTCCTATGGTAGTGGCCAATCCAGATTTTGTGACTGTTGAAGCTAGAGCCTTGAGAGTTATGCCTGGTAAAGATTTTGTCACTTTATGCTCTTGAGTGTGGAACCTAGTTTTTTTTTTCTTTTGTGTGTGTGTATATGTCTGTTTGGTTTTGGGAAAGTCGTTAGTCAATTGAGCAACTAATATTGGAAATTGAAGCTTCCGGTCATTGATCATGAAATAGTCTTTTGTACTTACAAGAAATTAAACAATTATATGTACTACTAGAGAATTGGTGCAAGTATTGGCTGCAGATGTGGCCTTATCTTTTAGCATGCCTAAATCCAAGTCTAGCTTTCTAGTTCATGTCTCTCAGACATTTTCTTATCTTTTTATCTGAAGCTTCAAACCATGGAAACATTTTACTTGATAGGTTGTGTATGTGTCAACCTCCCCAAAGCCATGATTCCAAATTGTTTGTAGGTCATTGAACTTAACCGTATATGCATGCATCCCCTGTTGTGAAAACTCTCATTTTGATAGTCGATAGGTATCTCCAACTGCCAAGTAAAGGAATAAGCAAGAATGTCCTCATAATCTTCTCTCACATGAAAGCAGATCTCCTTCCCCTTTTGATCATCCATCTCCTCACTTTACAGAATGCTAGCAATTTACTCTGTTCTCTATCACAAACAAAAATCATTTCGAAAGCAAAGTATGATTCTCATATTACAAATATTTTCTTGTTTTCTATATATCCATTCATCACTTTTATCTTTTTTTATTTTCTCATTCATTCTTTGTATTTTTTTATAAATTTTTTTAGTGGTGTAAAAGATAGTAGCTGTCTCACTGCAACTTACCATTAACTTACCATTAATTATATAAATATAGCAGGTCCTGTCCAAGTGTAAAAATCTGACCCTATTCTTCCCTATTAGTGAGATACCGAATTGGTTCAGCTATCAAGAAGAAGGATCTTCATTATCATTTTGCACTCCAAGGATTTGGCATGGTGAAATCAAGGGATTATTTATTTGGGCTGTGTACTCGGCTATTAAATATGGACTTGGTCGCCAAACTACTTCTCCTTTTGCTACTATAAGAAATAAGAGTATTAACGGAGTTGAATATATTCACAGGTCAACATACCTACCCACTAATTTGGTTCACCAAGATCATTATTGGGTAAGCTACGTACCCTTTAGTTGGCTTCCATTTGTATCATAAGGTGGAGATGAATTGGAGATGTCTGTGATAGGAGGATTTTTTACTGTAAAGAAGTGTGGTGTTCATCTGATATTAGAAAATGATCATATGGTAGCTTCTTCATCACATGGCAATATTCAAGAAATTTTGGATATAGTAGTGGATGCAAAGATAGATTCCAATTATACTGATGAAGCTCAACATGATGGAGATTGGTTAAATGAAGAAAGGTGCCTCAAAAAACCCAAGATAGATCACTAGGATATATTATAATAATATATTTAATGATTTTTGTTTTAGTATTTTTTTTAAATTGTTAATTCCTGAATTGTACTAAAATCATAAAAATTATTGAATTTGAAAGATTTTATTTGTTTTAGATTAGATAGAGGTAGACAAATTTGACTAGGGTTAATTTCAAATTTAAGATATGAGTTACAATTGTTTTTCCTCATAATTAACCCTTAAAAATAATTATTTTTCATTAACAAAAAATCTATACATGGATAATTAAATGCGTAGATCAATTGATAAAAAATTGTTTTAATTTAATTAGAGATATCGAGTTTAAGTATTAAATATACAGTTGTGTTAAAATTTAGTATGTTGATAAGGAGCATTTTGTCATCCTTATGATTTTATTTGGTTCAATTTTGAAAGAATATGTTAGGATCTTATTGGATAAGATGTAGGGCTTGGGAATCCCACGTTGAAAGTATGGATTTTAATGTTGGGTTTCTATAGACTTTGGGCACTCTAATCTATTGAGCTAGTTTTTAGGGTATTATTTTTTTAAGGTTCATGATAGCTGGTATCAGATTAATTCACGCATGCGAACAACTTGAGATTTAGAAAAGAGTACCCTACAGGTCAGATTAAAATTACTGGTAGTCTCGAAAAAAAAATATTTCAGCCTGGCCAGTGTTGGTAGGAGTAAGAGCCGCCGATGTCACATCTCATTCTCTCAATTCTAAGGATGAATTTATCTTACAACGTATCATAATATTAGTTACTGCTAGGTGTCATATCCATGTTATGTTTATATTGTTTTATGAAAGCATTTGCTAGATCTTTTTATCTCTGAACTTGTGTTCGATCTAAACTCATGTACCACCTCATTGCCGGTCTTGTAAGACTTTCTTGAAAAATATGAATCAGTAATTTCTCATTATTGATGTATGCTGCCATTCTACTATAGAACATTGATAGATGACTTTAAGGATAAGATAGTCCATCATATTTTTCAAAGTGTGGAGTTTTAAACTTCAGTGGCATGGTCACTTCAGGTGCCAGGCACAGTTGGGATGCGTCGGTAGTTCCATATACATTAACCCCTTCAATTGGCTTTAAATGCTCTTCTATCCATTCTATGTTTTTCGAAATAGGTTCAGGACTAGCTCTTTTGAAATTGCTTTGCACCTTTGGATCATCCAAGTCTGGAATTATTATAGGTTCTTTAAGAAAAACAGGAGGTCTTGAATTTATTTGAGCTTCTCTTGCTTACCCCCCTTGTGGCATTCCTTGAAAAGGTTGAGATGCACCCACATTTTCTGTTGGATGAGTACTTGGTCTCCCTTATGCTGGCTTATATGTGGGATAAAAGCTGGTGGATATGTAGGATCTCCCATGATACCTGTAAAAAGATGGGCTATCAGGGTTCCTAATCCTGAGGCATTAGGCATGGTTACTATAATGTTCTTGCCTTTGAGTAATTCTATGAATTATGCCAATTGATTTCTTATTTCTGAAACTTCTTCCAACCTATCCTTTATTTGGTTGATATCTCGCCTCATTTCTTCTTGTACTTGGTTTTTCATAAATCTGATCTTTGAACGAGTCCCGTAACGATGAGTTAAGTTAGATTTATTTTTTGAAAGTCGGTTTATGTTGAATTTCCTGATGGTATATTTATTTTGCACTAGAAAATATTTTTATTTACCAATTTTCTTTTGAATCATAATACAAAAATTATGCAAACTCATTTTTTTAATAGGTAATAAAATAAAATAATATAAATAATTGATCATTCTTCAACATATTACAAAAAAAATTGCTTATCAAATTATAGAAAGAATCAAATCTTGTTAACTCTTTGTGACCTTCTTCTAAATCTTCCATAATAGGAAAGCTCTCGATACATATGTTTTAGCAAATTATATAACTCTTATCCATATGGTCCTACCGACATATAAATTATCTTCATATGATTCACTTCTTGGGCCATGAAGCTTGCTTGTTGAGCTAGTTCTTTCAATTTTTTAGTGAGATGATCAGCATGGGTGCATATTCGGATAAAATTATCTTGATAAAAGATACAGTCTTCTTTACATGCTCTCAGGCGTGTGTCTAAATCATTTTTCTCAGCCAAAAGTTGATCTATCGAAGCAGTGAATTGATCTATCTAGTCCTGATATGCTCAAATTTTTCATATTAAATTTTGAACATTATTTTGTTGTTGGCATGATTCCTCGACTAGAGCTTCTGTCTCGCTTTTTATGCTTTCTTCCATTTCTTTATACCCATTTAATAGCTATTGGAGTATAAGTATTTCTCCCTTTAACTTATTATTTTCTTGTTCTGTTTTAAAAACTCTTCTTTTGACTTTCAAGATTGTCATTCCTTTTCATTGTATTGGATTCTTGCATCTGAATTTTTGCTATTTTATATTTAAGCTTTTCATTTTTCCTATGAAGATCAAAAGTCATTTTCTTAGCATCTACAGTCTCTCAAATCTAATATGGTACATCTTTATCATTTGTAGAAAATATTTTTTTCATGATAGCTTCATCAATAAGAACATGCTCATTTAATGTGGAAGATTCATTGTGCATCCTTACTATCGGAGGGATGAACCCTTTTCCTCTTTTCTGGTGCCATTCTAAGTAACCCTGAGTACTGAGTCTCTATAAGCTCCGGATCTTATCTTTCTCATAATCTTCCATGTATTCAGGACTTTACCGAGTTTGGCAGATGTCTTCTCATCCCCATAATCAAAGTCTATGTGATTCAAACTTATTGTTTGAGGAATGACCTGTGAAGATCCCAACTGTCTTCTTACTATTGCAGGTGCATATGCAGTGACCCCCCATCTTTCTATTAAAGGTACCCATGGAAAATGGCCACAAATATATATTAATGATTGTCTATCCTTCCAAAAAGCTAACTAGGATATATATTCTTCTTTTATCTATTGTAGAAATTTTAACTATTGCCTTTTATTTTGGGTCATCTTAGGCTATTTTGCCTATTCAAACTTTGTGAGATGATTTTTTATAGTATTGTATCCCAGCTCATACTCAATAGTAGGAAGCTGGAATTGAAGAGGGCACTTGAAATGTGTTAGAGCCCACATACTTAACAAAATGGCATAACTTGTGAATCATTCAATTTCTTGTTTTCTGCAATGATTCAAAGACCTCACTGTTTCTGCCACTATACTAATGACTGAATTTATCCCTCTTATAACACTGATAAAGAGGGTGATCACTTTGGGATCCATGAAGTTCAATTCTTTCAGAAATAGGACCATTCCATAAATGAGTAGAACTAAAATTTAAATTCCTTCATTTCGATTCAAATTATTTTTCATAAATCCTAGTAAGGGTTCCACCTGAATGACCTTAGATTGTGGACTTTCTCATCTTTCTACCACACTTGCATGCACATTCATGATCTTGGCCAATTGTCTTCTACTTAGTTTCCTCTTATTATGTGCATACGACTTAATATTTTTTTTTTTAATATGTTGGTTATGATTCGATACTCTTCTATTGTAGGCATTAAGTCTAATTATCCAAATGCGAAACAACAGTAGCATGGGTCCCAGTAATTTAGTATGACTTTTAGTATGTGCAAGAGTACCGGAGTGTACATAAGGTAAGCAATCCATCCAAACTGCTCATTAAATTGGATCCTTTGTTGTGGTCTCATACAGTTCCAAATTTCTTTTAAAACCTTTAAATCATTTTGTTGAAAGTCTACTTCTCCTAATGTCGGAAGTTGGACCATGACTCATGTAGGAACATAATCCCCTTCTATTTTTTGTGCTAACTCTGATTCTTTTATAGCCACTGCTTCAGATATATCTAAAACAATCCTATTATGACGATTCATTTTGGATAGTCACAAGAGTGTAAAAATGTTCCTTTTGCAATAAAAAATAAAACATGCTTATTAGTCATTTGATAAATCATTATATTGGTATGCAAATCTGTTTGTGATAAATGTTGAAATGCTATATCATGCAAAGCTATAATACTATATGATATAATGCCATGTGATATAAAAATTACTCAATATTTATTAAAAAGATGTTTTATCATTGATTACGAGAAAGGTTTCTAAGACAAGAAAAAAATACACCGTAACTTGAAAAATAGCAAAAAAATAGAGGAGTTTGAATATAGATTTCTTAGTTGATTGATCCTAAATAGGTTTTGAAGAGGATACAACAAGTTTATCTAAGGATGTGAATGGTTAAGTTCTACTTTTAATGGATCCACCTTATTTCTCCAAGTTTGAGGTTCCCAGACTGTGGGTAATCTCACTGTCGTCTATAATTTGGACTAGCGAGCTCTCTCAATCAATATATGGCTAAAAGATAGTCCAAGTGAGAATTTTTCGGAGGCCTTACCAGATTTTCTACAGAGACAATCCTACTCCATCCTCTTACTAAGCCTATTAGAATAATAGGTCACTTTCTGACCCTTAAGTGAGTGTGTAATAAGAGACTTATAGATTAAAATACACAAATAATAATATATACATAATTAAATAATTTATAAATATATAAAAGAATGACATTAAATAAATCTCAAAATGTAATTAATAAAATATAAACATCACAATAACATATATAACTTAACCTCTTCTATTTAGTAACTGGCTAGTTCCCTAGTTGAGTCACCAGCTGTCGCACACAGGACAACGGAGAGCCGGCGGGATATTATATGGTTAATTGATTTTTGTCGTCTTATGTTTAATTGTTATTATTTTTTATATATGTTAGGAGTCCCCATCAATCATTTATGAGGTTTGATTGGGTACCTAATAATGCTATGCATTTCTAGGTTTGGGTGATTGATTACATATAAGGAAGGAAAAACACCCTATGATGCTCAAAAATTATTACTATAATTATCATGATATTTTATTATCTATATTTATTATTTGTAAAAGGAATTATATTTACTGCTTGGAAATAAATATTTTTTATTAAATTTTAATTTATTATTTTTAATTATTTTATTATATTTTGTGGGTGTATATTTTATTTATTTATTAATTATTTAATTCTTACACTTATTACCTGAATATAAAAATTTTATGGCTTAATATTTATTAAATTTATGATTATTATTTATTAAATTTATTATTAAATTTTTTAAAATTATATTCACTCTCTGGACATGATTGTTTTAGTTTTTATATTTTATAATTTATTAATATGTATATTTTTTAAAATATATTTTTAATTAAAGTGAACTTAAATTTAAAATTTAATTTCGATTGCCTACGTATCTATTTGATGGAATCAAAATTTTTGTAGTTCGATTATTTTTATTATTGTTATTATTGTTATTATTAATTTCATCATTGTTGTCATAACTATTATTATAAAGTCCATATTTTGAATATAATCCTTTTATTATGTTTATTGTTTATTTTGTTATTATTATTTTATTTGATTTGCAAATAATTTTCAATATGTTATCCTTTGATTTAATATTAATAATTATATTCATTTTCTAAGCATAATCATTGAATTTGTATGATGTTATTATTATTTTTTATATATTTATTAGTATACAAGAATTTTAAATTTATTTGATAATAATTATATTCACTGTCTGAATATAATAATTACCTATTTATTTTGATCTCACATTCAACTAGTCAAATGTATATAATATATATATATATATATTATATTTATAATGATAATAATTTATATAAAAAGATTAACAGTATCATAGTTATTGGTATTATCAACTGAAATACATATATGTATATATGTATAAAAAAATCTATTGTAATGACATATTGAATTTAAAAAAAAATTGAATATAAGAGTTCTTTTTTTTATTCTATTTTTTAATTAAGAAAAAGAAGAATAATTTAGAGAATAGAAAAGATGTGCAAATGCGTTACAACTCACCTCTCATTATTCGCTACATAAAATACTAAAATTACTTTATTTTATCATTTGTTTCAAAAAAAATAATAAAAAAAAAGAAAAGTGAATAAAAAAAAAACTTAGATGGGTGAAAGTAACACATACGACGTGATATACCAGTGCAATCCTAATAATTGGCTTTGTATATGTATATATATATATATATATATATATATATATAATCAATTAAGAGAGAAATGCACCATTGAATGGCTATCCCAACCCTAAATACTCTATATATGAATTCATTATTTCTAGTCTTGTCTCCATTTCATTTTTCTGTACAACTCATCTTCACTTCTTCTCCCTCTCCATTTCTTTAATTCACACACATGATTTGGTTTACTTGAAAACAACTTCTATAAGTATTGTTCCTCAATATTTGTCAGTTGAAGTAAGAACATTTAAGTATCCATTTAACTTTTTCTTTAATTTCTTATTGTTCTTTTATTTTTAGTGTAAGATTTTTTTAAGATATATTTTTTATGGATTTATTTTGATTTGCTAAAGAAATCAAATTACAATAATTTTTTTATTCTTTTTTTTCTACTAAATAATTTATCTTTTGGGATTTTTTTATTTTTTTTATTTTATTAATTTGTCTGATATTAGTAAAAAAAATTGAATTTTTCAGTTAAGAAATTAATAAATTAAATCTAAGTTGTTATCTATCTATCTATCAATCCTTTTCGTTATTAATATTATTTTTGGGAATGACAATTAATCGTGGGTAAATTTTTTGACACAACTTAACTTTGTGGATTATGTGGATATTATAGCTAATTTAGGACTTTATGTGCTTGTGTTTGTATTATTTATGTGTACTTTCTACATTTTTATGAGCATTTTATTCTTCCTATATATAAATATAATCACTCCTTGATTAAAATTTTTTAAATTATATACCCATATATAGCAGTAAAAAAATGATATATGAACTGCAGTAAAAAAAAATAATTGAATGTATAATGGGTTTATCTGATTGTAGCCTTTAATTGTTGATAAAGGTTAAACTTGTTGTTATTTAATTTTTGAGAGATTTTTTTTTATTTTTTTATTTTATCAAATATACTACCTGTACTTGATAAAATTTTAAGTTTCTCTATAATTTTCTTTTTTAGAAAATTATTTTAATTTTTACTCAATACTTCTGTGTTTTTTTTATAAATTTTTTTCCTTCCTTTCCATTTTTTTCTCTAGTTATAAAGGAAGTAGCCTCTACATTCATATATTTATTTATTTTGATGATCTTTTTTGTTGTATTCTTCATTAATTATTGCAGGAAACATGAGAGAAAATATGAAATTACTTTTGCAGAAAATATGGCAGGAAATATGAAATTACTTTCTCCTTGTTTTAATTTTTTATGTATTTAGTGTAATATTATAAATATATATTTTATTAATAATTTTGTTTATTTATTTTAATTACTGCCCCTCTCTTCTTTTTTTTTTTTTAAAAAAAAATGGTTACTATACTTTCAATTTTAACATTTTATTAAATTAGCTGCATGAATTTCTCAAATGATCAATAAAAAATTGAAGTTCTCAAACTCCTTTTAATCAGCTTATTTGGACTCTACCGCTGAAATAAAACTAATGAAATGCTTAAAAGAAAATGAACTGTGTACAAATAGTGAAAAATTCTACGGGCTGAGTATTCACAATACCATAAACTGGCTAATTAAATGGACAATGCAAGATATATTCACAAATATCTATACTAAATAACTGAATAATTAAGGTTAAATACAAGAAACATAGCAGAAAATTGTTTTAAGTTTTTGCTTGAACGAAATTGTCCTTTTCTTGATTGTATGTGGAAGACGATTGGTGTCCTCCTTCTTTCATATATATATATATATATTCTTTCATTCTCACATCCGTTACGCTTCTCATTTTTTAAAAACAGATAACATTATTATATTATAAAAATAGAAAAATATAAAAGAGGAAATTATATGAGATAAGGAAATTTAATTTCCATTTTCACTATATATGGTCCATTTTTCTCTATTTTCATTCTTATGGTTTTCTTTTTTTTTTTTTTTTACGTCGCTGGCGTTGTTTTTTCTTTTTTTTCATTTATATTTTTTTTTACTTTTAAATAGGTAAAAGCGATAGGAATAGACTTAAATTTGGATAAAAAATAGTCTAAAATAATTTTACCGTATATTATATTTATTAGAAGAGATAGCCTTAAATAAAATCGAGTCGAGTGAAAAAAAAAACAATATAGCCAGTCCCAATTAACTTGAAACTAAGCCTTTATTATTATTGTATGTATTTTTACTCGTAAATAATTATTTTTTTAATATTCTCAATATGCACGTAAAAAATAAAAAAATATATAATATATTCAAAATAAATATTACAAAGACATATAAATAATATATAATAAATACGCACGTCAAAGAGTGACATATAAATAATATATAACAGATATGCACATGTCATTAATATTTATACAATTTATTTAATAGCTGCTTTCGCTGATTTTGAGCAAGATTAGCGACAATTTTACTGTTCGACATCTTGTTTGAAGCAGTTCCTCTCAAAACTTGAGCCTGCATCCCTCTGGTTGGAAGATCAAGACTTTATATGATTACTAAGTAGTAGCATTTATCTTAGAGTAACAAAAATTCTTACAATTTTTGTGTTTGCTTGTCGTGTTGGCTTTCATGTTGCTGTTGATTTATGCTATACCTACTGAAACCATAACTTGAACCCTATATCTTTGCAGTTGCAAATCCAGTATTTCTGGTGGTCAAGTTTCTGGTGATATGACTTGTATTAATCTTGCTAGGTACATTGGCTGCAAAATATGAGAAGCTTGGGGGTGAAGTGAAATGGATGGGCAAGCCAGGTAAGGTGATTCAATCGCTTATTCCCTCTTCTCTCCCTATTTGTCAGTGAACTAGATTATCACATCTTTGCTCTAAGGTTCAAATCTAGAATAAGCACCCATTGCTTCTGGGACAATCCTATTGCTATTTCTTTCCCATATGGTGTGACGGGTTAGATTGTTATTAATACAATACATGAGTACTATTGGCCCAGTGGCCCACATTTCTTCTCATGTTTATAATGTTCTTATTCTGTTAACGTATTTCTTTAATCTGAAATCTTCAATTCTTAGCAGATAATTTACGAATAAGCTATGGCCATGGCTGGTGTTGATGCTTTGGATTCTATTGCTGTGGGTGACTCCCTTCACCATGATATTAAAGGTACAAATGCAGCTGGAATCCAATCAGCATTTATAATGGGAGGGATTCATGCTACTGAACTTGGACTTGGCAGTTTTGGAGAATCAGCAGAGTTATCTTCTGTAAAAGCTCTTGCATCCAAATATGATGCATATCCATCGTATGTTTTGCCAGCATTTTCGTGGTAAAAATGGTGTTCTTAAGCTTATTTTCTGGCTCTCATTTAATTAAATTCAACATAAGTTCCATTAACCTTAATAGTGCCTTTGCAAGATGCTGGGATGGTTTGCATTTGATTAGAAAATAAGACGTGTGCCAGTGCTTCCAGACCATTCTAGGAATAATGGGTACTTACTACACTTATAATTGGTGTTGTGATACAAAGTGAATTTAGTTTTCACTTTATTAAAGTTTAATTAAATTGGTGGCCACGCTGTTCTGCCTGTATTTTATGATGTGGATCCGTCACATGTCTCAGAACAAGCCAGGAGTTTTGCTGAAGCGTTTGTCAGACATGAAGAATGCTTCAAGGATAAAATGGTCCAGAATTTGGAGAGAAGCCCTTAGAGAAGCTGCAGATATTGGAGGGATGGTTCTGGGTGACAGGTAAAGTCTCAAAATTTCTTATTTCTTACATATTCTGGTGTTTATATGTCATGTGGTCTTGAAATTTAGAAATTAACAGCTACAATTAACTATTGGTATGAAAGTCTGGATGATGTTTGACGAAAGTGTCTGGTTTTAGTGAAATCTAGTAAATGCATCGGTGAAATATCGGTCTAAATGGAGTTTTAACATGCTTGGTCTGTACCTAGTACGCGTATTCTCCAAACATTTGTTTCACTCTGGCCTTCTGTTTGTGCAGTTGATTATGTAAAATTTCTATGATCATATTTTTTTTATTAATTCAAGCAATGAAATTTAGGCATTTAGTTTTTTATGCAATTCTCTGAGCCCTTAATTTTAATTTTGTTAGCGAGAAAATGACAGAAATAGTTAAGAAAGTGTTATTTGAAAGGTATTATACTATTATTATTCACAAAAAAATGTTAAATTTTGTCTTAAATAGAAAAAAGTTGAAATTTTTTGTAACTCAAATTAGTAAATTAATTACATTCATTATAAAATTATTTTTTTAGATTTTCATGAAATAAGGAAAGAAAAATGGCAGAAAATTATGCATATGTATACATCAATAAGATAAAATGCCCCCTTTTTATATTTAACGTAATTTCTCTCATTTCCAAATATTCCTATGAATTATGTAAAAAAAAGGTTAATAATAATCCCCATGTATTATATAAATATTTTTGCAAAAAATAATTAATTTTTAGGCATAATTATGAAAAAAAAATCCCAATTTATATTTCAAATTGAAAATTAACTATAGCCTATAATAAAACTTTGTTATACTTGGATGTAATTTCAAACATACAAAATCTGCTCAATTCAAGAATTTCTTAATAATTTTAGTACAATTCAGGAATTAAATTTTTTGTTTTTAAAAAAAGTAGTAAAATAAAAATCAATAAATATAAATTATTAAAAAATCCTATAGTATGAGGCATCTTTCTCCATTATGTTGAGCTTCATAATTATAAGTGGAATCTGTCTTTGAACTTCCTGCTACTTTATCCAAACTTTCTTGAATATTGCCATGTGAAGAAGAAGAAGAAGAAGAAGCTACGATGTGATCATCCATTACATTATCTGCCTCATTTTCTAAAATCAGATGAACACCACACTTCTTTATAGATGTAAGATTTCCTGTCGCAAACATTTCCAATTCATCTCCACCTTTGGATGGTAATTCAAAATACCTTACCCAAGAATGATCTTGGGGACAAGAATTCCAGGGGCAACAGAGAGAAAATTTAAGTCCATTTCTCTTATTTCTCGTAGTAACAAAAGTTTGGGAATAATCTTTACGGGGGCCTGAGATCACAACCCAAAGACAAAAACCCTTGATTTCACCATGCAAAACCCTTGGAATGGAAAATGATAATGAACATCCTTCTTCTTGATAACTGAACCAATTCGGTATCTCACTGCCAGGGAACACAAGGCCCGGCTCTTTACTCTTTGACAGTACCTGCTATATTTGTTTCATAGTAAAAGGTTATTAATTAAAATAATTTCGTTCAATTATAAGCATTAATAAGATGTAATTAAGGTAAATAGATTGGCTAAGAGAAAGCAAACCCGATCAAGACTTTTCTTAACATAATTTGCCATATTGTTGCAATCATCCCTGTTAATGAAGCCTGTAATTCCCACACTCTCTAAACCCGGAATCTCAGCCATTTTTTGCCAATCCCTTAGAAATAATTCCGGTGCTCTTGACTGAATTGAGAGTCTTCCCCTTGATACGCAATGATCTGATACGCAATGATCTGCATGCAAGGAGAGTAAACTCGAGGGAAGCTCAGATATCGATTCTAGATCTGCGAAGGAATCGAGGTAGAGGAACTTGAGCTTTCGAAGATGACTAATTCCATTTGGCAGACTAAAGAATTTGTTTCCTCCCAAATCCAAGTGTTCTAGTAAAGATAAATTCCCAAGATTGGCAATTGAATCTTCACATAAATTACAGTCACGAAGAACTAGTTTTTTCAAAGAGCTCAAGCCAGATAAAGGCAACAACATTTTGAAGCTTGAATTATTTTGTGAAAACCATGACATAGATGGTATAATATCATCCTTTAATCCATCCAATGATAAATGCTCAAGGTTCGTCAAATTACCAATAGAGGAGGGTACAGACTTAATGGAAGTTCCGACCGCCAAAATCTCTGTCAAGGCTTCCATATTACCCAACTTATCAGGTAATTTATCAAGTTTTGAGCAGTAGGAAATGTTTAAATATTTAAGAGTTTTCAAGGAACAAATGCTTTCAGGAAGATTCTTTAGAGCCTTGCAGCCCTTTAAATTCAAGAAAACAAATTTCTCTAAATCTCCAATAGAATGATGGACCTCAACTAAACTTTCGCAACCCACAAGCTGTAATCTTTCTAAGCTATTGAGCCCCAAGAAGTTGGGAGTTTTAGTAAGATACACGCAATGGCTGAGATCCAGAATTTGCAGCTTGTTAAGAACCTATTCAAGCAATGACGGAAAACAAATAAAAACAATCAGGGATATTGATTGGTATAGAACAACAGTGACATAGGCATTTGATATGGTGTAAGCAGGCTTCTTTAATTTTGGTGTATTGCATATCTAGAACAACTGGATAAAGGGCAAAGATTAAATTCATATAACTAGATAAAGGTCTTACCTTAATCTCCTTCCAGACTTGTTTGAATTTGCTATATTGCATGTCTAGAACAACTAAGTTGTCTAGTTGTAAATCAGATGGCAAAGATTGCAAAGGGCATTTATGCCAACAAAGCCATCTCAACTCTGTGAATATGCGCCGATAGTCTCCTCTGAGATGAACTCCATTGATTTTGAGCAATCTTAGATACCTCATCTTTGTGAAGGATATTGTATTAAAAGATACATTGTTTGATGCTTGTACATCTAGCACCAGACCCTCCACTGCTTCTGCTTCCTAAAATCATCAATAATTAATTAATTGGTTAGCAAACTACAGGCAATTCATGAAACATATATCTTCTTAAACCAATTTTAAAGGCAACACTATATTATATATTTAGTCAACAATTAAATAATTAAATGGCTAAAAGGCTAATTGTCCTTAATAAACTTTTATATTTTATTTTTCATAAATTGAGTTTCCATGAAATATGCGAACTAAAAAACTTGCAGTTCCTAATGAAAACTGCAATACCACTAAATCAAAAATTAATTGATAATTTTCTTTAATTTTGCAACTACTTTGGTGAGATTATTAAATTAGTGCAATTTGTGCAAATATATTCATTGCATGTACAATATTTCTGCGTTTATATAAAATTCACTTTTTCTACAATTTTAAGCATTTTTTTTTAAATAAATGAGTAGATAACACACTATTTTCTTGTGCAATTAGTATGCATACTCATAATTATGTCCTACCAATGGTAAGGATGACAATATGCATGAAGGACATATCATGTATATGCTAGTATGCTTAATTGCTACCAAAATTGAAATGTGATACCGATTAAATACATTTATTACCTCCTGCTTCTTGAGGACTTTCAGAACATCGTCCTGAAACCAAAGTCTACTGCGCTTTTGGGGACGATTGGGTGATATTTGACGGATAATCTCCCTTCCCATATCTCTTAAGAGATCATGCATTTTTAATCTATTTTCAGAATCAACTTTTATAAGAGATCTTTGAATAAGAACTTTCATACCAATTTCAGGGAAGAAACCACAGCCATCTAATATTTTCATTACATAATCTTTATCCATATTAATAAAAAAGCACGCAATATCAAGAAACATATCTTTTACTTTATCATCATCCAATGTATCAAAACTTATTCTAAGTTTTTTCTGAATTTGATGGTGAGGAATTTTTCTCAATTTCTCCATAGCATTTGTCCATTCAAGTGTGCTTCTTTTGCACAAATAAGAACCTAAAACTTCAAGAGCTAATGGAAGTCCTCCAACATAATCTACCACACCATTTGAAAGCTCTACATATTCTGCTCTTGGATTGCTTTCGTTGAAGGCAAGCCAACTTAATAGTTGAAGGGAATCATCACGATTCAACTCTTCAATCTGATACTTACTGTCCACTTCAAGTTGAGTCAACAAATGTTCATCTCTAGATGTAATGATTATTCTACTTCCCAAACCAAACCAGTTTCGCTTTCCTGCTAACACATTAAATTGTTTGATTTGATCCAAATCATCAAGAACAAGAAGAACTCTTTTGCAACAAAGTCTTTTATTGATCAAATTGATTCCTCTATCCACATTAGCAATTTTAAAATTCTGCAGTTTCAGAACATCATCAAGTATTTGCTCTTGCAATTGAATTAGACCATTGGGTTGATCTGAAATTTCTTTCACATTTGAAAGAAAACAACTTCCTTCAAAATCATCACAAAGTTGGTTGAATACAGCTTTAGCTATAGTTGTCTTACCTATGCCTCCCATTCCATGAATGCCAACAATTCGAACATCATTTGTACTAACAATATTTAGCAAGTCAATAACATCTTTGGTTCTGGAATCGACACCAACTGAATATTTGGCTACATCCAAGTAATGTCGATTCAGTTTACTTAATACATGCTCCACGATCTTCTGGATAAATTTCGATTCATGCCTGTTCATTCACCCAAAAATATTTAATATATAATATATAAGTCGACTTAAAATTCTATTCTTATTATTAAAAGCTGACATGGGCAACATCAGCCTAATATAAAATTCTTATACGAGTAACAAGAGAGAAAAATAATAAATAGGTACCCATTTGCCAGATTTTGGAGGTCGAATCCTGACAGATTGGCTGCCTCTGTAAGAGCTCGTCTCCACCTGTTAACTTTCTCCATATCTCCCTTAAATATGTGTTCATGTTTTTCAAAAGCTTGAGCGAAACTACCACTCTGTTTCCGAACTTCTGATGGACTAACATTGTAGAATATGGGAAGAACAATTTGGGCGATTGATTTTTTGCAGTCAATGATGTTTACAAGTTCATCAAGACACCAACGGGAGGAAGCATAGCCTTTTGAGAAAACTACCATAGCAATTTTGGATTCTCGAATTGCTTTGAGCAGTTCTGAGGAGATCTCTTTGCCTCTGCAGAGTTCTTCATCATCTCGAAAGGTACGGATTCCTGCTTGGATTAAAGCTGTATAAAGATGGTCGGTAAAATTATAACGGGTGTCTTCCCCTCTAAAACTCAAGAAAACATCATGGCTCCAGCGAGCTCTAGAAGAAGAGTAGAAAGAAGGGGACAGAGCCATAGATCCAAAGGATGAAAGTTCAGTGAGTAGAAGTAGAAGAATAATTACTATAATGCTTTAATGCTTTACAGCTTTGCGTTGTAGAAGAGGAATTAATTATAAATATGGTTCATTCTATAGTTGACGCTTGCTTTGGTCTTTTTATATTTTTATTCTAAAAGTATGTAATTTCCTATATAAACTGAGAAATTTTTTTACATTTACGTGTATCCTGTTGGTAGAAATTATTAAAAGAATAATAATAAAAAATATTTTTATTGATTGAATGTATATATATACCCAATTTAAATAATATGTTTTGTTATTTAGGCATATGGGTAGTCGTAAATTGTAAGATCATCGTTGCCTTATAACAATAGTAAAGAGAGAAAAAAAAGAGAGGAGAGTTTAAAACTCCGTATGTAGCTGTATTAATAATAATAAAAGAATTTACCAGTAAAGTTACATGGACCTCTAAATAAAGTCTAGGGGCAATGATACATGAAATACAATAATAAAATGACAGCACGTGTTTTCTTTAAAAAAAAAAAAACTGGACTTGAATACCCGCTAATGGCTAATGGGTTTTTTCATCAGCTAATGGCTAACTTATTATTATTCTTCAATTTTATGATTCTTTATTCTTTGGTAACTTTCTTAGAAATTTCTCATGTAAAAAAAAAAAACATCCATTTTAAGGCTTTTTCAACTGTTCTTGAGTTAAAAAAAAACTTAAAGATTTGTTTTAATATTTTTAAAATTATATTAATCTTATATAGACTCTTTTAAACATCTATACCCTTTACCCTAAAAAATAAAAGTTTCTCCATCTCATTTCTATCTCTTTCTTTCACCACAAAACTAACACATCCTCATTCTCTTCATCGTTTCTTTTTCATTTCTCCATCAAAATATATCTTTTTCTTCATTTTAGTAAATCTATTAAAATTTTGATTTATTAAAATCAATAAATTATAGATTTAGCTATACATGCTTATTTTTTTTTAAAACAACCATGTAAAAAATGATATTGTATTATATTTAAAGAATATTTTATTTTTAGCAACTCATATAATTTTTTTCTTCTTATCTACCTAAATGTTTTCTTATTATCTCTATTTCTTTCTTCTTTGATGATATTGATGGGTGTTGTTATTCTAAACAGTGGTTAAGTATTATAAAAAGTGAGCTTTTGTATTTTTTGAGTTTTTCTGATATGTTCTTAATTCTTTTTTATTGTTAGAAATTATTAGAGATTACTAGGGATTAATATTTTGTGTTATTAATAGTGATTGAGCATTTAAAAATATGAACTTTTATAATTTTAGAGTTTTTATGTTGTGTTATTAATTGTCCATTGTTGTTTGAGCCTAGAGGTTGTTATGGGTCATTAGAGGTTGATTGCCCCGATCAACCTCTAACTGCCTCTAACAAACCCCTACCATTCCCTAATAATATATTAAAATAGTGCATATTCATCTTTAATATATATATATATTATCAATTAAAAATTAAATTAAAAATTGTTATGGATGGATATTTTGTGTTATTAATGGTGACTGGGTGTTTAAAAATATGAACTTTTATATTTTTATAGTTTTTCTGGTATGTTATTGAATGTTTATTATTGTTAGAGAATATTAAAGGCTGTTAGAGGGTTATTAGGGGGCTATTAGAGGTTGATAGGAGTTGTTAGAGGCTATTAAGGATTGTTACAGGTTTTTGCCCTAACAACCCTTAACTACTTCTAATAAACTCCTAACATCCCCTAACAATATACTAAAACACTATATATTCATCTTTAATACACATTATCAATTAAAAAATAAATTAGGGATTGTTAGAGATTGATGTTTTGTGTTATTTATGATGAGTGTTTAAAAATATGAACATTTATATTTTTAGAATTTTTCTGGTGTGTTAATAATTGTCCATTATTGTTAGAGATTATTAAGGACTGTTAAGGGCTATAAGAGACTGTTATGGATTATTTGGCTCTAACAACCTCTAACAATTTCTAATATACCTCTAACATCTCCTAACAATATATATTATAACATTGCATATTAATTCATCTCTAACACACATTGAAAATTAACAATTGAGTTAGGATTGTATTTACACAAATTTATCTTATAATTAAAAAAGATTCAATGTTAACAATTTCTAAAAATCCCTAACATCTCCTCATAACATATTAAAACACTACATATTTATCCCTAGCACACATTGAAAATTAAAAATTGAATAAGATTGTATTTGCTAAAATTTATCTTGCAACTGAAAAATCTACTATTAACAACTCCTGATCCAACATTAATATTGCATATGATTTTTTTTTGTATATTGTTATTAATTATTTTTGCTTATTATTTTTTATTCAGGGTATTGAATAGGGGCTGAACACAAATCCTGCAAATATTTAGACTGATCTGAATATTCAAATCGAAATATTTAGAACCAAAAAGATTTTTTGATTTTTTGACTTTCTCCAAACCGTACCATATCAATTTTTTTAATATGAAATGGTTTTGGATATTATACTATACCCGAACTGAACCGAACTAAATAACTAAAATAAGAATTGATTTATTATTAGTAATATGAAATTTATTTTATTTTATTGATTTATTACTTAATATTTGATATTTTTAAAATATATTAGAATTATTTTATTAATTCATATTATGTCATACTATATATTCACTTTAGAATTTCTAATTTTCTGTATTATGCTTATATATATGTATCTTGATTTCTTTGTTTTATATTTTGTTAATTGAATATATAGATGTTATTAGAATATTTTGATAATACTCATTTTAAAACTATAAAAACTATTTTATTTGCATTCATAATTTTATTTTCATTCATAATATTAATTGCATGGGTGTTAACTTAAACAAAAGTAAATAAAAATACAAGTAAATAATTATTTTTCTAATTTAATATTAAATTTTATAACTAAATATAATTTATTAACATGTTTAGATGAATAATTGCAACCACTAGTACTAATGATAGTAATTCATACTAATTATAGTAATTTATACTTAATAAAGTAACTCAATATAATAATATTAATAGTTTTTAATAATAATAATGAGTATGAATATTAATAACCACTACAAGAAAAATGAGGCCGTCGCTAATTCTTAAAAATTCATCTCTAATAATCATTAGCGACAAAATAGTATGTATTATTCATATTATCGCTAAAAAATTAGGGACATATATTTGAGTTCTGTCGGTATTTAGTGACGAAAAAATCCATCGCTAATTATATATATTTCTTCGCTACTTATTTTTGTCGTCCTTTAATGAAGATAAAATTAGCGATGAAAAATTCGTCGTAAAATTATTAACTTATTTTTAAAAAAATAAATTATTTTAAAAAAATAAAATAAATTATTTTTAAAATAAATTATTTTATTTTTTTAAAAACAATTTATTCTATTGTTTAAAAAAATTATTTTATTTTGTTAAAAATAATTTATTTATTTTTAATTTTTAAAATAATTTATTCTAAAAATATTTATTATAACAAATAATTTTATTTAAATAAAAATTAAATTATTTATCAAATAATTTCTAAAAATAATTTATTTTTTAACTAATTATTCAAAAAAATAATTTATTCTAAAAATTATTCAGTCAATAAACAATCAAATAATTATTCAATCAAATAATTATTTATTCTAAAAATTATTATTCTAACAAATAATTTATTCAATATAAAAATAAATTATTCCACTAAATAATTTCTAAAAATATTTATTCTAACATTTATCTAAAACATAAATCAATCTATTAATTAATTTTTAAAAATTTATTCTAAAAATTATTTATTCAATCAAATAATTAATTCAAATTAAAAATAAATTATTCAACCTAATAATTTCTAAAACTTTTTCTACCAAATAATTTCTAATTTTTTTAAAACTTTTATTTATTCAAAAAATATAATATTTATTCTAAAAATTATTACTAATTATAAAAATATAAATAAATAAACAATATCTAAAATACATACCTTCAATCAATTTTTAAAACCATAAAAGCTTCAATCAAAATGCAAGAGAAGAAGGGAGAAAAAGGAGGAATAGGAAGAAGAAAAAGAAAAAGAAAAAGAAGAGAGAGAGGAGAAAAAAGAAAGAAAGAAAGAAAAAAAGAAGAATGAAAAGAAAAGAAAAAAGAAAGAAGAAAGAAGAAGGAGAAAAACAAAAGAAGGAAGAAGAAAGAATGAAGGAAAAAAGTTGAAAAGAATAAATATTTAGGTTTTAGTGATGGAATTAGCGACAGAATTAAGTTTCGTTGCTAAAAAGACGTGGTATATTTTTAAAATTTTATTATTAGCGATAAGATTAGCGACGAAAATAAATTACGTTGCTAAAATTTCATCTAAAAATCTTTAAAATATTTAAAATTAGCTACGGAAGATAATATCGTCGCTAATTAGCCATAAAATTAGAGGCCGAAACAAGTTTCGTCGTTAAAATTTAGCACAAAAAACCTGCATATTCTTTTAAAATATTTAAAATTAGCGACATAAAATAATTTCGTCGCTAATTACAGGTAAAATTAGCCACATAAACAAATTTCGTCGCTAATTAATCCGTAAAAAATTTTTTGTCTGTATTTTAAAATAATTTAGATAAAATTAACGACTGATAGGGGGTTTCGTCGCTAATTAGCAGCGAAATTAAAGACGAAAATAAAATCCGCGCTGAAAATGAATTATGTTGCTAAATGCAAGGCGCCAATAGTTGGCGCCAGATTTAGCGACAATTTTTTTATCGCTAAATTCGTGGCTAATCTGTCGTTAATAATTTTTTGTAGCTAATCCGTTGCTAATTTTCGTCTCTAATTTGTATTTTTCTTATAGTGAACAATTAATACTAATGAGTAATAATGGTAAAGATAAATATTGTTGATATATTTTTTTATGAATATGAGTAACAACCATTAACAAATGAATATTTGTTAATGAATTGAAGAAGAATATGAATGATATAAATACAATGAATATGTATGTGTATATATATATAATGCCATAATTATGTATTGGTAGTAAATAAGAATTTACATGAAAACTAATATTAGATTATAAATTATTTGAAAAAAATAATTTTTCGTGAATTGTGTTAAAATATATCTATTTGGGATTTATGAGTTCTTTTAATTTATGAAGTTATTTTATTTGGATTTTTGTAATAACTTATGCATTGTATTTAGAATTTGTAATTATTTAGAGTTTAGACAATATTATTTGATATTAGATGTTGAGCATTTTAATTTATGAATTATTTGTAATGAGGATGTTGGAATTTAAACAATATTATTTGATGCTAAATGTTAAAAATTTTAATTTTATAAATAGTTTGTAATGTGGATGTTAGCGTTTAACTTAACTTTACATTTTTTATAGCAAAAATAATTAAATATTGTTCTATTGCTTAAATTTGAAAAAACAAATAATTCCAAATCTCCGTCTTTGTTTGAAATTAAATCGCTCATTTAGAACCGAATATCAAAATCGAACCGTATCGATTTTTTCAGAATATTACAATACAAATATTTTGTATGTGTAGTTTAGTTTCAGTTCTAATGATTTAGAAATCTTCAAACTCCAGTTTGATTCTAGAGATTTTCAAATATCCAAACCGAACCGAACCATATTCAGCCTTAATGTTGATGAAGGAATGATAGTTTATTGGAGTAGGATTGATGGAGAAATGATAACTTGTTATTGATTGTTTTTGCTTGTTATTTTTTGTTATATTAAAACATATGATGCTTATAGTCTCATGTAGGTAATAAAAATATGGATGCTTATCATAGTGATGATGAATTGTAATTTTGGACATGGGTATTTTTTTTTTATGTGTATGTGTCATTGTATGTTGTTTTATAACTTTATATATATATATATAATGTTTTATTACTATTTATTATTTTGTATTATTGTTTATTATAGGTTGTTATTGGATAGTTTAGTATATGTATTATTGATATTTTATATAAGATAACTATAAATAAACAAAAGATAAAAATCCCTCCAAACACCACTCAAATAACATAAAATCAACAACTTAACAAAATAATTTAATTTTCTACTAACGTATTACACAATAACATTCCAAAATGAGCAAAGGAGAAAAACCATAATAATCTTTAACAGTTCATAATAACCCTTAATAGCCCCAAATATCACTAAGACAACCCAAAATTCACAACATAATACTATAATTTAAAAATGCTATGATCATATTATAAATAACAATCCAAACCAAACAAAGAAGAAAACCCCTATCAAATCCTAACGGCCCCCTAATACATCCACACAACCCAAAATGAACAATGTAACATGATAATTTAATATGTTTCATATTTCACAATACTATAACACTATAACTTAATACATTATAAACATAATTGTTTACAATATTCAATTATATAATAATAATAAAAATGTTATTAAAAATGTCACTTATTTTACAACAATTGTAAAACAAATATGCAATAAAAACTTTTACATATAATTACAACAATATTTTTATTTTTAGCACAACAAATTCAATACTCTCGCCAATACATTTGAAGATGTTCATATCAAATTTTCCACCATAATATGCGGGGATTAGTAATTCGTTCATTATATAAATTCGTTCTCCGATAAATTGCCATTCCACCATTAATACCCTGCAATAATACCCTGTAATAAAAAAAATAAAAAGTCAAAATAATCAATAATATATATAACAATCATATACTGTGTATTAGGGATTGTCAATGTTGAATTTTTTAGTCATAAGATATATTTCAACAAATACAATCCTAAATTAATTTTTAATTTTCAATGTGTGTTAGAAATGAATATGCAGTATTTAATATGTTGTAGGGGGATGTTAGGAGTTGTTAATGTTAGAAAATAAAGTTGTAAGACAAATTTCATCAAATATAATTTTAATTTAATTTTTAATTGACAATATATGTTAGAAATAAATATGTAGCATTTTAATATATTGTTAGGGGTGTGTTAAACACAGTCAGGAGTTGTTAGGGGCAAACAACTCCTAATAGGCTCTGACAGCCCCCTACTAATCTCTAATAGCCATCTAACAGCACCTAATAACCTCTAACAACAATAGACAATCAATAATATACTATAAAAACTCCAAAAATATAAATGTCTATATTTTAAATACTCAATCACCATTAATAATGCCAAACATCCATCTCTAACAATCCCTGACAATAAAGAAGAATCAATAGCATACCAAAAAAGCTCTAAAAATTTAACAGCTCACTTTTTATGATACCCAACCATTTACAACAATAACACTCATCAACATTATCAAAGAAGAAAGAAATAAAGATAATAAGAAAGATTTTAGGTAGATAATTAGAAGAAAAAAAATTATATAAGCTATCAAAAATGTAATATTTTTCTAAATATAATACAATGTCTTTTTTTCATTGTTGTTTAAAAAAAATTGAGTATGTATGTTTAAATCTATAATTTACCGATTTTAATGGATCTAAACTTTAATTGATTTACTGAAAATGAAGAGAAAAGATAATTCTTAATGGAGAAATGATAAAAAAAAAAAAGACGAAGAGAAGGAGGAGGCGTTAATTTTGTGGTGAAAGAGAGAGAAAGATAAAAAAGAGACGAAGAAACTTTTATTTTTTAAGGTAAATGGTATAATTATCCAAAATGTCTATATAAGATTAATAGAATCTAAAAAATATTAAAACTAACATGGAAGCTTTTTTTTATTAAATCCCTTAAATTTTACAGTTATTATATTTTTAGAAATAATAACTCAAATTCAAGTAGAATAAGGAATTTATACTTTAATTAAGAGTTGTATTCTTGTTTAATAGTTTCTAGTCATTATTTTTACAAATTAAAAATAGCAATTATATTATGTGATCATCTATTTGGAATGCAAATTGAAATAAAGATTAATAAATGAAGTTGTTTGGACGTGAATTTTGAAGGCGGAATTAATGACCAAGTCTAATTGCAAAAAAAAAAAAAACAATTAGAAAAAGCCTAGCATAAAGAAATTGTATGATGATTTCAATTAATCATTTTAATTGGAATGATAAACTAATTATAATATGTGGTGATTTTTTTTTCTAAAAATTATATTATAAAATTTCTTTAAATGAACCCTTTAATTTGTTAATGATAAAATATAACAAATATAAATGTTCAATTGATTTGTTATTCCAATTAAAATGTATAATTGGAATTAACATTCTATTATATAATTTTTCAGCAGCTCATGAAAAAATAAATAAATAAAAGGCAATATGAAAGAAAATGGATAAACCATTAAATTACCATTAAAGTTTCACTTCATGTCCAATTTGCTTTAAAAATGAGCTTTTAAGTCAATTACGACATAGATTTTAGTTTAGAAAATCAATAAAAATAAGTTTAAAAAATTATAAAAATATTCTCCAAATAATAAATTCACAAAAATGCAACTAGCTTCTTAAAAATTTGCATTTATATTATTTTTTTTCTCTCCCATCACTCCATATCCTCTTAGAAAAAGTCTCCACTTTGAACCATATACAAACACCATTATTTTATTTTATTTTTATTTATTTATCAACTTTCTGAAAGAAATTAAATGAACGAATAAATAAATAAGAGTCAGTTTCTGATTTCCATATAAAATTTCAAACTAGTAAAGTGTTGTGAAATTTGCATTATGAAATTTCCACCGCGAAAGACGCAAAACCCAAATAAAAACATGAAAACCCAAGTAAATAAATACCTTAGTGGAAGACTTGGAGACGAGAATCCTGGTGGTCAACTGTGGAAGGAAGAATGATCTTATCCTGGCGATGGTGTGAAATTTCTACAATGAAATTTTCCCCTACACGCGGTTTTATAGACTGACATAAAAGTAAAGCACAAAAAAATATACATTATAAAATTTTTATAATTTATTATTATAAAATTGGAATTAATAAAATGAAAAATTAAAAAAATAAATAATTAAATACTATTTATTTATATTTTAAAAAATATAATTAATTAAGAAATCAATAATTAATGGATAAAAATTTTAAGAGTAAAATTTTTAATTATACATATAGACATTTCAATAATAAATTTTCAATTAAAAATTAATTATATATACAATAGCAGTTATATTGGATTGAAAGAAAATGTTCTCTTTTTTTGCAGTTTTTGCAGTAATAATTTATTCTGCTTTACTAAAGTTATGCATATAGTCTCATTTTTGTTATATATATATATAATGGATAAGTGGTAGAAATTAATTCAATATGGTTTATTAATATTATTAGAATATATATATATATATATAATGTAAGTAATTATATCTCTCATAATCGCATGTATGATATTTAATTTGTGGTTTATTAACATTATTAGAATTTATACATATATTATATAATAGTAAATAATTATCTCTTTTACTATCTAATTTATTATTTCTAATTTATGATGAGTTTATTATGAAATATACAATCAATTGATCTTTTCAATTTTCTAATTATTTATCCATATATGTTTTTTATTTAATTTTTTTAGTTTATTAATTTAATTTAGTAATAAATATTATTAATTAATATTAAAAAATTAATTATACTTATAATTAAATAAAAAAATTACATCCATACATTATGCGGTCTAATGATTAGTTATAGTAAATTCACATACTTTCCCAATTGAAATGGCTGAGAAGTGGACAAGGGGGGGAAAAGGAATTTTATCAAGCACTTTGAGAAAGCCATTGTTAAGTTCAAAGAGAAACTCTGAGAGTGGGTTAAGAAAGAACTAATGCCATGACAATGCATATAAAACAATAGTAAAAGTGATATTTTTAGAGAAAAAAAAATGTATGTTATGTAATTTCCATTTTTCTGTTTTATAATTCCAGTGGGATTTTTTTTTCCT
Source organism: Garcia nutans (assembly GCA_947685225.1). Classification (NCBI taxonomy): domain Eukaryota; kingdom Viridiplantae; phylum Streptophyta; class Magnoliopsida; order Malpighiales; family Euphorbiaceae; genus Garcia; species Garcia nutans. The sequence continues at coordinate 51,089 of CANTUV010000090.1, forward strand.
GTTAATTGTAACCCAACCAGGAAAAGATTGTAACTTGCAACCTTTTAGTTAGAAATTAGAATTATTCCCATGCTGCTTTGACTTGCACAAGGTTAGACTATATGGCATTTGATTTCTACTAAATAAAACATTCCATTATTATACTAAATAATTCATATATACATATAAAATTCATATATACATAAATGAATGTGCATGTATATATATATACATATATATATATATATTTAAATTCATTTAAATTTAAATATATAAGTGAATATATATATTTATATATTAATATATAATTTATAAATATATAAATGAATGTGTATTTTATTAAAAAAATGTGTGTACATACATATACATATATATACATACATATACATATACAATTACATATATATATATATATATATAATTGGCATTAACCCAATTACTAGGATGTTGTTGTGAAACACCATGGCCATTAGTTTCTGACCTATTCTACCCTCGAGCAGGGGCGAAGCCAGGAGTTAATTATAAGGGGGTAAAATTTTTTTTTATTTTTTTTATTTTGATACTTAGCCTTTCATATACAATAATTATTTTATAAATTTATTAACCTATTAATAAGCTATTTTCATTTGTAAAAAAAATTAATCAAAGAAAATATGAAAAATAAATTTTAACATATAATATTAATGCAAAAATATTAAAGTATATTAGAATTATAAATAATAAAATGTTAATTTGAAGTAAAGAGAAGAAATTAAAAAATAAAATAAATAAAGATTTTAATTTTATAATCTTTTTTAATTTTTTAATTGTACTTTTAATTTATTTTTAATCTCTTAATTGATTGGATGAATTTAAAATTAATTTATTAAAGACTTTGAAATTTTTTTTTCTTAAATTGAAAGATAATTTTTAATTTGAAGGGGGGCAAATAAAAAAAATTTAAAAATTTAAAAAATAAATACATGTAAATATTTAAAAAAAAAAATTAAGGGGGGCAATTGCCCCCCTTCTCCTCCACCTACCTTCCTTCGCCGATGCCCTCGAGCTTCCTCGTCATGATGCTTCTCCATTGGATAGCAACAAAAATAAACAGACAAGAAAATGGAGCTAGTATCAATTTACCTAGAATTAATGCCAACAAAGTTAACATAAATAACATAATAGAAATTTGTGTACGTTGAACTTATTCCAGTAGATTAGGGTGCATATCGTTGCAATTATAAATCAGTGGCAATGTGAGCATGTCATGTTAATACTGAGTGCATATATATGCATCACTCACGCAAACGAAAATCCTAATTTATTGCATAATAAAATATTCATAACATTGCTAGAGCACTTCTTGAAGATGAAATTTGAGAAATAGATTCTAAATTAGCGGCGCAGCAGGATCACGGATCAACAGTAATTAAATAAAAATATAAATAAAATAAAAATAATCAATAAAAAAGGGACACTAATATTTAATGCGGTTTACCCTTTTTTAATTTGGGCTGCATCTACAGACCAAACTCCGAATAATTTTTTCCACTAATAAACAATAGGATTACAAATAAATGAACTTTTCTAGAAAAATATTCTAGAGGCGTAATCCTAATAATTGAGATAAACATAAAATAGTGGTAATTGTGTAATGTTTAAAACTTTAAATACTAAACTCTTAATTTAATATTGATAATTGGTAGTGAATTGTGATATAAGTGATATGAATAAGTGATGTAAATAGTATATCTTAAAAATTTACTAAAGAAATTATTTAATTTTATGATTTTACGAGACTAAAAATCGAATTAAAATCAAAGGTTAAAAGTGAGGGTACACTGTAGTTAAAATAAGATTGGCAATACTAGATTAAACTATATATATGTGTGTGTAGACAAGTGTGTATTTATGTAGAAGTTTCTTTCTTTTCTCTTTTCTTCATTCCACGTTCATCATCACCAACACCACCAAAACTCCTCCTTTCTTCCTTCTTTTCAAGAATTTAGCTAAAATTTAAAAGAAAATCACATCTAGTTTTAAATTTTTAGAAGAATAAGTTGAAAAGGTTGAGATAATCAACAAGTGATTAAAGAAGAAAAGAGATTTTAAAAGAGGTATGTGCCTATGTATTTTAATTTGCAAATATTTAAATTTCTATGAGTTTTAATGTTTAAATTGAGTCATTTATAATGAATTATTTCTTAAAAATATTGATTTAATAAATTGATGAGTGAAAATTAGATTAAAAGAACTTAAATGTTGTGAGTATTATTCTTAATTCAATCTTTATAAGAATTGGGTAGTTTGATGTTGTTTTAGCCATAAGTGATGATTGAAAGCTTGATTAATTGAAATTTGAGTAAAGTATTAGCTGTTGACTCTTTTTATGTAAAAAAAAATTAGATTAGATTTATTTTTATCATAGGTCTTAAATATATTGAGTTAAAATGGTTAAGTGTGCGAAATGCAGAATTTTTGCCTGACATGGCCAGTGACACGGCCATGTCACTGGACATATCATAGCTACTGTATTGCAAGATAAACAAAAATACTATTAAATGATTTAATATTTATAAAATTTATTATAATTACTTTTAAATTATGTATACTCCCCAGATATAGTTGTTTTAATTTTTCACATTTTAACTAAATATTCTTTTTATATATTTTGTTTTGGTATTTTCTAATTAATAGATGTTAAGTATTTTTTTGGAAAAATTATTTTTTATTAAGGTGGACTTGAGTTCGAAACTTGATTTTAAATGCCTATGTATCTGTTTGAAGAGATCAAAGTTATCGTAGTTCGATCTATTTTTACTACTACTATTATTATTATCCTTTTATTTTATATTTTTTTTTGCAAATTATCCCTAATTTATTATTTTTAATATATTCTTCTTATTTTTTTTTATAATTATACTCACTTTCTAAATATAATTTATATATTTACTTAAGCGATATTGTTAGTGTATAATGTCTATTTCTTGATATGAATTCTAAATTTGTTTAATAATTATTATATCCATTATATGAATATAATATTAAATTTACTTAGTCGATATTATTCATGTGTATATTTATTTTCTAAGTATGAATTCTAAATTTTATTTGAAAATTATCGTATCTACTATCTGAATACAAAAAATTTATGATTTAACTTTTTCATACCCAAATAATTGACTAATTAAATTAGACATCTCCAATATGTGTTGTTAGGATAATATATAAGATAAAGATAAATTAACAACAAACTTTTAAAATTATTACACTTTGATGTGTTTATTAGTCAAAATTTTCAAAAAAATATCGCAATCATATGTTATTAAAAAAATTATAATGTAGAATTATTTTAATTATGTATATTCATTTTATTTTTATTATTCTAATAAATAGAGGGAAAAACCTAACTAATTAAATGCTTAAACGTTAAATAAAACTAAGCTCTAAGATGATATAACTAATGATACCAAGGAAATAAAAAATATATAAAAACAAATAAAAACAGATAATAAATTTACCAAAGTGCAACTGTAACGTCATTGAGCCCATGACGTTACAGTGCACATGTTTATATATTTAAAATAATAATAATAATAATAAAACTTGTCCCTTTTAACCCTAAATTTTAGCTCATATATATATTCTTCTTTCATCCCTTTTATTCTATTGCTGTCAGTCTATTTGGATCTCTCTTTTCATCTTATTACTTTCTCATTCTCTAATTTTGTTTTAAACTTATAATTTAAATGGAAGATCCTTGTACATATACTTATGGTCTCAAATTAATTCTTTCAATATTCCTTCAAGCACTCTGATTTCATTTTTTCTACAGATAACAAGGTAAGTTTTTATCTATTTTTCTTTGCTTATTGTAAAATTTTTGAATGTATATTTTCTTTAATTTTGAGTTTTTTTATTTGGTAAATAAGAGCTAAGTACCTAAAATAATTTTTTAGGTGTTATTTGTTATGTTCATAACTCGTTTTCAAATTTAAATTTTTTGTTACATTTTACATTTTTATATGCATTATTTAGATTTAAATTTTTATTGTTTATTCTTAATTTTTCTTTTATTTTTTTTATTATTTCTATAGGATCTTTTTTTTTGTATGATATTTTGTGTTTCTTCTATTTTGTGAATGTTGTATACAATTTAGGGCTTCTGTGTTTAATTGTAAGCACTTGTGAATTATCTTTTTTTACAAAAAAAGAAAAGAAAAAATGATGCATTCATCCATGCAAAGATTTTGAAATGATAATGGAGATATAAATGAAGAACAATGAAAAAAAGTAATAAATAAAATAAAATAATAATAAATAAACAAAATTGCAGAAGGATATCTACCCTGTTTTGATTCCTTACTGTTAAAGATGGAGGACAAGTTTTAGTTTTTTTGCTAGATTTTTAGACGTGTTTATTAAGTACACTCATGTACTTAATAAAACATAAAATTTCATTCAACCTCCTCTACCAGGAGATCTTTTTTTTATATTTATCTTTTTTTTATTTTTGTATTTTTAAGTGCTAATAATTAAATTTTATATTTATGTTTTTTTATGAACATGTGAATGTGTGGATGTCCGGTATGATTTGGAATTTTGTGTTGTTTTTTGCAATTTGGTGACTATATTTTCATATTCTTTATTGTGTCAAGTAATAAGATCACAGTACCATACATACCAATTTGTAAATTACAGTAGAGAATCAAGATTACAATAATGAATCAAGGTTTGTATGTTACCTGACAACTGAACTTTTTTTTACTGAGTTTGATGTGCGATCTTCGTTGTTCACCAAATATGCAACCTGTATTGCATGAAATTTGGATTGTTTTCTCCTCTTGTGGAGTACACTTCCTTTAGTCCAAATTTTTGCTAATTTCCTCTGCCATAAAACTCTAAAATTTCCTCTCAATTTTCACTCTTTTTTTTTATCTTTTTTTTTGTGTGTTTTTCTCTTTTTTTATTTTTTATTTCTCCTCCCCCCTTTTATGTGCAATTTTCATCTTCTATTTATAGTGAAAAATATCTATATTTTTCTGTTTATTAATTTTTCTCTTCTTTTTTTTTAAATATATCTTTCAAGCATCTAATCCATTTTTTCCATACTCTGCAGGTTATGGCTGTTGTTGTTGCTACGGCATATTCCTATCATTTTTGTTAATTGAATTTTTATTTTATGTATAAAAAGAATATTATAAATATTTTGTTAGTAAATTTTATTCAATATATTTTTTTAAAATTACTGTTGTTTTATATGTATATATAGTGGGTTATAACAATTAAGTCTTTGAAAATTTGAAAATATAGCTGAAAGTTCATACACTAAAAGTTCATATAAAAAAATTTGAAAATATTTAATTCTACTGTTCAGCATCCTATTTAAAGCAGTTCCTCTTAAGACTTGAGCCTACATTCTTCTAGTTGGAAGTACAAGACTTTATAAGATTATTAAGTAGTAGCCCTTATCTTAAAGTAACAAAAATTCTTTCAATTTTTGTGTTTGCTTGTTGTATTGGCTTTCATGTTGCTGTTGATTTATGCTATACATACTTAAACCATAACTTGAACCCTGTACCCTTGAAGTTGCAAATCCAGTATTTCTGGTGGTTAACTTTCTTATGATTCGAGTTGTATCATTATTGTTAGGTACATTGGCTGCAAAATATGAGAAGCTTCGGGTGAAGTGAAATGGATGGGCAAGCCAGATAATGTGATTTAATTGCTTAGTTCATCATTTCTCCTTATTCGTTAGTGGACTGGATTATTACATCTTTGCTTTTGAGTTGCAAATCTAGAATAAACACTCATTTCTTGTGGGACGAACCTTTTGTTATTTCTTTCCCTTACGGTATGATGGGCTTAATTTTTATCGATACAATACATGAGTGTAATTGGCCCAATAACTTACATTCCTTGTCATGTTTATAATGTTCTTATTCTGTTAACCTTTTTCTTTAATCTGAAATCTTTAATTTTTGGCAGATAATTTATGAATCTACTATGGCCATGGCTGGTGTTGATGCTTTGGATTCTATTGCTATGGTTGACTCACCATGATATTAAAGGTGCAAATGCAGCTGGAATCCAATCAACATTTATAATGGAAGGGATTCATGCTAGTTATCAGCAAATGAAGATAAAGATAAACATAGCAAATAAAGATAAAGATAAATAATTCTTTTATCTAATAGTTAGATGGTTTAATTTGTATATATAACTGATAGTTGTGTTTGTATAGGATTCCTTATGTACATGTACCTGCAATCTATATATTCTGTAACTTGGATAATAATATGGTAGCCTTGAGTGTATCTTCATTATTTTTTGAGTTGGTATCAGAGCCTACGATTATGGCTAATTCAACGAATTCTTCTTCATCTTATTCTCTGGGCACTTCAGTATCAGTTCCACCCTTATTTCCACATCTCTCCTATTCACCTACTAAACTAAATCAGACTTTCTCCATCAAATTGACTTCCAAATATTATATCCCTTGGAAACTACAATTCACCCCATTATTAAATTTTTATAATCTTCAAGGAGTACTCAATGGCACTGAACCTGCTCCCCCAAAGAAAATTCTTAATTCTACCACCAACCAATCTAAAGTTAATTCTGCATATATAGCCTGGTTTAATAAGGATCAAGTATTATTTTCTTGGCTATTATCTTCTATCACAGAGGAAATCTATCCACACTTAATTGGCTTGCAAACATCTTCTGAGATTTGGACTGCACTTGCAGCAGCATATGGGGTAGTTAGTCATGCTCAATGTACCCAATTGCATATTGAACTACACAACCTAGCCAAAGATGATAAATCAGTTTCAGAATATCTCTTTAAGGCAAAATCAATTGCAGATCAACTAGTATTGGCAGGTCAGGCAATCACAACAGCAGAATTTAATGCCATTATTTTTTGCAAACTTGGACCTCAGTTTAATGGCATTATTAGAGGACTTCAGCAGCGTTCAAACCCAGTTTCCTTCAATGAATTACATGGTCAGTTGGTAGCATATGAGTTGCTGATCGAGACACAGCAGACACATATGACATCTCTCAATATTGCACAGAAACAACATCTTAACTCCTCATTTATAAACCCCAACAATAATCCGAGCCAACAAAACTTCAACAATAGCAAATGGTGTGGAAGAGGTGCTCGTAGTCGTGGAAGAGGTGGACAATTTTATAGCAACACTCAATGCCAATCAGTCACTTGTTAGATATGTGGCTACATAAACCATTCAGCCCTAGAGTGTAGACATCATTTTGACAATTCCATTGTCCCTCGCCAATAAAAATTTGCTCCACAATTCACATCTGGTCTATGACCACAAGCAAACTTATCTTTGCTACTAGCTCCAACTGACACAGGCCCTACTACATATGTAGTGCAATCTTGGTATCCTGATACTGCTGCAAGTTATCATGTGACTTTAGATTTAGCTACTCTCAATATAAATGATGAATACAAAGGTAATCAATTTCTTGTTGTGGATAATGGTACAAAATTGCCTATATCGCATATTGGTTCAATTTCCATTACTTTGCCTAATGGAAATTTTGCTTTACGTAATGTCCTACGCGTTCCCGCTATCACCAAAAGACTTTTATCTGTTTAGCAATTTTGTCTTGATAACAATTGCTTTTTTGAATTCCATCCTAACCATTTTCTTATTAAGGACCAGATTACTATGAGACCGATGTTGCAAGGAACAAGTGAGTTGGGGCTCTGCAAGCTTCGTTCAATTCTTCCAAAGAGTAATGTGACTGCTGCGACATTCTTGACTCAACTAGAACACTGACATGCTCGTCTTGGTCACCCAAATTTTCAAATTGTTCGTCATTTGGTTCGTAGGTTTCAATTACCCTATGGTTCCACCAAACTGCTAAAGTCTAAATGCTCTGCTTGTTGTTTAGGAAAATTACATAGGATCTTTCTACCTTTAACAAATCATAGGAGTTCTAGTAAATTAGAATTAATTCATTCTGATGTATGAGGCCCAGCTTCTATTTGTTCCTCTAATGGGTATAAACATTTTCTTAATTTTATACATGATTATTCCTTCTTTACTTGGTTCTTTCCTATTAAATGCAAAAGTGATGTTCAGTCTATTTTTCTTCAATTTAAAGCCTTTATGGAAAAACAATTTCAGACTTCCATAAAATCATTCAATTCTGACTGGGGGGGGGGGGGTTAAATTTCGACCATTACATAATATTTTCAAATAACAAGGCATAATGCATAGGGTCTCTTGTCCTCATACACATGAACAACTACTGAAAAGGAAATAAGAAATATTGTGGATAATATTGGATTAGCTTTACTGGTGCACCTTTTAAATACTAGGAATATGCATTTAAAACTGTCACTTTCCTTATAAATCGATTGCCATCACGTTCTTTGGGAAATCAAATTCCTTTTCAAAAATTATATTAGTTTCCTCCTGATTTTCTATTCTTACGTGTCTTTGGTTGTGCCATATATCCTTTATTGCGTCCTTATCAAAAAAAAGTTTTCTTTTTGGTCCAAACAATGTATCTTTATAGGTTATTCCCCCGACCACTTAGGATATCATTGTCTTGATCTTGCCACAATTAGAGTTTACTATGCCAGACATGTCGAGTTTGATGAGTTCATGTTTCCCTTCAATCAAATCATAATGTCTTCTTCATGCTAGAATTCTAAGCAAGAATAAATGCTGAGGCTTTAGATCACTCATTAAATTCCTTCTATTCCTCAGAATCAAGGTAATATTTCTTCTCCAATTGTTAATTTACTGACACCACAGTCTTCTAACTCACCTAAAACACCACAATCTCCACTTTCCCAACAACATTCTCTGTCTACCACTTCTCCAATGTCCAATTCGCCCATTATTTCTAAGAGTCCTATTCGTACACAAGTACATAATTCTGATGGCCTTAGGTTGGTTATTGAGCCTAGGAACATAGAACCACAATCCATATCCACTACTTCACCTAATCAACCTCCACCTATATCTGACGTCCCAACTTTAACCCCACATAGAACTCACCAAATGCAATTGCGACCTCCAAATCTTAAAAGTTCACCTAAACTATTTCTTACACATTTACCAAACCCATTGCATCATATTCAAACCGAACCTACCTGTTTCAGTAAAGCAAATAAAATTCCAAAATGGCGTCAAGCTATGGAACTTGAATTTAATGTGTTACAGGCAAATAGCACTTGGGATCTTGTACCTCCAGCCTTTGCAGGAAATATTATTAGTAATAGGTGGTTTTATAAGATCAAGAGGAAGGCTGATGGTTCAGTTGAGTGTCTTAAGGTGGGACTTATTGCAAAAGGCTCTACTTAGCCTCAGGGATTCATTGATAAATTCCACCCAAATTATGTCTGCGGATTAAGGAAATCCTTGTATGGTTTAAACCAAGCTCCCCGGGCATGGTTTTAGCGATTAAGTTCTTTTCTTGAGCAAATTGATTTTTGTTGCTCGCAAGCTGATCCTTCTTTGTTTTTATATAACAATAATGGCTATAACTATTTTCTTCTTATATATGTTGACGATGTGGTTGCAACAGGCAACATTTCAGATATTGTTGATTCCATCATTACCATGCTGTCCCAAGGAGTTTTCCATGCGTGATTTGGGAGAGCTCCATTATTTTCTTAGTATTCAAGTCCTTCCACATGACAATGGAGTTATTTTGTCTCAACACTCATACATAATGGATATTTTGCAGCAAGCAAACATGAGAGACTGCAAGGTTATCTCGACACCAATGGTTTCTGGGCAAGCAATCTTGAAAACTCATGGCACATCTCTTCCAGTAGATGAAGTTACTAAATATAGACAATTTTGTGGTAAACTGCAATATGTATCATTTACTCGGCCCGACATTTCTTTTGCAGTAAACAAATTATGTCAATTTATGAATACACCTGCAGATTTTCATTTTAAAGCTCTTAAATGTGTATTACGTTATTTAAAAGGGACAACTGCTCTTGGTCTCTTGGTTTCAAAGTGCAAAATAGATAGAATGATGGCATTTAGTGATGCAGATTGGGTTGGTTGCCCGGATGATAGGCAATCAATGGGGGGCTATCTTATTTATATTGGACAGAATTTGGTTGCTTGGAATTCTAAAAAGCAGAGTACAGTAGCACATTCTTCTATTGAATCTGAATTCAAAGCCGTGGCTAATGTTTGTGTGGATATCAAGTGGATGGTTCGATTATTGAGTGAATTTGGTGTGAAGCTACATCTGCCACCACATGTTTGGTGCGATAATATTGGAGCTATTTTCTTGTCAACTAATCAGATTTTTCAAGCAAGAACTCGACATGTTGAGATTGATTTTCATTTTGTTAGGCAGCTAATTGCTAATAAAGAAGTTACCGTTAACACATTGTCATCTACTGATCAATTGGCGGATATACTTACTAAGCTGTTGACGAAGAAACATTTTTTGTCTTTTGTTAACAAGCTTCGGTTACATTTCATTCCCCCTTCAGCTTGTGTGGGCATATCAGCAGATGAAGGTAAAGATAAATGTAGGAGATGAAAATAAAGATAAATAATTCTTTATCTAATAGTTTTATGGTTTAATTTGTATATATAACTGATAGTTGTGTTTGTATAGGATTCCTTACATACATGTACCTGCAATCTATATATTCTGTAACTTGGATAATAATATGGTAGCCTTCAGTGTATATTCATTATTCTGAGTCTAGTGAACTTGGACTTAGCAGTTTTGGAGAAGCAGCAGAGTTATCTTCTATAAAAGCTCTTGCATCCAAATATGATGCATATCCATTATATGTTTTACCTGCATTTTCGTTGTAAAAACAGTGTTCTTAAGCACATTTTCGGGCTGTCTCATTTAATTAAATTCAACATAAGTTCCATTAACCAATAGCACTATTGTAAGATGCTAGGATAGCTTGCATTTGATTAGAAAATAAGACCTATGCTAGTGCTTTCAGGCCATTATAGGAATAATGGATTCTTACTACACTTATGAGCAAGTTCTTCTGCTGTGATTCCTACGGTTATTTGTATATTTCAGTCCCTAATAATTTAGTGTACCAACTGTAATATGAAAATTTTATTCTCTCAAGTTGTTGCACTTGGTTTCACTGACTCCATTTTAGTAATCCGTGTTGTGATTAATTATATTGTATAACTACGGTGATATAAAGTTTAAACTTGTGGTTTGACTTGAATGAAAAAGCGAACTTATTTTTTCACTTTATTAAAGTTTAATTTTTTAAAATTAACATTTAAAAAATAATTTATAAACATAAATATACCAATTCATTTCAAAGAGAGAATTAGACTTATTGCATTAAATTTGTTCATGAGAAGTCCCATTAAATAAAAAAAATTGAGTTTGTAGAAGGGTTCTTTTTTTTTTAGTGTTTGTAAAAGAATATTCTAAAAAACAAAATAATTTTAAAAGCATTCACCTTTTATTCTTTCAAAAACACTCAATTTCTAACTTTTAATTTTAAAAATATTCACTCTAATGTTTTTTAGTATAATAGAGATCTGTTATACATAAAATATATATTTTTAGTTAAATTCAAGAACAAATTAATTTTTTTTATTATTTTTAAGCATGACTCCGCTCAAATTGAAAAAAAAAAATAACCTTAAATTTTCAAGTCGGATTATAGTTTTGGCTACACAAAGGTATAATAATACTTATTAATTATTATTTCACTTAACAATTTTATCCTCATTTTGTTAGTGGAAAAAATGACGGAAATATCAAAGAGAGAATTATTTGAAAGGCATTATATGATTATTATCGCAAAACAATTTTTTAACTTTTATCTTACGTAGAAAAAATAGAATTTTGTTTTTTTTACAACTTAAATTAATTACATTGATTATAAAATTATTTTTTAGGTTTTCATGAAATAAGGAAAGAAGAATGACAGAAAATTATGCACATGTATACATCAATAAGATAAAATACCCCCTTTTTTTATATTTAACGTAATTTCTCTCATATCCAAATATTCCTATGAAGAAAAAGCAGAAGCAGAAGCTACCATATTATCATTTTCTAATACCGGATGAACACCCCACTTCTTTATACATATAAGATCTCCTGTCGCAAACACTTCCCATTCTACACCTTTTAATGGTAATTCAAAATAAAATACCCCAGAAGGATAATTCTAGCATAGGAAAAAGATTTCACATTGACCTCCAACAACCTCATTTCTTGTTCTCGTAGTAAATAAAGGAGGACCCATGAAATCACAGGGCCCTGAGATCACAACCCAAAGATTGATTTCACCATGCGAAACCCTTGGAATGGAAAATGAAGATTCTTCTTCTTGATAGCTGAATCCTTCTTCTTGATAGCTGAGCCAATTCGGTATCTCACTACAAGGGAATCTAAGTTACAACTCTTTACACGTGGGCAATACCTGCTATATTTGTTTCATAGTAAAAGGTAATTAATTAAAATAACTTCGAAGAATTCAATTATAAGCATTAATAAGATAAATAGATTGACAAAGAGAAAGCAAACCTTTGCAAGACCTTTCTTAACATAATTTCCCACATTGTTGCATCCATCCATGTGAATGGAGCTTCCAATTTCCATACTCTTCAAACCCTGAATCTCAACCAGTTTTTGGCAATTAGTCAGATATAAAAGTGATGCCCTTGACGGAATTGAGATTCTTTCCATTGATACGCAATCAGATGCTTCCAAAGCGATTAAACTTGAGGGAAGCTCAGATATCGATTGTAGATTTGTGCAGGAATTAAGTTTGAGGAATTGAAGCTTAGGAAGGTGACTAATTCCATTTCGCAGGCTAAAAAATTTGTTTCCTCCCAAATCTAACTTTTGAAGTAAAGATAAATTCCCAAGATTGAGAATTGAATCTGCAGATTAATTACAATTACGAAGATCTAAATTTTTCAAAAAGCGTAGGGCAGAAAAAGGCAGCAACACTTTGGAGCTTGAATTATTTCGTGAAACCCATGATGAAAATAATGAAAACCATGACATGGATGGTCTAATATCATCCCTTAATCCACCCAATGATAAATTTTCAAGGTTCGTCAAATTACCAATTAAGGAGGGTAGAGACTTAATGCCAGTTCCAACTGCTAGAATCTCAGTCAAGGCTTCCATATTACCCAACTTCTCAGGAATTTCTCAAGTTTTGAGCAGTTGGAAATGTTTAAATATTTAAGAGTTTTCAAGCAACAAATGCTTTCAGGAAGATTCTTTAGAGCTCTGCAGTCCTCCAAATTCAGGAAAACCAATTTGCCTAAATCTCCAATAGATTGATGGACCTCAACTAAACTTTTGCATCCCGCAAGTTGTAATCTTTCTAAGCTATTGAGCTCGGAGAAGTTGGGAGTTTTAGTAAGGTAGATGCAATAGCTGAGATCCAGAATTTGCAGCTTGTTAAGCACCTGTTTTGAGCAAGGGAAAACACATAAGAAAAATTAGGGAAATTGATGGGTATAGACCAACGGTGTCATAGGCATTTGATATGCGATAAGTAGGCTTCTTTGATTTTGGTATATAACATATCTAGAACAACTAGATAAAGGACAAAGATTAAATTCATATACTTAGTTAAAGGGCTTACTTTAATCTCCTTCCAGACTCGTTTGATTTTGCTAAATTGCATGTCTAGAACAATTAGGTTGTCTAGTTGTAAATCAGATGGCAAAGATTGCAAAGGGTATTCATGCCAACAAAGCCATCTCAACTCTGTGAATATGTGTTGATAGTCTCCACTGAGATGAACTCCATTTATTTGGAGCAATCTTAAACGCCTCATCTTTGCGAAGGATCTTGTATTAAAAGATACATTTTTTGATGCTTGTACATCTAGCACCAGACCCTCCACTGCTTCTGCTTCCTAAAATCACCAACAATTAATTGGTTAGAAAATTACAGGCAATTCATGAAACATATATCTTCTTAAACCAATTCTAGAGGCAACATTATATTATTTTTTTAGCAAACAATTAAAGAAGTAAATGGCTAAAACGCTAATTGTCCTTTATACTTTTTTTTTTATTTAATTTTTCATAAATTGGGTTTCCATGGAATATCCGAACTAAGAAACTTAACAGTCCTAATGAGAACTGCAATACCACTAAATTAAAAAAATTAATTGATAATTATCTTTATAATATTACAGCTACTTTGGTGAGATTATTTAATTACTGCAATTTGTGCAAACATATTCATTGCATATATGATAATTCTACGTTTAGATAAAACTTATCTTTTACAGTTCTATATATATTTTTACATAAATATCAGCACATAATACACTATCTCCCATGAAGGTGGACATTGGTTACCAACCAACTAAAATTTAACTGATTTTTTTGATTATTTATTTTTTTAAAACTGACCAAATTTTAATTTTAATCAATTTGGTTAATTAACTTAACTGAATCGATCGATTCGGTTGCTGGTTCGGTTAATTCGGAATTTAATCCATTTTGTTACAAAATTTTATCAACCATTAAGAGATGGGCCTAATACATCCTGGATCACTTTTGAATGGATAAGGAACATTTTAGAACAAAAGTTTATTGGGTATAGACCAACGGTGTTTCTTTGATCAAATTGATTCCTCTATCCACATTAGCAATCTCAAAATTCTGCACTTTCAGAACATCACCAATTATTTGTTCTTGCAATTGAATTCGACCATTGTGTTGCTCTGAAATTTCTTTCACATTTGAAAGAAAACAACTTCCTTCAAAACCACCACAAAGTTGGTTGAATACAGCTTTAGCTATAGTTGTCTTACCTATGCCTCCCATCCGATGAATGCCAACAATTCGAACATCATTTGTACTATCAATATTTAGTAAGTGAATCACTTCTACGGTCCTGGAATAAACACCAACTGGATGTTTGGCTACATCCAAGTAATTTCGGTTCAGTTTACCTGATACATCCTCTACAATCTTACAGATAAATTTCGATTCAGACCTGTTCATTCACCCAAAAATATTTAATATATAATAAATAAGTTATCCTAAAATATTATTCTTATTATCAAAAGCTGATAATTTTCTTATACGAGTAGTTAAAGTGAGGAAAAGAATAAATAGGTACCCATTTGCCAGATTTTGGAGGTCCCATCCTGATAGATTGGCTGCCTCTGTTAGAGCCCGTCTCCACCTGTTAACTTTTTCCATATCTCCCTCAGATATGCGTTCATGTTTTTCAAAAGCTAGAGCGAAACTACCACTCTGTTTTCAAACTTCTGATGGAGTAACATAGTAAAATATGGGAAGAACGATTTGGGCGATTGAATTTTTGCAGTCAATGATGTTTGCAAGTTCATCAAGACACCAATGGGAGGAAGCATAGCCTTTTGAGAAAACTAGCATAGCAATTTTAGATTCTTGAATTGCTTTGAGTAGTTCTGAGGAGATTTCTGTGCCTCTGCAGAGTTCTTCATCGTCTAGAAAGGTACGGATTCCTGCTTGGATTAAAGCAGTATAAAGATGGTCCGTAAAATTAAAACGGGTGTCTTCCCCACTAAAACTCAAGAAAACATCATGGCTCCAAGGATCTCTTGAAGAAGAGCAGAAAGAAGGGGACAAAGCCATAGATACAGAGGATGAAAGATCAGTTAGTAGAAGTAGAAGAATAATTACTATAATGCTTTACAGCTTTGTGTTGTAGAAGAGGAATTAATTATAAATATGGTTTTGATTAATGTTGTTGGTAATTACTTCAATTGCAGGCCACGAATTAAGAATATCAATTATGGGTTTAGCGATCTAGATATCTAATTTCGTCGTGAATTTGCATGTACTTTCTCTTTTTATCTTGTTTATTGACATCCCATGCTTTTCTCTCCTTGTATAGCGGTTGAAATCTCCATAATCATTCAATGGGAACTTTAAAAATTATTGAAACGAATAAATAAATAAACAAGAGTCAATTTCTGATTTCCACTTAAAATTTCAAACAGGTAAAGTGTTGTGAAATTTCCATTATTAAATTTCCACTACTAAAGATGCAAAACCCAAACACAAATCTTAAAATCCAAGTAAATACCTTAGTAGAAGACTTGGGAGAAGAATCCCGGTGGTGGAAGATAAGAATGATCTTATCCGGATCCATCTACTCACCGTTAAAGGTTAGAATCAAGCGCTTAACTATCTATTTATAAATCAACAAAGAGGGAGAATTTTTAGACTGCCATATAAGTAAAGAAAAAAAATATACATTATAAAATTCGAATTAATAAAATGAAGAATTAAAAAAATTAGAATTTAAAAATTCAAGAATTTCAAAAGACAATGAATAATTAAATACTATTCATTTATATTTTAAAAATATAAGAATTAATACTACTTATTTATATTTAAAAATATAAGAGTTAAAATTTTTTAATTATAAATATAGATATTTAAAAGCAATTATATTGGATTAAAAAAAATGTATAGATTTTTTTTCTCTTTTTTTTTCAGTGATGATTTATTTTACCTTTTTAGAATGGTACATATAGTCTCTTTTTTTTGTAGGACAAATAAGAGATATATATGATAATATTATTAAAATTTCTACATATATTATATGATGATAAGTAACTATCTCTCTTAAAACCTAATTGATTATATCTAATTGATTTAATAATATTATTAGAATTTATATATATATATATTATATAATGGTAAGTAATTATCTATTTCACAATCAAATCTATTATATCTAATTTGTGATGAGTTTATTATGAAATATATAATCTTTTTAATTCTTTAATTATTTATTCATATATATTTTTATTTAATTTTTTATTTATTAATTTAATTTATTGATAAATATTATTAGGATCAAAAAAATTAATTATACTCATAATTAAAAAAAATTATATCCGTGCATCATGCAGGCACTAATTATAGTAAATTCACATACTCTCGCAATTGAAATGGCTGAGACGTGAGAGAGAGGGAAAAAAAGAAAGCAATTCTATAAGAAAGCAATTGTTAAGTTTAAAGAGAAACTCAGAAATGGTGAAGTAGAATAAAAAATAAGAAAAACAACCGTATAAATAACAGTATAAATATAAAACTAGTGTCATAAAAATGTATAGAAAACAACAGTAAAATGATATTTTAAGAGAAAAAAAAGTATGTCATTTTATTTCTATTTTTATGTTTTATAATTTCGGTGGGATTTTTTTTTCTATTAATTATAACCCAATTAGGAAAAGATTGTAACTTGCGACATTTTAGTTAGAATTATTCCTATGCAGCTTTGACTTGAACATAGTAGCAGAACTAAAAACTCATCAAGAGGGATAAAATTTTTACGGAGTCACCGCCGATAGTCTGGTCAGAGTCGCCGCCGGCTGCTTTCCCTCTCTTTTCTTCCTTCTCTGCATCGTGCCTATCTCTCCTGCCTACCTCTCTGACTCTCTCGCTCAGGCTCGGGCTCAGGCCAATAAATGTTTAATTTTTTTTCCAAATTATTTTAGATGAAACAGCGCTGTTTCATTTAAAACATTTAAAAAAAAATAGGCCGAAACAACGTCTTTTCATCTAGGGGCAAAATAGTAAAAATGCATGAGAGGGGGGGGGGGTGGTTTGTCCTCAACTCCTCATGTGTTTCTCTTTTCTTCTTCCCCTTTCCCAGCCCCCCCCTCCCCTCTGCAAATGCTGCCGCCAACGAATAATCCCAGCCCCCTTATATCTATGGTTTTGGCCGCAAGCGAATGAGGTCGTCAGCCCCCATATGTCCCCACCTAAATCCGCCACTACTTGCATAAGGTTAGATTATGAAGCATTTGACTTTTACTAAATAAAGCATTCCATTATTATACTATCACTCATGTCAGTAATATATTAATCCTCTCATATCATGACGAGGCATGTAATTAATAGATAAATAAAATTTAAATTTTACTACATTTGATAATTGTTATTAGAGTATCTCCACGAATAGGGGTGTGTATTATTCGGTTAAAATTGAATAACCGAACTAAACCGCAAAAAATCAGTTATTTCGATAGAGAGATAATCGGTTTTTAGTTCAGTTCGGTTATTAAAACATAAAATTTTTTATTATCGATTCGGTTAGTTCTATGATAATAACCGAATTATTATTTTAGTTATATATATATATATGAATTTATTGTATTTTTTATATTATATTTAAATATTATAGTTAATTATATAAATGAAAACTTTCTAATTTAATTAATATAACATTTTATTAATATTTATTTTCTTAACTTAAAAATGACACGTTTTATCTTAATTGATATTTTAAATTATTTGTTAATTGAAATTAAAAAATTTTAAAATATAATTAAAGCTATAAACTCATTGATTATTTTGAGATTATTATTTATTGAAAATATATTTTAGACTATTTTTATTTATATAATGATATTTGTTAATATTAAATATTAATATATTTAATGTTGACTTAAATATAATTCTAATAATATTACTAAATAACTAGTATAAGTTTACTTATTTTGAAAATTTATTAATTGATTGACTTGAAAAGTTTTATTATTATTATCATAAGCTCTAATTGTCATCTCTGTTGGGCTTAAATCTCTTGTTGATATAGCAAGCTTTGGAAAGATTTTAAAGTGGGCACACATTGATAGCAGATCCACCATCAACCATTACACATAGAGTTCTCTTTCCTTTGACTTCAACTTTAATAAAAAGCGGGCGGACGTAGCCTCTTCCCTCTTCTGGAAAATCAGCATCCAAAAAAGACATCATTCCCACATCAATCTTATTCTTCTTCTGATCTCTCTCACATTTCATCACTCCTTCAATTTTCACAAAATTAATCAGATCCTCTAGTGTTATAGAAGTAAAAATTGGAATGCTAGCCATGGCCTTGGCCATTATTTCTCGATGCTTCTTTGATGTAGCTAGCAAATCCCATATGTTGATACTAGCTTGTGTTCTCTTCAATTACTTAAGAACAGCATCGTCTTCTTCTTCTTTATTCCCAGCTTCGACTTTCTTTCCCTTATTAGCTTCTACTTCCTTTGGTGGTGGCCTTGCATAAGGCTTACCAGATTGGATGTTCATAACTTCATCTTCTTTAGGCTCGGACCAAGCCCACTCTTCATTCTTGGGCTCAAAATCATCATCACTATCACTTGAGTCCCAAAACTCACTTACAACACAAATTGCTACTTCTTTACCAACCACAGCCTTTTCTGTAACATCCTCTGACAATTCTTATATAAAAACTATCAGAGAATGTTATTCGATATACTGTCCACGCTCCAATCAATTCATATAAAACTCTCATCCTAAATAAAAATTTTCAAATAATAATACAATCTGTATATCACAACACTCATAGGTCTAATATGTAGACCAATTTCCAATAACTCCAATAATCTGAATAAAAATTATCAATTAGATAAACTTCATAAGTTCATCAAATCAAATAAATAAACAATACATTTCTTTCATGATACTCATTCACTAGAATCTCAAACTTTATTCTCTAAATAAATATATCCTTTTATATTTACAAATTTATACAATCTCTCAAATCGCCAAACTGAAGTATCTATATACATTTTATAACTTATGAATACAATAAACACAAGATTTTCATCTGTTCTTAACTTGCTCCGATGTCCTGATACCTGCGTGTCAGAAAATAATTCTAACACTCTAAGCAAAGCTTAGTGGTGCTTGTATACACATATTTTATCACTTAATATTAAAGAAATATATTTATGAAAATATAGTACTAACACTTAGTTTTAAGAAGTATTTCAATATATGAACTAATTTCAGTAACAAATCAACATACCATGCTGATTACACAAAATAATAGCTATCCCTGCATAAAAGTTATCATATAATACAATACTTTCAGTACTACAACTTGTCTCGTTAAGAATCATTTTTATTTAAGACTTGCTTTCTCATTTGATAACATTGTTCACAATACGCTTATTTTGTTTTTCAATAAGTCTTCCTTTTCAAGTTTACATATAGGATCATTTCATTCAATCTATACTTTTCAACTCTTACATCTAGTACTATACTTTAGAGCACTTTGTATCTCACATCATGATATACGCTTTCAATCATTTGATATACTTTGGAGCACTTTGTATCTCACATCATTATATACACTTTCAATCATTTTATTAATTCAATACATTGAGCATAACATTTCCATTACGTCATTAGAACTTTCACTTGTAAGCATTAAGATATATATTAACAATCACTTTTACACTGGAACACAATACTTTAATTTCAAGTAATTGACTTATATTATTATTTTACATTTCTTTCATTAGTCACAACTATCATGTTCACATATCTTTTTATTAATTATGCCCATACATACTAAACTTAGATCATAGGTTTGGATAACATGTTAGTGTAGCAATCTGAATGCCAGATCTCAAGAATTTATAATGGCAATTATGCCCACTATCACTGATAACACATTATGTCCATTAAAGGCACCAGGTGCCCACTATCATTATGGCTATCCATCCTCTAGTAAGCCATTTAATCCAAAGCTAGATATAAATTTAATATGATTTGGGCAATTCATTAATTTTGATGAACACTACATTGTTTATTTCCTTTCATTGATACTATACTCTTATCAACATTTGGTAGGATATATATGTGTGTCACGTATCTAAAGTTTATCACTCGTTTTCATACATTTAACACATTAACACAAAAGTATGGACTATACACATATTATTCTCATGTCATTGATTAACACTCACTTGTTTATATAAACACTCGCTTGTTTATATAAACACTCACTTGTTTATATAAACACTTATTTATATCATTTCACTTGTTTATATCATGTCATTGGTACATTACTCTTAGCAACATTTAGTATGATATATATATATATTTGTCACTTATCTAAAGTTTCTCGCTCTTTTTCATACATTTAACACATACACATGAATTCTCAATACAAAAGTATGAATTATTCACATATTAGTCTCATACTAGGTCGTAAATCACAAAATACAAACCAAAAATACTATTTAGGTTCCCATGGTCGTGGCATCACAACCCCACGACCGTGGAATAGCAATTGAATCTGTCAAATTTTCTTTAAAACCCCCCACGGTCGTGGCCTTCAAGGAACACGGTCGTGGCATTGAGAACCGCTCTGTTTTATCAAAAAATTTTGAAGGCACAGTCACACTTTCAATCCCACGGTCCTAGCCCTCCTTTGCCACGACCGTGGCACCCATTTGCCATGACCGTGGCGTTCATTTTGGGTTTGTTTTTGAAGTAAACTCATGTATTCTGTACTTTTAACTTCATTAAACACAAACATATTGAAGATCTAAGATAATAATGTATCAAACCCAATATTTTTACATAAAAAGAATTCATATCAAATACCTTCACTTAAATAAACTTTTAACCATTTCATATGGATAAAAACGTGATCAAACCCTTCACTTCTCATAAATATATCATTATACATAACTCAATCAGTCAATTAAATCATTTAAACTCATAAAAAGTCATATTTTTGTAAAGTATAAATCAAAAGCACATACCTTGTTGATAATCACCACTTTTCCAACTTAATTTTAAGTTTTGATTCAAATCATGGAAAGAAGGAAGAAGAAAGAAGAGAAGATGGTGATGATGGCGTGGAGAGAATAAGGAAATCAGAAATTTCCACACACTTACACATATACACACACACACACATATATATATATATTATATTTTTAATCTAGTGAGGGAATGCTCATAATAACTATGGTGCACTCTCATTCTTAACCGTTGATTTTAAATCGAATTTTAATCTCGTAAAACAGTAAAAATACTCTTTTCAGTAAAGATTTTAAGATATACAATGTACTATTCTTTACGTATAGCATTTATCCATAATACTTTTGTCACTATACACCATCAATTTTTCATGATTAGTTAAAACGTTCCTGTTTAACATCTTGACCATTATAATTCTCCCCCACTAAAGAAATTTCATCCTCGAAATTTACATGCTATGGCAATAATCTATTTCATTTTAAAATAATGCACATGTCACATAAAATCAATGATTTTATTAACTTATATAACATTTCTTTATGTTTGATATCAAGCAACGTAACACTTTCAGAATAATCATATTATAGAACTATAGAAAATTCAGCTCTACACACTTACACTTTTCAAGTTCATTTTTGGAATTGCCTTTATTCCTCTTTAGATTTTTTTTATATAATTTGTATCATTACATTCCACTGTTATATATATATATATATATATCTCGTTCTTTCTCTTATATACTGGACATTAAATCCTAGTTCTGGATAGCGGGTCACTGATGGCAAGTAAATGCCCACTGTATCAATATGGCCAAAGGCCCCCTATGGCATGAATGCCCACTGTATATGATGTCATGGAGTGACCACTGAGAGAAAGGAACCAAAGGTTCTCTATGATGCAAAGCGTCCACTGATGGCATAGATGCCACTATCACTGGGACATATATAAAAAAATGTTCTCTATGGTACAAAGTGTCCACTTTCAATATGGGACATAAGTGTCCTCTATGGCACAGAGTGCCCACTTTCAATATGGCATAAAATGCCCACTATCACTTTGAATATTTACCCTTTAGCTAATCCGGAAACTAGATTTAACATCAGTATCATTTATTTCAATGGTACAAAGTATTGTCAATTTTAATATCCTTTGAAATATAACACTTTCTCTTTGAAATGTGTGTTTCTTACTGTAAATGTATAAGATATAAACAATCATTTCAAACACATTTATCATATGAACATATATACACATTATACTTGTTTTCGATTAGTTCGAATGATTTTATTTATTCATCAATCTTTATCTTTTCAAATCATTTTCATGTTTTCACTGTAATAATGAAATCTACAAAGATTTCCACTCTTTACTTGTTTAATTCTTTTCTTAACATATTAAGAATTTATAACTATTCTTTCACTTTAAGAGTACATGTACATATATAATGTATTCACTATGTTTAATACACACACTCACACACATATATTTTTAACTTAATCCACCATACATCATTTCACTAGAAGGGTTCACTACCTTCACATCTCACTACATTCTTTTCATTTTACATTATCAATTCCTTTCTTTCCATTTGCAATCAATTAGTATTAAGTAACTCTTTAACATTTCTATATATATAATTTATACCTTGGCTTTAATCACCAAATAATGTTACTATCACGTATTTCTTAAGTACACAATATGTAAATTTCACATTCTTACTTTCATTACTCAATCACTTTGTATATACTTCTTTAGTTTCTTTAACTTGCTCTTCAAATTATGTACAATCATTACTGATTTATCAATATATCATTCTTCTCACCTTACGTCGGAAATTATCTTATTTCATCATGAAGATGTTAAATCCACTAATCACTGGTAATTGTCTTTTATCTTTTCTCTACCTTTACACTTCTTTCACCTATCCAATTACATTTATTCATACTTTCCTTACGTTCTCTTCACATTTCAGTTTCATCATTTAATGGATCGATTTCATTTCAATCTTATAGGCAATCTTTTATCACTTATAACTATTTCCAAGATGTATTCATTAATTCACTACTAATTCCACCGATAAACTCTACTCTGTGAAAATATGCACATTACTAAAATTTTGTAGAACAGAAGTATGCATAGCCAGATACATGACCATGTGAATGGTCTTGCACGTCTCTACTGAAATTTATTTTCAATGTTTTAAGGGCACAAATATATGCATGTCCATATAAATGATCATGCACCTCAATATTGGAATTTCTTCTTAAAGTTTAAAGAATAGAAATTTACACAAGCATATGCATGATTATACAAATAATCATGCGTATCACTACTAGAATTTCTTTTCATGATTTAATCAATAAGTTATGAAGAATGCAACTCATACACTTTAAAGAAACAAGATCCAACTCTTCAAAGCACAATCAAATTCAAATCTCAATTTTCATAACCCTAAAATCTTTCAACCTTATTTTCTTTCGCAACCGTATATTAACTCTTAAATGATTCAATGATAGATTTAATCATTGTTCCAATTAAATAAACATTTACATATTTCAAGAATAACTTTACTATCATAGAAGTAAAGTTTTCACAATTATATAATACACCATATCTTTCACAAGTAATGGTGTTTTATTAATTCACAAATATCTTTTCATAATAAAAATCAAGATCATTTCAATAAATAGCACACTAAGTGGTATTCAAGCACTAGCCTCTTTACCAATACTCTTCCATCACTTTTCATTTCAATCTGTTGTTTTAATGATGTTTTAGAAGATAATTGATAAGTACACAATTAATGATATTTTATTCCCATTTCTTAATATGATTATTATCCAATTGAGTTTAATTTGTTTGTTCAAAGTGCAATTTAAGGTTAATTTCAGGAATTCTCGATAATTTGAGGCTTTTGATCATTTCGGAGCAATTACGGATGAAAGTAGAAGAAAAGAGCAAAATCTGTCAATGGACACTCCCATGAACACGGGCGTGTCACTAGACGTGCCCTTGTTACTGCATTCAGTGGCTATGACACGTCCAGTTGCATGGGCGTGTCACCAAACATGTCATATGTCCAAAGTCACAGTAGCTATGACACGCCCAGGACCACGGGTGTGTCAGTGGACGTGCCTTTCATCCAGACTCACAATAGCTGTCACACGCCCGGTACCACGGGCGTGCCAAGGAACGTGCCTTTTATTCAGACTTACAGTAGCCGTGACACACCCAGTAACATGGTCGTGTCAATGGGCTTGCCCTTTGTTCAGAATCACAGTGCCTATGACACGCCCAGTGACATGGACGTGTCAGTGGTCGTGTCACCTGTCGAAAAGTGAAATTCTTTGCACTGATTGGGGAATAAGTGGGGGACAACAGCTGGCCTTTGTCAAAAAGAAAGAACAAGAAAAGGAGAACTTGCCTAAATCAGGGAAAAGGGTGATGAACCAAAGGAAAGTGGTAGACAATGGATGGGTTTAGTGAGCTGGAGGTATGGGCTGGAGATTTAGAGGAAAATAAAAAGAGAAGAGGGGGAGAAGAACAACAGTTTTTTTGCTGGAGCATTTCTGGAAACAGAGAAGAAAGAAGAGGAGGAGGAGCCATCTGCTGGAGCAAGGAGAAGGGTCTTGAGATGAGTTTGAAGAAAGATCCACATCATACACAAGCCCTAAACCAAGAATCAAGAGCTCAAGTGAAGAAATACAGATTCACTGCCATGAATTGTTTGGTTTCTCTTACTCATTTATCTTGCTCTATTTTTCTAGCTTTGAATATGAACTAAATCTTTCTCTATCTAGATTTTGATGAACCTTAGCCATTTTGTATGAATTGAACAATTATATTCAGTTGATTCAATTAATTGAGTTGTTTTATTCTTATGATACTTAATGTTATTTCCAATTGATGATAGCATGAATATTGATTGGTTGTTATTTTCATATTATTGACTTGAGAAAGCTTGATGTGAATTGAATACTCATAAGAGTTGAGGATTGATTGGGGTGCTAGAGATAGACCTACAAGATCCTTTAGTTTATAGTTCCTTGTTATTAATGCAAGATCTATTTAATTGTGTATGAGAAGAGATTCCAGCACTCTACTTAGTGATTAGGGATTAATCCACTCGAGAGAGACTTTAATCTAATTTAGAGGAATGCCAATTCAATTCGATTAAATGGTTTAGTTGAATGGATTGTTCATAAATATTATTGAGGCTAGGGGGATTCAATATCTGGATAGTTCTATCAATATCATTATAAACCCTCTTGTACACAGCATTTTATTTTCAGTCATTAATTAGTTGTTTTTAGTTACAACACATCACACAATTATTGATTTGCTAAACAACGATTAAGATTTGCACTAGTACTTGGCCTTGTCCCCAGTGGAACGATAACTCACTCACTACTATATTACTTGGGTGACCCGTGCACTTGCGGTAATTACATATAGCACTAACGGCACGCATTAAGTTTTTGGCGCCGTTGCCGGGGACAACGGTTTCAATATTAGTAATATAATTAAGATTGTTGATTTAGTTTTCTTTTTAATCGTTTTTAATTTTAGTTCTTGCTGGTTTACTATCATTGTAGGCATTTCTTATTGTTTATGACCAGATCTAGCTCATCCCAACTACTGGAGTTAGACCCAGAACTAGAGAGAACATTGAGGAGAAAGCAAAAGGAAGAAGAGGAGGTAGATCTGGAAGACGTAAGTTCAAGAGTAAATCTGGAAATAGAACAAGAAGAAGTATTCGAACTGATGGAAGGAGCTGGACCAAGAACAATGCAGGAGTTTGCTAAGCCTAATTTGAATGGGGCTGAATCTAGTATCCGGAGGCCGACAGTTGCTGCAAACAACTTCAAAATTAAGGCGAATGTAATTCAAATGGTGCAGCAGACTTGTCAATTCGATGGGTTTCCTGATGAAGATCCTAATGCACACCTTGAGAATTTTCTGGAGATTTGTGACACATTCAAGATAAATAATATCTCAGAAGATGCAATTAGGCTGAGGTTGTTCCCATTTTCTCTTAGAAACAGACCAAAGAAGTGGTTGAAATCCTTTCCTCCAGGAACTTTTACCACCTGGGCCCAATTGGCAGAGAAGTTCTTAGAGAAATATTTCCCACCATCAAAAACTGCCAAGTTGAGGAATGACATCTCATCCTTTTTGCAACAAGATGGTGAGACTCTTTATGATGCCTGGGAGAGATTCAAAGATTTGCTGAGAAGGTGTCCTCATCATGGGCTTCCACTATGGCTTCAAATTCAAACATTTTATAATGGGTTGAATTATGTAAGTAAACAATCCATTAATGCAGCAGCTGGTGGTACTGTAATATCCTCATTTATGCCCTAGAAGTTTTGCATATTGTTGTTGTTGTTATTGTTATATATTGGATTGAATATATGTGTTAAATTGTAAGAGAAAAGAAATTGAGAAGAGAAAGTATATGTATATGTATTTTGGGAAGAAATAGGGTTTAGAGACAAATTTATATGTTGTGTATATGTTAATATATATGACATATAAAGTGGTCAAAAGGCTTGGTCAATGCAAGAGAAGATATTTATTTGAGATTGGTAAATTACTTAATTGGGCACATATAAGACAAAAAGATAATTATGTGAATAAGGGCACTTTGGTAATTGCTTGGATAAAATCACATGATGGATATTTAAAGAAGGTTTGACTTGTGTTTTCTTCATCATTTCTTCTTCTTCTTCTTGTTGATGGCCGGCCCTCCATAGCCAAAGAGAAAGAAAGAGACAAGTGATGGTTTTGATGATTTCAAGCTTAAATTGAAGAAAGATTAAGTGTTCAAGTGTTGATTTAAGAAGTTTTTAACTAAGGTAAGATCTTTTCTCTAATTTCTTCAATTCTTTTGAAGTGGTATGATTAAGTTGCTTATGGTATGATTGTAAGTATTGATTTTGCTTGATAGATGAGAAGTTGGGTTGGTGTTGGTGATGGAAGAGTAAGATTGGTGTTTAGTGAAATTGTTTCTGTTTTAGGATTAGTAAAGGCTGTGACTTGTATGATTTTTAATTAATTTTAGAAAAATGTTCTTGAAGTGAATTTTTGATATGTTGTGCCTCTATGAGTCTAGAATGACTGAAAAATATGTTGATTCGATTTTGGAATGGTTATGAGTTTAGAAAGATTATTTTTATTAGACCTGTTCCAGCAGGTACCTTAACTGAGACAGCTATATTTCGAGATTTTTAATAAAATGTAGAAAAATAATATCCAATTGAATTTTGGATATGTTGTTTCTTAGTGAGTCTAGTATTTGAGAAAAATAATTTGGAATCACGTTGATTGAATTTGATTTATGGAATTCACAAAGTTCAGAACTGCTGCCAGGATGCAGGGCAATTGGGGCAGTCTGGTTAGGTGAACTATTTGACCAAGATTTTGTGTTCAGTTTGATCTGAAATTTTAAAGGGATGATTTTAAGATACAAAACTAAATTCTGTAAAAATTTTAGAATTTTTAGTCAAGTAGATTATTTTATACAATTTTTCAAAATAAGGATAAAATGGAGTTTAAAAACCAGAATGTACTATTTATGGTTAGGGTTTTAATTCTTTGTTCTTCTTGCATTGCTTTGGTTCTCCAAAGGTAGGTTGGTCCTTAAACCTAACCCTAAACACTTTAAACACACTTGAATCAATTGTTCTTTGCCCTAATTGCATTGTTGAGATTGAACAATGTTATGTTGTGCATTGTGAATGGTAATGTGTTTCATGAGTAATGTGGAATGAAATGTTGATATTTATGAATGATGCTATGTGAAATATAATGTGATCATGGATGAGATATATATATATATACTTGAATAATGAGATGTTATATTGTGAAATGAAATGTGAAGCCATTGTTATTGGCTAAGATGATGTAATTGAAAGAAAGAAGGCATGTTTGCCTAAATGTGATGAGAATTGAGAATGGAAATGAATTGTTTGTTTAATATGTTATTCAGTTTCAGAGTTCTGGATTTGGGTGGCATGCCTAAGAAATGATGAAAGGTAACAGTCTTGCCGGGTTGAGAACCTCCTCATAGGTGTTGAGTTGATGGTCCAAGAGACTGGGTCTGTTACACTATGAGATATATGATTTGTAACAGTCTTGCCGGGTTGAGGATCTCCTCATATGTGTTGAGTTGATGATCCAAGAGACTGGGTCTGTTACACTATCCATGGATAGAGATACATGTATATACATTGCCTACGGGCGTGATTATTGTGACTATGAACCAAAGCAGTAACTCTGAACTCTGAATATCGTATTAAATACTTGTTGGGCCCATAGGTGTCAAGGTTATATGAATGTCCTAAATAATGTTATGAGTTTAATGAAATGAGATGTTGGTTATGGAGTATGATTGATTAATGTTGAATGTGAAAAGATGTTGAAATGTGGTATGCTCATATGACTATGATTTGTGAAATGCATAATTGTGTGGTTAACTTTATATTTATGATGTTGATCTTATCAATAACATATGTGGCATTGCATTTCATTAAAGCATACCGTTAGCATGTTTTATCTTACTAAGCCGTTAGCTTAGCGCGATAGTGTTTAATCGCGCAGGTAGTAGAGTGGATAGAGTTGAACCCGAGAGTTCATCAAGACCTAGCGAGAGTAGACCTTGAAGAATCCATTTTGGGAGCTTAAAGATCAGAGCAGACTTGCCAATCATGTATAAATTTTATGTGTTGTAAAACTTGAGTTTTGATGTATATGAATTTGTAAATATGTAAATATTTTATAACTTCCGCTGTGTAATATTTAAATATGGGAGTTGTCACAAAACCTTTATTTTATGTTGTACTAGAAGTGTAAATCCTTTTTGCAGGTTGTAGTTGAGGTTACAAGGGAGATTTATTGGGAGTGTACTGAGAATGATTTTGTTTGCATTGGTTTGTGTAAAATGTTTTTGAAAATAAGAAAAAAACCGGTTTTGTCGACACTTGGGACTCAATTTTTAGGCGAAACTATGGCAAAAAATTTTGTAAAAATCGGAACTAAAATTTGACTAAGTAAAATTGGTAGCAACATTAGGTTAGTATGGCGCCTCTACTCAGCTTACATATGTAGGTTGGGAAGGGGTGTTACAGGTACCATAAACAATAAGACACCTGAACAAGCAAGGGACTTAATTGAAGATATGGCCATCACCAATTATCAATGGCAAGCCCCAAGAGAGCAAGGAAAGCTGAAGGCCATGGGATCGCACCAATTAGATCCGTTGGTGGCATTGACAGCCCAATTAGAAGCGTTGAATAAGAAATTTGATTCTTTGGCTTCTTCTTCTGGGAAAGTTATGCAGGTAATATCTTGTGAATGGTGTGGAGGTGGACATCAAAGTCAAGATTGCCAAAGTGGCAACATGTTTGCCAAGCAAGAGCAGGTAGATTATGTTGGGAATATGCCAAACCCAATGCAACAACAGAATAATCCATACAGCAACACATACAATCAGGGGTGGAGGAATCATCCAAATTTCTCATGGAACAATCAAAATAATACAAGACCTCCCCCTGGATTCCAGCAACCCCAACATCAACAAGCTGCCCCTCCAAGAAAGAGTAGTTTGGAGGACATGATGGAGAAATTTATAGCAGCTTCTGAAACCACCCTTAGAAATCAACAAGCCTCCATTCACAATTTGGAGAATCAGGTGGGGCAAATTGCCAAATTGCTTAGTGAGAGACCACAAGGAAGTTTACCTAGCAACACTGAGGCAAATCCTAAAGAGCAGCTTAAGGCAATTACACTAAGGAGTGGAACAGAGATCAATGGAGATGTAGAAAAGAAAAGGGCTGAAGAACAAGAAAAAGAAAAAGAAGATGATCCTCCTGTCACTTCGGGAGAGAAAGCTGCACTTGAAAGTGAGAGAGAGAAGCAGCCACAAGCAAGCAGCCCCAATTTGAAGGAATACCGACCTAGAGTACCCTATCCGGCAAGGTTGAACAAGGACAAGATTGATGCTCAGTTCGGTAAGTTTCTTAAACTTTTTAAACAATTGCATATTAACATTCCATTTGCTGAAGCTTTGTCACAAATGCCTAAGTATGCTAAATTTTTGAAAGATATCCTTTCTAACAAAAGGAAACTTGAGGAAGTGTCTTTAGTGCATTTATCTGAAAAAAGTTCAGCAATTTTGCAAAGACGGTTACCTAAGAAGTTAAAAGATCCAGGTAGTTTTACCATTCCATGTTTTATAGGTAATCTAGCGGTTAAAAGTGCATTAGCTGATTTGGGGGCTAGCATAAGTGTTATGCCCTATAAAATGTTTAAAGAGCTAGGCATTGGTAAACCTAAACCAACACTCATGACCATCCAACTTGCCGATAAATCGGTAGTCCACCCTCGTGGCATAATAGAAGATGTGTTGGTAAAAGTCGGGATTTCATTTTCCCCAATGATTTTGTTGTCATTGATATTGATGAGGATGCAGATGTTTCGCTTATTCTTGGTAGGCCATTTCTAAATACAGCCCGTGCCCTCATTGATGTTCATGACGGCACATTGACTTTGAGAGTGGGTGAGGAGAAAGTAATTTTTAGGATACATGATGCCATGAAACATTCACTTTCACTTGATGAGGCGGAATCATGCAATGATGTTGTTGAGCATGAGACCGTAAACTGTTTATCTAACATTGTTTCCAAGGATCCCCTTGAGTTGTGTTTATTGCAGGAAAATATTGAGGGTCAAGAAGCAATGGAGCAGCTTGCTTTTCTTGAAGTAAGCAAATCATTCAAATGCAGGGCATATGAGACCATTGAAATGCCAAAGGAAGAAAATCCAAAACCATCGGTGATTGAACCACCAAACTTGGAGCTGAAGCCTCTTCCGGATCACCTTGAGTATGGGTTTCTAGCAGAGAAAAAGAAATTGCCCATAATTCTGAGTTCCCACCTATCTTCGAAGCAGAAAGAAAAACTCATCCAATTGTTGCAGAAACATAAGCAAGTGATAGCTTGGAAGATAGCAGATATCAAGGGTATCAGTCCATCCTATTGCACTCACAAGATACTGATGGAAGACGAATTCAAACCGGTAGTGCAACCACAGAGGAGACTAAACCCAAAGATGAAAGATGTAGTGAAGGCTGAAGTGATAAAACTACTTGATGCAGGGATTATATATCCGATCTCGGATAGTTCTTGGGTGAGCCCAGTTCAGGTAGGGCCAAAGAAAGGAGGGATGACTGTGATCCCTAATGAAAATGATGAGCTGATTCCAACAAGAACAGTTACTGGTTGGAGGGTTTGCATTGACTACAGAAAATTGAATGATGCAACTAGAAAGGATCATTTTCCTTTACCCTTCATTGATTAGATGTTGGAGAGGTTATCCGGCCATGAATACTACTGCTTTTTGGATGGCCTTTCAGGCTATTTTCAAATTCCCATTGCACCGGAAGACCAAGAGAAAACTACATTCACCTGCCCATATGGGACATTTGCATATCGAAGAATGCCATTTGGGTTGTGTAATGCACCTGCAACTTTCCAAAGGTGCATGATAGCAATCTTTGATGAACTCATAGAAGATATTATGGAGGTGTTTATGGATGATTTCTCAGTCTATGGCAGCTCATTTGAAAAATATTTGGAAAACCTTGAGAGGGTCTTGATGAGATGTGAGGAAACCAATTTGGTGCTTAATTGGGAAAAGTGTCATTTCATGGTTCAAGAAGGAATCGTGTTGGGACACAAGATTTCAAGCAAGGGCATTGAGGTGGATCGGGCAAAGATAGACATAATTGAGAAGCTACCACCACCCACATCTGTGAAAGCCATCAGAAGTTTCCTAGGACATGCGGGTTTTTATCGAAGGTTCATTCGAGATTTCTCTAAGATAGCCCATCCATTGACAAGACTCCTTAAGAAGGATGTCGATTTTGTTTTTGATGAGGAATGTCTAAGAGCATTCACGACCCTGAAGGAGAAATTGACCCATGCTCCAATCATGGTAGCTCCTAATTGGAATCTACCATTTGAACTGATGTGTGATGCAAGTGACTTTGCAGTAGGGGCAGTCTTGGGTCAACGCAAAGAGAAATACTTTCAGCCTATCTACTATGCGAGCAAGACCTTGAACGCAGCTCAAGCCAATTACACAACTACAGAAAAAGAGCTGCTAGCTGTGGATTTTGCTTTTGACAAGTTTAGATCATATCTAATCTTGTCAAGGGTGATTATTTATACATACCATTCGGCTTTAAGGTATTTATTCGCGAAAGTTGATGCTAAACCTAGACTAATCCGATGGGTTTTGTTGTTGCAAGAATTTGACTTAATAATTCAAGACAAGAAAGGAGCCGAAAATCTTGCAGCAGATCACCTCTCTCGTTTGGAGAATCCAACCTTAGAGAGACTTGAAGAAGGGGACATTGATGATCACTTCCCCGATGAACAATTGTACACCATGGTGAGTGAAGTAAGTGCTTTAAATTTTGAAATACCTTGGTTTGCAAATTTTGCAGATTATTTAGCTGTCAGGGAACTCCCTAAGGACTTAACTTATCAAGCAAAGAAGAAATTCTTTTCTGATCTAAAGTATTATTTTTGGGATCCCTTTTTGTTTAAGTTATGTAAGGATCACATGATCCGACGTTGTGTGGCATGGCCCGAAACAATGAACATCCTTAGTCAATGCCATGCTGGACCAGCTGGTGGTCACATGGGAGCCAATAGAACTGCTCAAAAGGTACTGGAATCAGGGTTTTATTGGCCCACTTTGTTTAAAGATAGCTACGACTTTGTAAACCGCTGTGATCGATGCCAAAGGGCTGGAAACATTTCATCTCGTGATGAGATGCCCCCAAATGGGATTTTAATTTGTGAAATCTTTGATGTATAGGGAATTGATTTTATGGGACCATTTGGCAACAAATACATTCTGGTAGCTATAGATTATGTGTCTAAATGGCCTGAAGCCCAAGCTTTGGCAACCAATGATGCTAGGGTTGTAGTGCAATTCTTGAAGAAGTTATTTTCTCGATTTGGTACACCAAAAGCAATTATCAGTGATAGGGGTACTCACTTTTGTAACACTCAGCTTGAAAAGGTTTTGAAAAGATTAGGAGTTACACATAGGTTTGCTACTCCCTATCACCCCCAAACCAGTGGCCAAGTCGAGAACACGAATAGGAAAATCAAACGAATTCTAGAAAAAACTGTTGAGCGATCCCGAAAGGATTGGTCCAAGCAATTGGACAATGCTCTTTAGGCTTTTAGAACTGCATTTAAAACTCCCTTAGGCACTACACCATTTAGATTGATATATGGAAAAGCTTTCCATTTACCTGTTGAGATAGAACGTCATGCATATTGGGCAATAAAACAGATTAACCTTGATCTAGCTTGTGCAGGTGAAAGGCAAAAATTACAGGTGAATGAATTAGACGAGTGGAGGTTGCAAGCTTATGACAATGCAAGAATGTATAAGGAACGTACCAAGAGATGGCATGATGCTCACATCAAGCAACAGAAAGAGTTTCAAGCATGAGATCAGGTATTGCTGTACAATTCAAGGCTTCGACTCTTTCCAGGTAAGTTGAAATCTCGATGGTCCGGTCCTTTTACTGTCAAGGAAGTTTTCCCTTACGGAGTGGTTGAAATAAGCCACCCAGAAAAAGGAGATTTTAAAGTCAATAGGCACAGGCTCAAATGTTATTTTGGAGGGGAAATACAAGCCTTAAAGGAGGTTTTACACCTCCAAGATTAGGGACATTTGTCCGACCGTCCAACTAATACGACATTAAAGAAGTGCTGGGTGGGAGACAACCCACCGTTTTTATGTTTTTGGTTTGTGTTAGTTTTATCTTTCTTTTATTGAATGGTTGTTTGTTGTTTTGCTTAATCTGAAGTTGTAGAGGGAATTTGATTTTTGGAGAATAAAATGAGCACACGCCCATGGACACGCCCATGTCAATGGGCGTGTCATTATGTTTTTCAGGCAGTAGCTATACCACGTCCATGGCCACGCTCGTGTTGTTGGGCGTGTCATTTTATTTTTCAGACAGTAGCTACAACATGCCCATGGACACGCCCATGTCTATGAGCGTGTCATTACATTTCTTACACAGAGGCTATCACACGTCCATGGACACTACCGTGTCCATGGACGTCACAATTAAAAAAAATTTAAAATTAAAATGGTTAGGCACGCCCTCAGAACACGCCCAGACTAGTAGGCGTGTCGTTTGCATGTTTGTCACAGAACATGTGACACGCCCACGAGCACGACCATGTTGTTGGGCGTGTCGATTGTAATTTCATCCAGTACCTGTGACACGCCCGTGTCCAAGAGCGTGTCATGCGAACTGGATTTTATATCGTGGGGCACGCCCAGTAACACGGGCGTGTCGCTGGGCATGCCGACGTTTTTATATATAGCGCCCACGCACATTTTCACGGAAATTTAAAAATTTTCTCCCATTCTCTCTTGTTTTCTCTCAAATTTTCTGCATTTTCACCGGTGCATTCACACACCCAGTCGATTTTGGAAGGATTTTCACTCTCGGCTTGCATAGTTTGCATGTGATTTCTCGTTTTTCCTTTGCAACTACTCATTTCACCCGGATTTGCAATTTTCAGGTACGGGATCTCAACTTTTACGATTTTTGTTAGTTTTCTTCCGTTTTTCTTTTATTTTTCATATACATTCCTTGTTTTTGTTTGTGTTTACCATGAAATTCAAAATTTCATAATTTGTTTGCTTTATTCAGTTGTGTTTTAAATTTTCAAATTTTTTGTGACATTTGATTAATTATAATGTTCGTCATTTTGAAATCCGTTTGATTCGGAATATGTTTAAATTTTAGAATTGTTTGGAATAATATGTTGATTAATCAAATAATTGTTTTGAATAATATGTTGTTTTGATTTTAGAATTGTTTTAAATTGTTGATTAATTAAATAATATGTTGTTATTGTGGTGATTTTTTTATTGTGTGTTTATCGCTCGGGTTGGTTTATTGCTTTCGATTAATTGAGGTGTGTTTTTCTAAGTGGATTACATTGTTTTGCGTTATCGTTATATTGTCTGCATTTCGGTTAAACTTGTATTGTGCTATGCTTTCGTTATTGACGAACCGTTTGATTTATTTTGCAGGTTAATCGAAAATGGGCCCTCGCAAGCAATCATCTTCTCATCTTCCAGCCAAACGGGCCCGAGGGGAGGGCAGTTCCAGCCAATCTGCTACCCGCCCAACTTCTAAATTCATGGCGGGACACAAAGTGCCTCAAATTCTCAAACGCCGAGGAACAACGACGCTTCGGGCTGTTCGGTAACAAAGAATGGTCCGCACCTCGGTTCTTAGATTGGGAGGCTATGGAACTAGTTAATATTGCAGCAGAGGTGAAGGAGTTGATTGATCAACCAGGGTGGGGCCAGCTCTTCTCTATCAACGAGCCCTCCTACCGAGAGCTAACATTGAAATTTTACTGCACTTTCCAATGCCAAGAGACTAAGGTCTCTATCACTGAGCCGACAATTAAATTTCGACTGGGAGGGCAGAGGTACAACATGAGCATCAATGACCTTGGGATACATCTAGGGTTATATACAGAAGAGGATGTCCAGACCATTGATTATCTCAACGCCGAGGTGGATTTTACTGAGTATGAGGTTGTTCCTCCTCGGATCTGGTAGAGCTTTGCCCCCAATGCCGATAAATATCAACCGAAGGTCTCTAAGGCATCCAAATTTGATTCTTTCCCCTGCCGGGTGGTGCATAATCTATTGGTTCATACTCTTACAGCACGACTGAGCAGTACAGGGGTGGTGACCTTGAGGGATCTATTTTTTCTGCACTGCATGACGCAAAAGATCCGGTGCAATGTAGCTCATGCCATCACCCATTTTTTCTATGAGCAGTCTAGAAAGGGAGCTTCAGGTACTCTACATGGTGGCATGTATGTCACGAGACTTGCTCAACGGCTGGGTGTGTTAGATGGTTGCCTCCCTATGACGGTGGATGGTATGCCCAAGCCGTTGGGTATGGACACACTGAAGAGGTTGAACAGGGAGAAGGTACCTGGGCTGCGGGCCGTTCCTATGGATTCAGATATACCAGAGGCAGCCCCTTCTGCTCCTACCTCCGATATACCACCACCTCCACCGTCAGATTATCCTGCTGGACCCTCTGCTGCTGCTGCACCTTCTTCTTCTGCTGGGCCTTCTTTTGTCCAGCCTCCTGCATTCCGGAATTGGCGCCAGTCAATTAATGAGGAGTGGGATGATGACAGAAAACCCACAGAGTTTGAGCGTCGGATGTGTCGGATTGAAGGTAAGATAAGCAATATCGAGCTAAACCAGAATATGATCTTAACCAGCAGGAAGAGTTCCAAGCCCAGCTGGATCACGAGATCTTGAGGCGGCAGTGGTTGGAGCAATCCATGTTGGAATTCTGGCGGTATCAGGGATTTTGCCCTTCACAGCCACCACCTCCACCCTATCAGCCACCTGCCCGTGCACCGACCCCTGCACCTGCACCTGCACCGGAACCTGCTCCACAGGTTGATGTCTCCGATGATGATGAGACCAGCAGTGACTAGCCACATTTTAATTTTATTTTGATGTCGTCTTTTATTTCTTTACTTATTTAATACGCTTTTTAGTTTTACTTCTTATTATTATTATTATTATTATTATTATTATTGCTTTTGGATTATTATTATTATTATTATTATTTTCTTTAAGCATTGTTTCCTTTCTTTATTTATATATTAACATTGTTTTGAGTGTATTGTAGAATATTGTTTTGATGCAAAACCTCCTTCACCGCACTCTTGGCACCGTACTCATTTTCATCCACTCATGGACATAAAAAGGGCAGTTATTCTCTCTCTCTTCATTGTTTCGTGTTTTGCATACACATTGAGGACAATGTGCATCTTAAGTAAAGGGGAGAGGTATACTTTCTTGAATAAATTTTTACTACTTCATTCTTTTTATTTGATTCATTTGTCTCAATCAATGCCTGCTAAGTAAGCTAAATTGTTATGATAAGTATGATTTGATGTGATTTCCCTTTACATGTTTAACTAATTTGAAATTTCCTAAATGACAATTTCTTGTTGAGGTTAACTTAGTGATTTCGATCAATTGTAATGGCTATAGTTAAGTTGTGGATTGATGGAAATTGGAACATTACTAGAGTTTAAAACCTTAGTTACATTTTTTAGCATAATATAATTCCGTAGATTCCTGAGTCGGAATTAGTATGACCCTTAAGTTTATAACCCTTGAATAAAAAACCAAAAAATAAAAATAAAAATAAAAATAACAAAAGCAAATAATTCTAATTAAAGGAGCTTTGAAAATTTTTCCATGTTCCGCTGATTTTGACTACAAATGAGTTAGAATCATGAACAATGCTAGTAGCCATTTCAACGGTGATTCTAGCTGAGTAACCGGGGGTCGGCATCACAAATGTTTACCTTCGCGTCAAAAGGCTAGTATCAGTTCAAACAAATCGGGCTCCTTAATATATAT
The DNA here is from genome assembly GCA_947685225.1 of Garcia nutans. Classification (NCBI taxonomy): domain Eukaryota; kingdom Viridiplantae; phylum Streptophyta; class Magnoliopsida; order Malpighiales; family Euphorbiaceae; genus Garcia; species Garcia nutans. The sequence goes on from CANTUV010000090.1 coordinate 89,146, forward strand.
ATATATATATATAATAATTTAAGGGTTAGAGTGCTTAAGAGAAAATTCACGTTTTTCGTACTTTGTTCATGGCATTTGGATTTACTAGAATTTTATGCTCGAGTTTTTAACTCTGGATTTTTAGGTTTTAGGTATGTGAAATTTTTATTTTGAAACTTCTTGATTCAACTGTTATGATTGTGAATTATTTTGGTTGAGAAAGTGAGGTTATCCGATTCGAGCGTTGTCAAAACTTTATTTTTCTTTTTGAATATAGAGGAATTCCGTCATTTCTGCTTATTACAGTGATTTAGTTTGCTTGAGGACAAGTAAAAACTCAAGTGTAGGGGAATTTGATAAGTACACAATTAATGATATTTTATTCCCATTTCTTAATATGATTATTATCCAATTGAGTTTAATTTGTTTGTTCAAAGTGCAATTTAAGGTTAATTTAAGGAATTCTCGATAATTTGAGGCTTTTGGTCATTTCGGAGCAATTACGGATGAAAGTAGAAGAAAAGAGCAAAATCTGTCAATGGACACGCCCATGAACACGGGCGTGTCGCTAGACGTACCCTTGTTACTGCATTCAGTGGCTATGACACATCCAGTTGCATGGGCGTGTCACCAAACGTGTCATATGTCCAGAGTCACAATAGCTGTGACACGCCCAGGACCACGAGCGTGTCAGTGGACGTGCCTTTCATCTAGACTCACAGTAGCTGTGACACGCCCGGTACCACGGGCGTGCTAAGGAACGTGCCTTTTATTCAGACTTACAGTAGCTGTGACACGCCCAGTAACACGGGCGTGTCAATGGGCGTGCCCTTTGTTCAGAATCATAGTGCCTATGACACGCCCAGTGACATGGGCGTGTCAGTGGTCGTGTCACCTGTCGAAAAGTAAAATTCTTTGCACTGATTGGGGAATAAGTGGGGGACAACAGCTGGCCTTTGTCAAAAAGAAAGAACAAGAAAAGGAGAGCTTGCCTAAATCAGGGAAAAGGGTGATGAACCAAAGGAAAGTGGTAGACAATGGATGGGTTTAGTGAGCTGGAGGTATGGGCTGGAGATTTGGAGGAAAATAAAAAGAGAAGAGGGGGAGAAGAACAGCAGTTTTTTTGCTGGAGCATTTCTGGAAACAGAGAAGAAAGAAGAGGAGGAGGAGCCATCTGCTGGAGCAAGGAGAAGGGTCTTGAGTTGAGTTTGAAGAAAGATCCACATCATACACAAGCCCTAAACCAAGAATCAAGAACTCAAGTGAAGAAATACAGATTCACTGCCATGAATTGTTTGGTTTCTCTTACTCATTTATCTTGCTCTGTTTTTCTAGCTTTGAATATGAACTAAATCTTTCTCTATCTAGATGTTGATGAACCCTAGCCAATTTGTATAAATTGAACAATTATATTCAGTTGAATCAATTAATTGAGTTGTTTTATTCTTATGATACTTAATGTTATTTCCAATTGATGATAGCATGCTTATTAATTGGTTGTTATTTTCATATTATTGACTTGAGAAAGCTTGATGTGAATTGAATACTCATAAGAGTTGAGGATTGATTGGGGTGTTAGAGATAGACCTACAAGATCCTTTGGTTTATAGTTCCTTGTTATTAATGCAAGATCTATTTAATTGTGTATGAGAAGAGATTCCAGCACTCTACTTAGTGATTAGGGATTAATCCACTCGAGAGAGGCTTTAATCTAATTTAGAGGAATGCCAATTCAATTCGATTAAATGGTTTAGCTGAATGGATTGTTCATAAATATTATTGAGGCTAAGGGGATTCAATATCTGGATAGTTCTATCAATATCATTATAAACCCTTTTGTACACAGCATTTTATTTTCAGTCATTAATTAGTTGTTTTTAGTTACAACACATCACACAATTATTGATTTGCTAAACAACGATTAAGATTTGCACTAGTACTTGGCCTTGTCCTCAGTGAAACGATAACTCACTCACTACTATATTACTTGGGCGACCCGTGCACTTGTGGTAATTGCATATAACACTAACGGCACGCATCAATAATAGAAGACACTAGAAACCTTTAAATAAGTTTTAGGACTTTTATACAATATACTCACTTATACAATAGTTTCGATGAATTCACGTGCTTTCATCTAACTATCACTTTAATCCTTTACGTTGAAACATTATAAAAATAATTACTTTTGACACTTTAACACTCCATTATCCATATTTCACATTCAAAGTACAACTCGAATTCATTTCAAGCTATAAGGGTATTTTCATAATTTCTTACCTCTTCGAAATCTTTTTCCACTATACGGATATTATCCATACTCGGATTTAATGTTACTCTTATTAAGGCTTATTTAACCTTATCACTATCAGTTTCAAATGCTCTCATATCATAATCACTCCACTTTGACACTCATATATTCACTCACTTAATGTAGAACATCAATACTTAATGTTGTACAACATAACAAATCTCATTCTCGTAAGAAATTTCATGCTCGAAATTTATCTATCTGTCATAATTCATTCCTCAAATTCCAATAAATTTTACACTTCCACTATGTTACATATCTTGTTTTCTTTTCACATCACTTAGATCTAGTACACTCCAAACAATACACTATGAATTCTCAATCAATTCTTAGAAAACATTCGATTACCATAAACATATGGAATATCAATTGTATCACAACACATATCCACTTATTCACTTTACATAACTTAGAAAATTACATTTCACTTTTCCCATAACTCCATGTGCCAGAAACGCCTAAACCACGCTCTGATACCACTAAATGTAACATCCTCTGACCATTCTTATATAAAAACTATCAGAGAATGTTATTCGATATACTGTCCACACTCCAATCAATTCATATAAAACTCTCATCCTAAATAAAAAATTTTAAATAATAATATAATCTGTATATCACAACACTTATAGGTCCAACATTTAGACTAATTTCCAATAACTCCAATAATTCGAATAAAAATTACCAATCAGATAAACTTCATAAGTTCATCAAATCAAATAAATAAACAATACATTTCTTTCATGATACTCATTCACTAGAATCTCAAACTTTATTCTCTAAATACATATATCCTTTTATGTTTACAAATTTATACAATCTCTCAAATCGCCAAACTGAAGTATCTATATACATTTTATAACTTATGAATACAATAAACACAAGATCTTCATCTGTTCTTAACTTGCTCCGATGTCCTGATACCTGCGTATCAGAAAATAATTCTAACACGCTAAGCAAAGCTTAGTGGTGCTTGTATACACATATTTTATCACTTAATATTAAAGAAATATATTTATGAAAATATAGTACTAACACTTAGTTTTAAGAAGTATTTCAATATATGAACTAATTTCAGTAACAAATCAACATACCATGCTGATTACACAAAATAATAGCTATCCCTGCATAAAAGCTATCATATAATACAATACTTTCAGTACTACAACTTGTCTCGTTAAGAATCATTTTTATTTAAGACTTGCTTTCTCATTTGATAACATTGTTCACAATACGCTTATTTTATTTTTCAATAAGTCTTCCTTTTCAAGTTCACATATAGGATCATTTCATTCAATCTATACTTTTCAACACTTACATCTAGTACTATACTTTAGAGCACTTTGTATCTCACATCATGATATACACTTTCAATCATTTGATATACTTTGGAGCACTTTGTATCTCACAGCATTATATACACTTTCAATCATTTGATTAATTCAATACATTGAGCATAACATTTCCATTACGTCATTAGAACTTTCACTTGTAAGCATCAAGATATATATTAGCAATCACTTTTACATTGGAACACAATACTTTAATTTCAAGTAATTGACTTATATTATTATTTTACATTTCTTTCATTAGTCACAACTATCATGTTCACATATCTTTTCATTAATTATGCCCATACATACTAAACTTAGATCATAGGTTTGGATAACATGTTAGTGTAGCAATTTGAATGTCAGATCTCAAGAATTTATAATGGCAATTATGCCCACTATCACTGATAACACATTATGTCCATTAAAGACACGAGGTGCCCACTATCATTGTGGCTATCCATCCTCTGGTTAGCCTTTTAATCCAAAGCTAGATATAAATTTAATATGATTTGGGTAAATCATTAATTTTGATGAACACTACATTGTTTATTTCCTTTCATTGATACTATACTCTTATCAATATTTGGTAGGATATATATGTGTGTCACGTATCTAAAGTTTATCACTCGTTTTCATACATTTAACACATTAATACAAAAGTATGGACTATACACAGATTAGTCTCATGTCATTGATTAACACTCACTTGTTTATATAAACACTTGTTTATATCATTTCACTTGTTTATATCATGTCATTGGTACATTACTCTTAGCAACATTTAGTATGATATATATATATATATATTTGTCACTTATCTAAAGTTTCTCACTCTTTTTCATACATTTAACACATACACATGAATTATCAATACAAAAGTATGAATTATTCACATATTAGTCTCATACTAGGTCGTAGATCACAAAATACAAGCCAAAAAATACTATTTAGGTTCCCACGGTCGTGGCATCACAACCCCACGACCACAACCATGGGATAGCAATTGAATCTATCAAATTTTCTTTAAAACCCCCACGATCATGGCCTTCAAGGGACACGGTCGTGGCATTGAGAACTGCTCTGTTTTATCGAAATTTTTGAAGGCACAGTCACACTTTCAATCCCACGGTCGTGGCCCTCCTTTGCCACGACCATGGCACCCATTTTCCATGATCGTGGCATTCATTTTAGGTCTGTTTCGGAGTAAACTCATGTATTCTGTACTTTTAACTTCATTAAACACAAACATATTGAAGATCTAAGATAATAATGTATCAAACCCAGTATTATGACATAAAAAGAATTCATATAAAATATCTTCACTTAAATAAACTTTTAACCATTTTATATGGATAAAAACATGATCAAACCCTTCACTTCTCATAAATATATCATTATACATAACTCAATCAGTCAATTAAATCATTTAAACTCATAAAAGTCATATTTTTGTAAAGTATAAATCAAAAGCACATACCTTGTTGATAATCACCACTTTTCCAACTTAATTTTAAGTTTTGATTCAAATCATGGAAAGAAGGAAGAAGAAAGAAGTGAAGATGGTGATGATGGAATGGAGAGAATAAGGAAATCAGAAATTTCCACACACTTACACATATACACACACACATATATATATATATATATATTATATTTTTAATCTAGTGAGGGAATGCTCATAATAACTATGGTGCACCCTCATTCTTAATCGTTAATTTTAAATCGAGTTTTAATCTCGTAAAACAGTAAAAATACTCTTTTCAGTAAAGGTTTTAAGATATACAATGTACTATTCTTTACGTATAGTATTTATCCACAATACTTTTGTCACTATATACCATTAATTTTTCATGATTAGTTAAAACATTCCTGTTTAACATCTTGACCATTACAATTCTCCCCCACTAAAGAAATTTCATCCTCGAAATTTACATGCTATGGCAATAAGCTATTTCATTTTAAAATAATGCACATGTCACATAAAATCAATGATTTTGTTAACTTATATAACATTTCTTTATGTCTGATATCATGCAACGTAACACTTTCAGAATAATCATATTATAGAACTATAGAAAATTCAGCTCTACACAATTAGGCAAAGGGCGAGGAGTCAAGGGTTGTAACAATCCCTTCTTTTGTAGCTTATTAAGAACCCAAGATAGTGGCTTTCCCAATTCTGAAAACTGCCTCCTTCCTCCTTGACCAGTTGCATTAACATTGACTATTTTTTGTGTACTCTGATTTCCAAACTGTTAGTTCCCTTTCTCATTTATTCTTGCAGAAAAATGGTTCTTCTCTCTTTTTCATTCTTTTTTTTTTTGCAAACCAGCTTGGAGGAGATCTTTAAAATCTCTAATGAGGGTGTGGGACATCCTTTCATGAAGATTAGATAGCACCCCTCTCACAATCATCCTAATCTGATCCGATTCATTGGGCCTTTTCTTAAGCAATGCAGCTTTGTTTCTCCACCTTTTCACGTAATCAATAAAGTTCTCATTTGATCTTTGCCTAATGGACTCAACTTCCATTAAAGTAACCTCTAACTCAACATTATACCCATATTGGAGGAAGGCCTTGTATAGTAAATCTCAGCTCTTTTGAGAGTCATTCTCTAAGGTGTTGAACTAATTTTGGACAACAGAGTTTAATGAGAGCATGAAGTACCTTAGAGTTTGAGCCTTAGTAGCTCAGACAGACTGCATAACAATGATGTATGGCTTTACATGGAGAAGAAGATCCTTAGTTCCATCAAATTTGGCAAAGAAAGGCATCTTGAACTTGTACGAGACCTCTTTATCTAGCTCAAACAACTTGTCAAGCTCCGACATTTCTTCAGTTTTCAGCTTCTTTCCAAATTTTTTTTCCAAATCAGCAATCAGCTTCTCAATATTTGAAGTTTTAGTCTTTTTCATGGCAAATCTTTCAACAACCTTCGGCTCCTTCTTCTTATCTTGAGGATCTTAAAAATATTGAGTCCAGTCATCATCATCATCAATGACTACTTTTTCATCATCAAATGCTACTTCACCAACATTAGCCTTCCCTTTATCCTTTGGCTTCTTAGTGCTGGCAGATGCCTCAACAGTGTTTCCCAAAAGTGCAGCCAATTGGTTCTTTATAATCTCAGCCAGGGCCTCCTTCATTTCTTCCATCTTGAAATTGAGGGTGTCATCCACCATCCCTTGAATTTGTTCGGGCTCTGTTGTTTTAGTGAGAAGCTAACTGAGTTGCTACTGGATTCTATGTCACTGGCATAAGTTGGGTTGTCGTACGCTCTTGAACTATAGTACTCCAGGTCTGTGAACCAGAAAGGATCAATGACATGTAATGCAATGCGTGTATGCATGTATGCACAAATAACAACCAAACAAAGATAATTAGGACGTTCCTTCCAACCTTATAACTTTCACACATAAATGGCGAGTCTCTTTTTCTAGGTATATGGTCAATAAAATACCAACATGGGATATTTTGTTATCGAAAAATTTTCTCAAACGATTTAACCAATAGTTATATTTTTCAAACTTAGAACTCAGTCCATGATAATTCCCATTAATTAACTCTTAATCCATTGGGCCAACAAAATGATAGCTTTTATGCTATATTGATTCAAAACTAAATTAAAAAGTTTATCATAAATAGATTTTCTATTTGAAAAGGTAACTAATGATTTATGCTAAAAATAAGCCCATGATTAATGATTCTTGGTATAGATTAGGCACACAATTGATTTTTGATATTTCATAATTTACCTAAATATTTGTAAGCTCTTTTTGAAGTGAAAAATAATCTTGTTTCAAAGTCCCTTGGGCTTTGAAAGTTTTAGGCCATAAGGTGGAAGAAGATTTTTGATCCATCTTGAAAGATTTTATGTTGAAAGACCATCTTAAAAATTTTGAAAATTTGAGATTTTAGTCTTTTGAAGGAAAAAATTATTTTTGACCTTACAATATAGGTAGATCATATTAGAAAAAAAATCAAATAAACTATGATTTAAACCAAGATAAATTAATCATAGTCAAAAACCTAAGAAAATAACCAGGTCAATTATATGAGCTTAAATCTTTGGGTTGAAAGGTTTTAGGCTCACATAGCAAGTATATACCAAAAGGTACAAGGCTATGAGTGGTTATGCAATGCTCGATCTCCATACCTTGAGTGAAAGTATGGTATCCCTCACATAACACAACATGAGTTACACGCGCGTCCTAACTCATGTACACAATGCAATCTAAATGATACAATGGACAATATTATAATAAAAAAGATTAAAATGGTGAATCCACTGGGGATAAGAGAAGTTGATTCCATTGGTCTTTATAATATGTGGAATGATTCTTATGACTTCGGCACTGTTAGGCTTAAGGCCTTAGAGAACATGGCCTAAATTCGGAGAAAATGGAGTTGCCATCCGGACGAGCTGGAAAAATGAAAGGGATGGATGACTCGATTTCTAAGAAATTTCCAACCCCCTATTAGGTTCGAAAAGTTGGGTAAGCGTGGGGAATGTGAGAATGATCCAACACCTCCACAACACCCGGTTCATTGGAATCGGCCTCCTTTTCAGGTCTAAATATTATTAAATTCTTAGATTATCACAGCATCATCCGTATTACATGCAAATTAAAAGAAATAAATATGTATCACCTTTATTTAAAATAAATAATCAAAATAGATATACATCCAAAGATGAAAATATGCCTTTACAATAATTATTTAATGTCCAAAACTAACAAAATAGGACACCCACCATTTAGTGAAAATATGCCCTTTACATTAATCTCAAAATCCAAAATAAATTAAAATACATTGAACCTAACTAATGAGGTACCCACAAAGTGAAAACATACCTCTTACATCTTGAAAACTAAAATAAATAATATTAAAATAATAAATCAAATAAATTAAATTGTTCAATTGTTCACCATTAGCAAATATAAAAATAAATTATTCATAAAAATAAAGCAATAATGAATTATCCATTCAAGACATAAAATAATCACATCTAAGTTTTAAACTTTAAATAAAGCAACAAATATACAAATTTTAGGGTTTATACTTCAAATTAGGGTTTAAAACTTTTATGATTAAATTATTATTTTTTGTGATGAAAATTAAGAATTTGGGTTTTAGGGATGAAAAATAGGGTTTTTAGGGTTTAGGAAAACAAGATTAAGGTTTTGAAAGAGATTTGGGCTTGGAAATTGGAAAACTAGTTTTGGGAATTTAGAAAACTATTTAGGGCTTTGGAAATTTTGGGAAAGGTAGATTAGGATTTTTTTAAATGATTATATCATTAATTCAAACCTTTTAGCTACTGGATGAATTTTAGAGTTTTAGGATTTAGAATTTTGGTTTATAATTTTTGAGACTTAGTGTTAGGTGCTTGGGATTAGGGTTTTGATTATTTAGAAAACTAGGGTTTAGAATATTAAGTTTTAAGAGTTTTTAGAGAAACAGAGTTTTGAGTTTTGAGTTTAAACAAATAGATAATTAGGTTTTATAGAGATTATATTATCTTAAGTTGTGTTATTTAGGTTGGATTCATAATTTTAAAATACTAGAACATGTGAAAAGACTAGACATAACTACTGGATGAAAGAGAATGTTTGGTTTGGTCATGGTTATTAATGCTTATGCAAAGAAATTATCCAAATTAACTGGCTACTGCATCAATTAGCAATCGATATTCAATATTTTTAAAGAAAGGCATAGATGTTGCATATTAAAATAAATTAGGTTTAGAAAGTAAAAACCTGTGTTGGAGCTCCACCAAATTGAGAGAGTATTGATTCAAGCTTACTGCATGTACTAATCTAGGGTTTTGGGTGAGCCAAGTGTATTGATTCTGTGTCTCAGTTGTTGCTCGTGTTTTCTCCTTTTACTTCTCCAAAAAATCAAAATCCCCCTCATTTAATATTATGATCTATTATTTATAGGCAATTGTAAATCCTAATGCTTACGGTGAAAACCGAGTCCATCTTAATTAAGAAAATAATTAAATTGAATTAAATTTGATTAGTGGGGTAAATAAATTATATGGTAATTGATTATAATTGAGGGACGGTTATAAAATAATTTTCTAAGTATTATTTAAAATTGAATTAGCATATATCTTAAAATTTTAAGTGAATATTTTGTTAATAAATTAAATAAATAAGATTAATATTGATATAATAAACTATTACTATTGTATTTGTGAGATGTATATTTGGCTTATATTTGAGTTATTGAGAATTATAATGGTGGCCCAGATGGGACAATTGAGTTGACATTGACTGTTGTGAATTTTTTTGAAGTGTATTCTCATTTTGTTTTAGGGAAAAATGTTATAATTATAGAGGAGACTCTGCTGAAATTTCGACAGAATCTCTAGAGTTATATTCGTCTATATTTTAATAATTTTTATTGTCGATTGAAAATACTTTCAGGTGTCTTCTATTTTCAATCAAATATTCCAAGAAGAATCGTTGGGCTTTCATAAATCTGTGAGTTATATAGAATAATATAATATCCTACTCCTTTAATATATATTTATAATTATATTTGTATAATGCATCAATTGTTTATACAATATATATGCTGTTATTATTGTTATAAGCATAATGTGTGTTGAGTATGAGTTGGTTATGCTTTATGCATATAATATGTGATGCCGGATAGAGTTGGGATGATGTGAGACCACATATGATTGGGGATACGGGTTATGATATAAGGATATTATATGATGAGATTAGGACTGACGTGATGGTGAGGGTATTTTTATGCTCAGCGCTGCTTATTAGTTGGATAACGCTGCTTGGCTATGGCTGTGATGGCGGACTCTATGTATTAGATTCTAAGAGAAATGTATTGAACTAAGAGAGCCAAATAGGGAGATAGGCTTTCCAATTTGAGATTTAGTGTGGCCCTATTGACTTACTTATATCCTTATTTATTTATGTGATTTGTTGGTTGATTGGCATTTGTATGAGCATGTTATGCATGAGATAGTTATATTATATTAATTATTATATAGTTCATTGAGTCCAACGCTCATTCCTATTCACCATTTTTTTCAGGATGTAGGTTGAGCATAGAAGTACTGCTTATTTAGGTCATCTTGCCTTTTTATTTCTCGACGGGAGTGTTAATTGTATATATTTTATTATCTAATTATATTATAATTATTTTTTAAAACTTTGTATGGTATTTCTTTTCTTATCTATCTTCTTATTTATTTAGTTCTGCAGTTTAGTTAAATATATTTGTTAATAAATGTTTGATGATGATGTAATATTATATTGAAATATAATATTAATAAGCTAGCGGGCTCTGTTCGAGATAGTGACTACTCACCATCTATATTTATCGAAAAACGAGTTGTCAGGCTTACTACGAATTCTGAAAGCCACGTATTTTTTTTATTTTTTAGTGCTGGTCATGTGTCCTCGGGTTGGGTCATGGCAGAAGGATTAAGCCAAATGTAAGAACGCACCAAGTGGTAATTTAATAATTAAGTGAAATTTTTAATTGATAATTTCCCATTTTTAAAATTTTTTTGTTGATATATATTGGAGTCATTTTCAAGTTGGAAAAATTTTAAATTTAAGTTTTAGTTTGAATAATTTTAAAATTGTCCAAATTAAATAAAATAATCAATAATTTTAAAACTTTTAAGATTTCAAAACAAAGAATTAAATGATTAGATAAAAAATAAGATTTATTTTCTCTAAGATTTGTATTTTTCTAGTTTTATTTTAAATTAAGCCAAGTGGCAATTTATTATTGTGACACTTGGCTTAATATTATGCAAGACTTTTCTCCTTATTTATATATATTTCAATTTTTGGTTTATATTTTTTAAAAATATATCATAATTATTAAAATTGTAATAATTAAAAATTAAAGAAATAAAAAAACTTGAAAAAGATAAAAAAAATAATTTTTACAATAAAGAAAAGAGTTTTATTGAAAAAGATTAAGAAGAAGAAGCTACCATAAGGTCATCCATTATCAACCTCATTTTCTAATATCAGATGAACTCCACACTTCTTTACAATAAAACCTCATCCTTTCACATGCATTTCCAATTCGTCTCCACCAATGTAAGCAAAAAAAAAAAAAGGTTCATAACCTACCCAAGAATGATCTCGAATTAATTTAGTGGGTAGGAATGTTGACGCCTAAAAATAAATAGCTCCATTACTCTCATTTCTTATAATAGCTGAAGAAGTTGTTACGGAACCATATTTATAAGCACCTGAGCACACAACCCAAATATACGATCCCTTGATTTCACCATGCAAAGCCTTTGGACTGTTAAATGATAATGAAGATCCTTCTTCTTGATAACTGAACCAATTTGGTATCTAACTACTAGGAAAGAAGATGGTCATACATTTATACTTGAGCAGTTCCTGTTACATTTATATAACAGTGGTAAGTTGCAGCGACACAACTATAGTCATCTCTAAAAAATTTATAAATTATGTAATGTATATATATAATACAAAGAATAAATGAGAAAATATAAAAAAAATGAAGTGTGCAAACCTGAAGAAGTCTTTGCTTAAAATAATTTGCCAAATTGTTGCAATCTTCGATGTAAATAAAGTGTGCAATTTTCACCCTCTCCAAACCCTGAATCTCAAGTAGTTTTTGGCAATTATGCAAATCTAAAAACAGTGCGACACTTGACTGAATTGAGATTCTTTCCATTGATACGCAATCATATGCATCCAAGGTGATTAAACTTGTGGGAAGCATTGATCATAGATTTGTGTTGGAATCAAGTTTGAGGAAATTAAGCTTGGAAAGGTGACTAATTCCATTTAGTAGGCTAAAGAATTTGTTTCCTTCCAAATCCAACTCTTTAAGGCTTTGTTTGGATGACTGGTAGCATGGTATAGTAATGTATGGTATGTTATTAGAAATAATGTTTATTATATTTGGAAAGATGGTATAATATAGTATAGTTAAGTAAAAAGATTTTTATTTAATTTAATGATATTTTTAAGAATTTAATAAGTTATAGAGACGAAAAATTATTATTAGAATATATTTGGAGTTTAAAAAAATTATTTTAAATATTTTTAAAAGATAAAATTGTAAAACCATAGAAAACTACCAATTGGTGGTTTGAAAATTCATGGCTTTCAAAACATAAAATTATCATGGAAAACTATACCACTTAGGATGGAAGTCAAAACAAACAAGATTCATGTTAGAAAATCTTGTGTTTTAGAATTTACAAAATAATGGATTAATAAGCAAACAAAAAAATTAAGGAGAATAATAAAAAAATAATCACATAAGACACAAAAATTTATGTGGTTCGGCAACTTGTTTATGTCTATAGGAGACTTTTCACTTTATTTTTTAGAAAGAGAACATAACTGAGATTTTTCTTTTCTCATAATATATTGTTTACCATCTAAAATACTCTATATATAGTATTTACTTTACCTTAGATATACAAGAAAATCCTTTTTTCTGTTCCACTCAATCTCTATAATAAAATTTATAATCATTTTATTTGTTGGAACTCCTAGTAACATTCTCCATCTTAGCAAATAATCATCCCCTTTAAAAGACTCACTCAACCTTGAAAACCTATACCTCCACCCGGAGTTCCAACATCTTCATAAGTTCTCAGCTTGTGACTTAAAGCAAGTCAAAACAATATTTGAATTTCTCTAAATGACATCTTTGTCAACACATCTGCTGCATTTTTCTTTGTGTGTACCTTCATTAATAGAATCTCACATGAAGAAATTAAATCTCCGATTTTATAGTATCTCATATCAATATGCTTTGTTCTAGTATGACACACTTGATTCTTAAATAGCTCTATATATGACACTTTGGCTATTGCAGTATATATCGAGAGTTTCTACTGCTTGAACCTAATTTTGAGATAAGTCTTTTCAACCATAATACTAAGTTAACTGTTTTCGTAATTGACATGCATTCTGCCTCTATAATAAATAAAGTAATCACACTTTATAATGTTGACCTCCAATTAATTGGACCATTTGTAAGTGTGAAAATGTAGCCTGTAGTAGACTTCCTATCATCCACATTTTCAGCGTAGTCTGAATCAACATATCCAATATCGGAGATCAAATCATTTACTACACCATAACAAATCGCATAATCAAAGGTAACTCTCAAGAATCAGGGAATCCACTTTACAGCTTATTAGTGTTCCTTGCATGAATTAGGCATAAACTTGCTAACAACACTAATTGCTTGTGCTAAGTCTGGTCTTGTACACACCATCACATACATCAAACTCCATATTTCATTAACATATGGAATCTTTTCCATGTACTACAGTTCTTTCTCTATTTTAGGAAATTGATGGCTAGACAACTTGAAGTGATTAACCAAAGGAGTAGTAACTAGTTTTTCCTTTTCCATAATGAATCTCTCCAATACTCTTTCAATGTAATTTTTTGTGAGAGTCATAGCTTCCAATTTTTTCTATCCCTGTTAATCTCCATGCTAAGAATTTTCTTTGCAACTTCCAAGTTCTTTATGTTAAACTCTTATCTTAATAAGGATTTAAGGTCACACGCATCATTCATATATCTCAGAGCAATTAACAAATCATCAATATAAATCAATAAGTAGATGAATGATCCATTCCTTAAAGACTTAAGATATAGACAATAATTATACTCACAATGGATAAAGCTAATATTTATCATGTGAGAATCAAACTGATTGTACCATTACCTTAGGGATTGCTTCAACCTATAGAGAGATTTCTTGAGCTTGCATACTAGATGCTTATTACCTTGCTCCTCTAACTCTTTTGATTGTTCCATATAAATGTGCTCCTCCAAATCACTATGAAGGAAAGCTATCTTGACATCTAACTACTCCAACTCTACATTTAGCCGAGTTGTTAATTCTGATAATGCTCTGATAGTTGTATGTCTAACTACCAGTGAGAACACTTTGCTGTAGCCAATCCCCTTCTTTTGTGAGTATCCATTTGTAGTTAACCATGCCTTGTGTATTACACCTTCTTTCTCTAAAGTTCCTTCATTTTTTTGATAGACCCACTTACATCCAACTGTCTTCTTCCCTTTAAGAAGTTTTGCTAACTCTCAAGTTTGATTCTTGTGTAGTGACTCTATTTCTTCAGCCATAGCTTCTAATAATCTCTCCTTTTATAGAACTGACACTACTTCCTAAAAAGAGTTTGGTTCTCCTTTACTTGTTAGTAAAACAAAGGAAGCTAGATCATCATCTCCACAATATCTAGCTAAAGGTCTAATTATGTATCTAGGTCTATATATAGCAATATTGTGCTTATGTTGATGATGCTACATATCTATACTCTATGAATCATCATTCGTGCTTTCATATTCAATTACTTGTTGAACTGGTTTTAAAAGACTGTCCAACCCAACATTCACATCTACCTTGGAATTTGAACCTATGGCTTTTTGAGATGATTCCTTCTTATTTACTATAGCCATCTCATCAAATACTACATCTCTACTAACTATCACCTTCTTTGCCTTAGGATCCAAAATATATATCCTTTTACCCCTTTTCAATATTGACAAAGATGCATTTTCTTGAATTTGAATCCAATTTTGATCTCTCGTCATTGGGGATTAATGCATAGATTGGACGTCTAAATACATTGAGTATAAAGTAGTCGACGATTTTACTTGTCTAAGCCTATTATGCGAACTTCCCCTCTAACTTACTTGAAGGTGACCTATTATGATGAAACAAGAAGGATTCATTACTTTTGCTCAGAACTATTTAGGTAACCCTACTTATAAGCTCATTGCTCTGACTCTTTCTAATAATGTCATGTTTATCCTTTATGCTATCCCATTATGCTGAGGTGTCTTAAGAATTATGAAGTGTAGCTCAATTCTTTCTTTCTTACAGAAATTTACGAACTCCTTAGATGTGTACTCACCCTTATTGTTAGACCTTAAACACTTCACATTTTTTCTGTATGTTTTTCAACATTGGTTTTCCACTTCTTGAATCTTGAGAATACTTCACCTTTCACCTTTATGAAATATACCTAAACTTTTCAGGAGAAGTCATCAATGAATATTATAAAATATCTGGCTCCACCTTTTGCTATAACTTGTGTTAGAACTTAAACATCTGAGTGAACATACTCTAATACTTGCTTTTTCTTTGGGAAATCTTGAATTAAACTCTATTTTATTTTCCATAGATACAAAATTCACAAAATCTAACTTCACATAGTATTATCCCATTCAACAATTTCCTTTTATGAAGTTCTTATAAACCTTACTTATATGACCTAACCACATATGCTAAAGCTTTGATGCATTCAAACTATCTTCTGTTGATGAACATGGAAAATAGTTATTCACAACTGTGTTGCCTTTTAGCCTATACAAATTGTTTCCTATCTAGTAATCGTTTATCACAATCATAACCCCTATCAATGCCTTAAGAACTCCACTACCTGGAGCAACTAATAATCCATACAATTTCTTCTTCAATAGGTCCAAAGAAATCATATTCTTCTTTAAAGCAGGAACGTGTTTAACATTCTATAATGTTTTGATTATGCCCTCAAACATTTTGATTCTAACAGTTCAAATCTCCATTACCCTGCAAGTATAATTATCACCTAAGATTACATTGTCAGCATCACATTCTTTATAATTATGGAACCAATCTTTATGAGCAGTATAATATGATAAGCATCCTGATGTCAAGCTCTTGACTTAAAAACAAAGAAAGAAGAAAAAGAAGAAGAAGAGAAGAAGAAAGAGCTGCTGAATTGGAAAAGAAAATGCGAGAGAGAAAATAGAGAATAAT
Organism: Garcia nutans; assembly: GCA_947685225.1. NCBI lineage: Eukaryota > Viridiplantae > Streptophyta > Magnoliopsida > Malpighiales > Euphorbiaceae > Garcia > Garcia nutans. Next base: position 105,592 of record CANTUV010000090.1, read on the forward strand.
TAAGAGAGAAATTGACTTGTAATTTCATTGATTGATTCTGTTACTATACTTTTCTGAATTCATAACCAAACTGATCCCTTTTCTCTCAGTTACAACTCATTAATTCAAAATAGCTAATTCACTAACAAATTGAATAACTAATAATTAACACTATGTAACTAACGTACAACTATCACATTCGTTTTGCTCCTTGCTCCTTACTCTTTTTCTACTATTTGCTATTAAAATTCTCCATATGTGCCCTTCATCTGAATTCTATCTTGTGAATAAACTATATCAAAAGACTTGAAAATTGTTTGTAGCCTCTTGAAGGCCCAAATGAATGTCCAAGGTCCTGACATTACCAAGCCATAAAGAGGTTCCTTGTCCTCTAGGAAGAATTTAGAGAACTGAGAAAGTCCATGTCCTCTCACAAAGCCTTTTCTTCATATAAACTCACCCACTGAATTAAAAGTTGTTGCACTTGCTAATTTTTACGTGTAATACACCTGCAATCCAATATAACCAATTGTACCTTCTTTCCTATAATAAGCTTTAAATTCTCTTTGAGCAAAACATGAGTTTTTTTTCTTCCTAATTGGTATTTTTTTTAAACACCTTTAAGGCATAAATTTTCTTAAATAGATTTTTTTTTATTTTTTTCTTTGTCTTCTCCATCTCTCAAACTAATGTCCTTAAGAACACCCAATAGAATTACAAACACAAATTTGCTACCAGATTCAACATTATCCACTGCATTTCTTTTTGGCCATTAATTTTAACAGTTGCTATAATTTTTTTTCTTCTAATATTCATCAATTCCTTCACCTCTTTGATAAATTAAACTTAGGATTGTAGGGTGAAGAGGTAGATTGGCATAGTGTTTCGATAATCATGGGATTTAGTTTTTCTTAGCAGTAATTTTTTCGCTGTCTATGGGAGTATTAAAAATAGAGGAGAAAAAAGAATAAGGTACAGTTGGGTTTAGAGAGAGAAGAGTGGGTTTAAAGAAAATGAGAGAGGGAAGAGAATTAATTTGGTTTTGAATTGGAAGAGAATTAAAATGTTAAGGAGAAGAACATGGGTGAGAGAAAGAAGAAGATTTACAATTATGGATTGGATTCTCAAGAACTTCTATAGCATCTTGTATAACCTCTTTAGCTCCATGTTCTTCATTATTATCTCCATCTAGATTATTAAGGAAATTCAAAATTTTGTTCCTTAATAAACATCCTTCTATACATTAAGCTTATCTTAAAATCTTCTTCTAGCTAGAATTGAATACAACTAAGAGTTGTGGTATTAAAATTGCAACAATGAACAATTTCTCGAAGCTGAAATATAAGATCTGTATATGCTAACACAATAACTTCCATTTGATTACTCATAGTGTTCATTCTTTTAGTATCTAATCAAAGCTCTAATACCAACTTGTCATGTTCCTGACTTAAAAATAGAGAAAGAAGGAGAAGAAGAAGAAGAAAACAAGAAGAAGAAGAAGAGGAAGAAGAGAAGAGAGAGCTACTAAATTGGAGAAGAAAGATGTGAGAGAGAAAATAAAGAATAATTGAGAGAGAAATTGAATTGAATTTCATTTATTGATTTTATAATTGTGCTTTTCTAAATTTATAACCAATTTGCTCCCTATTCTCTTAATTGTATCTCATTAATTCAAAATAACTAATTCATTAACAAAATGAATAACTAATAACTAACTCTAGCTATGAAACTAACATACAACTATCACATTTTTGCTCCTTACTTCTTTTCTACTATTTGCTACTTAAATTCCTCACATGTGCCCTTTATCTCTCTTGTGAATAAATTATATCAGAAGACTTGAAATGGTTTGTAACCTCTTAAAGGCCCAAATGAATGTCTAATGTCCTGACAATTGAATCTAAAGTCCACGTGTCTTATTATGAATCATTGCTTGTCATCAAGGCTACTAAAAGATTTTCTCCTTCTGAAGTATCAACAACTATACTAATCGAACTTGAAGCTGCTACTTTCTTTTCAGCTCCACAATTCTTCAATAATGGATGATCTTTCTTCTAATGGCCATTCTGATGACATTTGAAACATTCTTCCTTTGATATTATTGGCTTTAACTTTCCTCTTGATTTCCCTCTCTTTTTTTCTTTGTTCCTTCTACTATCGGCTTGCGAATTTCTTATCTCCAACTTCTACATTAAAATATGAGACTTTAGAGTTGTCACCACTTTTTCGTAGTCTATCATCTTTTTCCCATATAACAATATTGTGTTGAATTGATTGAAAGATGGTGTCAATGAATATAAGAGCATCAATGCCTTGTACTTATCATTCGATTTAACATCCACGCGCAATAAATCACTAACCTTTTAATTGAACTGGGTTAAGTGATTTCCTAGGTCTCTACCTTTTTCAATTCTAAACCAAAATAGATCTCATTTTATGAATAATTTATTGGTGACGTTCTTAGACATAAACAAACTCTCCAACTTTGTCCATAAACATTTGGATGTCTTTTCGTCAATTATGTCATACACTATTGAATCCGCCAAAGATATTTGGATTGTACTAAAGGTGATTGACTCAATATATTGACAATCCTCTTCATCTATGTTTACCGATTTTGTTCCCCTTAATGCCTTGTGAACCTTTATCCATGTCAACGGATCATTCACTCTCATCTGCCATAGAGAGAAATTCCTCTTTCCATCGAACTTGTCGAAATTAACATATGTTCCAAGCCCACTCATTCAAACTAGAAGCTCTAATACCAATTGTTAGAAAATTTTGTGTTTTAAAACTTACAAAATAAGATATCAATTTATAAACAGAAAAAAAATTAAGAAGAAGAATAAGAGAAATAATCACATAAGACATAAAAATTTACATGGTTCGGTAATTTGCTTACATCCGTAAGAGGCTTCTCACTTTATTTCATAGAAAGAGAATATAATTAGGGTTTTTCTTTTTCTTATAATGTATTATCTACCATCTAGAGTACTCTTTATATAATATTTACTTTACCCTAGATATATAAAGAAAATTCTTTTCCTATTCTGACCTTTTTTCCTACTCAATCTCTATAATAAAATTGATATTCCTTCGCTTTGTTGGAACTCGTAGTATAACTAATTTTAATTATGAGCGATATTTAACAATTTAAACCATACCATATTACACCATGACAGACCATGAAATAAACAAGGCATAAGTGAAGATAAATTCTCAAGATCGGGATTTGAATCTTCAGATAAAAAAGAGGGTGGAAACTTAATGAAAATTTCAATTGCTAGAATCTCAGTTAAGGCTTCCATGTTACCCAACTTCTCAGGTAATTTCTCAAGTTTTGAGCAGTTGCAAATGTTCAAAGATTCAAGAGTTTTCAAGTAACAAATGCTTTCAGAAATATTCTTTAGAGCCTTGAAGCCCTCCAAATTCAAGAAAACAAATCCGTCTAAATCTCCGATAGATTGATGAACCTCAACTAAAATTTTTGCATCCCATAAGTTGTAATCTTTCTAAGCCACTAAGCCTCAAGAAGTTGGGAGTTTTAGTAAGGTATACACAATGGTTGAGATCCAGAATTTGCAGCTTGTTAAGAACCTATTCAAGCAAAGGAAAACACATAACAAAAATTAGGGAAATTGATTGGTATAGAACAACTGTGTCATAGGCATTCAATATTGAGTAAGAAGGCTTATTTGATTTTGGTGTATTGCATATCTAGAATAACTAGATAAAGGGAAAAGATTAAATTCAAGAACTAGATAAAGGGCTGAGTTTTAAAAAGGAAAAAAAAAAATAAGTGGCTTACTTTAATCTTGTTTCAAACTTGTTTGATTTTGCTTTTTTGAAGGAGTGAATTTTAAAAAAAAATTGATAAATATGAATAAATGAACAAGAAAAAATATATAATTTAGATAAAAAATATATAAGGCTTAGATATTTAATTTTATTATATAATAAAATTTATTTTTAATATTTAATAAGCATAATAGAAAGTTTTAACGTAAGTCATGTGTATTACTATAGTTTTATTTTGAAAAGTCAAAAATAAAAAAGGGAGGGTTTAAAAAGTTAAAAATAAAAAATAAAAAAAAAGGCAAACCAAATCGAGGACGCGGATGTCATTTTGAAATTTTCATATTAGGGTTTCTATGCGAATATATAATGCCGCGAGCTATTTTCTCGTTCTTCCGTCTGTAGCCGTTTCTTCGTTGTTTCCCTGGTTGCTGCTACTCGTCTCTTACACGTTTGTAGTTACATTTTTAATTTTAATCTGTTGTTTGTTGATTTTTTTTTCTTAAACTTTGTATCGATTGATTGTTGAATTAGGTAATTCGAGCTAAGTTTTTTGTGGGTAACCAATCAATCATCCAAGATGCAGAACGAAGAGGGTCAGAATATGGATCTTTACATCCCCAGGAAATGGTAATAATATAAAGTGTTGTTATTTGTATTTGCTTAAGATTTGGGAACTTTTTAGGGTTTTGGAAGTAGAAAATCTCAGCAATATTTGCTATGTCGTTGCAGCTCTGCCACAAACAGGCTTATCACGTCCAAGGATCACGCATCTGTCCAGATCAACATTGGACATTTGGATGCCAATGGCAACTACACTGGTCAATTTACCACTTTTGCTTTATGTGGTTTCGTCAGAGCTCAGGTACGTGTTTTTTGCTTTCTCAAGAAATAATTGTTCATCTTGGCTCGTATTGTTTGTACAGTTATTGGATACTAGTTTTGCAATTATCTATTTATATTGGATTATATTTGATAGCATAATTACAGCTATTAATGGTGCCAATCTTTTTATTGATTTTTTTAGGCAATACTTGTATGTTTGGCTTCATTTGTATATATTCAAATTGTTTGTAGTTCAATTACGAGACCCATGTTTAATATGAACCTTTGAATTGAATTACAATCTAGCATAGAGAAGAATTAAGTACTATGGTTGAATCTATGAGCAGTTAGTACTTCATGCTATATGATATTACTGAACTTGCATAGGGAAGTGGTGGTTTCATTATGTTGCTTTCAGGGTTGCTGAACTTTGCATTTCTACAATAAGTGAAAGAAGCTGTAGATTGTTTTTATTATCTATATCAAATGTGAATTGTGTTTAGGGTAGAGAAATCGGAGTTCTACCTGTTGAAATTCAGTTATGATGGATTTTGTGATGGTTGCCTCAGGGATCAGCCATTGGCTCATTAGCCAAGATATGTTACTCCTCTTGTGCCTTTTTGAATATTATATTCTGGGCAGTAGTTGGTAAATTAGTATTTAGACTTGAAGCCTTTTTTATTGCTTTACATTTGTTTGATTCATTCATGTCTTGATCATGCTGGTCTTCAACTTCTCAGGGTGATGCTGACAGTGCCCTTGATAGGCTTTGGCAAAAGAAGAAGACTGAACTACGTCAACAGTAATTGTGATTGGAGAAGTTTTCATATCTTTTAAACAATTTTTGTTTGAGGATAGCTTGAGATCAGTGACAATGTCTGTTCCATTTTGCAACGTTGGTGGTTTTAGTTATTCGACTTGATATCTAGTTCTCAAGGATGATTTTATGCTGAACTTATTGATAGTTTCTTCTTCTCATAATGCATTTTAAAATTTGAATGTTTCCATTGTTTGAGTTGCAATATGTATTAGCTTTGTTATTGGATATCCCTTTGTTATTGTTGTATGAATAGTTAAAGTTTGCGGTCGTCATTGCTATCCAGTATCCAAGAAGCACAGCCCTAGGAGTGAATTTTCATCACCTTACCCCGTTTTCCATGTTAGAGTTGCTTGTTGAATGAAATAAAGCTTTCCTAAGTCGGTAGTGGTATATGTGTAGCTGCCATTTTCTGGTTTATGCTGAAGTCAACTTATTTTTCCTGTTGTTTTGCTCCTTGGTTGTTGCTCAGATTCTTATGCCATTAGAAGCAAATAGTAATTAAATAATAGAGGTAGCACCCGTAAGCTACTAATTGCATTCCTTCGAAAATAAAAGGCCGCATCTATGATCATAAAATAATTAATTTGTTTAATGTTGTGGCTAAGATTAAAATAATTATTTTACTGATATCTGCTTATTCTATTAGTAGTTTATTTTATTGATTGAAGTGTGAATAATAATTATAAATAAAATAAATTTTTATTGATTTAATTTTAATTTTTATAATTTTAATAAATTTTAATTTATCCTCAAAAAAAATATAAATTTTAATTTAATTATTATTTAAAAAATTTTTATTTCATAAAAGATACTTAATATTTGGTGATGTGTAATAATGCATTTGCGACGTGCTTGGATGATGGTGGTGATCCAATTTCTGCTGTTAATGAGCTCGATTCTTCGTGTTCAGGTTAAAAGGGATTGGTTATTCTTGTTAGCGTGAATCTTCTTACAGGCAAAAGCAAGCTCTTTATTTGGTCGTGTTTTGTGATTCTTTATTCTCTTAATTTGGCTTTTCATTTTCCTCTTTCCTTATTTTTGGCCTTTGTTTTCTATTTTTTTTAGATAAAAATAATTTCAATTTATCATGTAATTGTTAAATTAATTATTTTAAAATATAAATGACATTGACTTTTGAACAATTATTTTTAAGATTTACTTGGTTGATCGCAACCGTTAACAATAGGAAATGCTAGACATTGCTACGACAATAATTATGCATGAATATTTTATAAAATAGGGCTTTGACAAAAATATAAAAAAATTAAAAATAATTTTAAATTTATCGTATTTATAATAGTGTTATCAAAATATAAATTTATAAAATATTTATTAAAATATTAATTTTTTATTAGTTTATAAAGAGTTTACAATGAGTTTATCATTAGTTTATAAATTTTATATTATTTATAAGATTAAAATAATTTTGATAAAAAAATAAAAAAATTTTAAAAAGAATAACGAAGAATATTATTTTTTCTATAAAATATATCATGACTGTTGGCCCAAAGGCCGAAGATTCCAACCCAAATATAGTAGGTTTAAAAAGGAAAAATAAACTTGGGGTGTGTATGGTTTAGGGTTACGAAAACAGCAACAACAACGACAGACAAAAAAAAAAGGATTGTCCACACAGGAGGGAAAAAAAAAGAATTCAGTGAGTTTTTTTTTTTTTTCTCATCTCTTTGATCTTCTTTTCTTTGTTGTTGAATTCTATCAAAATTAAATTAGTTTTATGTGAGTCAAAAATATTTTGAATTGTTATTTTTCTAATTTTAATTTATAATTAAAAAGAGTTGTAAGAGATTTTGGCTAGAGAAATAATTTAGATATTTTCTAATTTGGAGATTTTAAATGTGATTAAACTTAAAAAAGATTATACTAATTTTTTTAGTAGTGAATTTTACTTAGAAATTTGGCCCGTCATTTTTGTTATGCACTAAGGAGTTTTTTACATTAAATATTGTATTCTTTATTTTGCTATTATGGCTAATTATTTTCTATTTATGATTAATTATTTTTGTGTAAGTTTGACTTTATTAATTCATTCAATTATTGTGTGAGACTCAATAATTACAAAATATGAATCTAAAGATTTATTTTTTTTAAAAAAAAAGTGTATTAACAAAATATAATAAATGAATTAAATATAAAAATAATAAAAACAAATATACAGTGTTGTGTCAGGGACATCCATCTGCATAACATTGTTTAATATAAAAATTTTAAAATAAATTATATTGTAACAATTTATCATTATATTCATTATAAATAAAAAAAGAAATATCTTTTAAAATTGTTAAATAATTAGCTCATTATCAATACTATTAAATACATCTTTTTTCTATATAAGTAACTAAATAATTATTTAACCAAGCATCTTTCATTCGATTATGCAATCAATTCTTCACGATCTTCATTGCAGAAAATGTTATCACTACAGTTGTTATAACAATAGATAAAACTAATGTCAACTTAATAACTGAATACACTAAATGATAAACAACACACTTTATAGTTTCGATCAACTTCTATGAAATGTCACAAAAACTCTTTAAAGCAGAAAAGTCTTTACTGCTATACATATCGAAAGTATATGTTGTTAGAATTTTTTTTATTGGACTTATTAATTTTATTTTAGATTTTATTAAAATATATATTTGAATTAATATTATAGTCTAAAATAATTTATTAATATTAAATTTTAAAGAGTAATTATTAAATATAAATAGGATGAGCCTAAGTGATATTATCATTATGTGTTCTGTATTATAAGTTTGGTATAATTCTATTAGGATTAGGAAAACTATTAGAATTATGATGGGATTACTCTAATGAGTATAAATATAGTAATTATATTCTCTCTCTAATTTACTGCAACATATTATTTTATCTATTGAGAAATAATAGATACAAAGAGGAATATCATAATTATTATGCGGACAAATATGAGTAGTTAATTGATTTAAAGATCACATTAATAGAAATAATTATGGAGCCAAATAAAAAAATTTATAAGTCAATTACTTAATTATGTAATTTTAATTTTGTATATGATTATAGGACTTAAATTTTTTTAACAAATGGTATTAGAATCAGATTTCATAAAATTAAAATTCATAATAATAATAATAATAATAATAATAATAATATCACAATTGCCGAGATTGCAATTGTTTCATGACCATCGATTTTTATCATTATTAAATGGTTGTATTATAATAATTGCAATTACTATGGTCACTGCCATTGAATTTTAAGACATGATAATTATACTATGGTCATGTTTTATGACCACCAATTACCGTGGTCATGTTTTATTTTAAAACATTGCAATTTTGTATGGCCACTATTAAGAGTTTACGGCAATGGATTTAGTTTACTGGTTTATGACCATAATTTATTGTAGTTTACTGGTTTATGACCATAATTTTTGAGTAACGTGGCAATCTAACATCTATAAAACCATGAGCAATTTTATTGTTTTTATTGTTAAACGCGTTTACGGCTAGAATTAAAAGTTTATGGCCACTGTTAACTTTTGTTTTCCAAAAATGGTCTATAGATATAATAATATAGCTTACCTTTTAAGGGAAAGTAGTGCTATTATATATGATTTTTTACTGTAATAGTTCAAAAAAAATTAAAGGGGTTGTGATATTAAAAGTTTAGTCACATTGATGATATAAAAATATTATAATTTTTGTGCAATTTTTTAATTATTAATATCTCATTTAAATTTACATATTAGTTAAATATTTATTACCGAAGTGATTCATTTATGTTAATTTATGAATTTGTTTACCTGATATATGTGAGACGGAATATTTTAAATTATTATATTATTTAATTTATCCAAAGGAGATTATTTTATATGATAATTTGAAAACTAAAATATTTAATATTGGAGAGGAGCATGGATTTGAAAGCCTATTTACCCAAAAGAGATAGATTTTCACTTCTTTGGAGTTCATGTTATCCTATATGGGCTATAATATTTGAGAAACCTATTTGCATGTTATATTTTCTGCCCAAAGAAGATTTTATAATGATACACTTAGATTCTTATTTTGAATAAGGCTACCGTGTTATAAAATTTATTCTTAAATTTTAATTGCCCATATTACTTATATTGTGTGTTGGGCATCTCTTGAACAATTACTATTGCTAATAACAATCAATCAACTAATATTGAGATTTTGAATGGAGCTAATTATGCAAAGTGAAAGTTAGATATTGAACTTGCTTTGGAAATGAGTAAACATGATATTGTTTTGCATGATCTTGAGCCTCCTATGCCTATAGAAAATAGTGCTACTAAGCATATTGCATCCCATAAAGCTTGGGTTAGAGTTAACCGTCTTTGTGTGGCTATTATTATGAAATATTTAGCTGACAACATTTATTACTCTATTTCTGATATCACAAATGCCAAAATTTCTTTGATACTATAGGGAACTTGTACCGACAAGTATATCGCTGAATCTGAGGAGCTTATGGAGAAGCTAATGGCTATGAGGTATAATGGGGTAAGTGGGGTGAGAGGTTACATCCATACTATGTTGGGTTACTAGAAACAGCTTAGAGCCCTTAGTATTACCTTACCTTATGAGTTCATTATTCATTAAGTCTTTAACACTCTCCCATCTCAATTTAGTCAGCTTAAAATTACCTATAATGCTACGAGAGAGAAATTGTCCATTAGTGAGCTTATATCTAAATTTTCCCAAGAAGAGGAAAAACAACATCAAGAAGGCAAGTGAGGTGATGAAATCTTTTATAGTCACTCTATCTTCTCCTTATACCTACAACTATGAAAGAAACTATAAACCATCAAAGTATAGACACTTTAAAAAAGGTCCCAACAAAAGTAATGGTCAGAATCACAATCTTAATGCTAAAAGTGACATAAAGAAAGAAAAAAAATATTGGTTTTGCAAAAAGAATGGCTATGAGAGACTTGAGTGCACAAAATATAAGAATCATCTAGAAAAGAATAATAAACAAGGTAATTCCTTTGCTTTTGTTTGTTTTGAATCTCATTTGGTTGATGTCCCTATTGATTCTTGGCGGATTGATACTGGTGCATATGTTCATATTTGCAATCATTTACAGGGGTTCACAAACAAACAGAAGCCAAGTGAATCAAAATGCAGTCCGATCATAGGAAATGATCTTAAAGTTAAAGTTGAACTAGTAGGATTTGTCAATTTGGTTTTAGATTTCGATTTTACTTTAGTTTTGAAAGATGTTCTTTATGTACCGTCTATGAGATGGAATTTGATTTTTATTAAAAAAACTAGTTTTAGAAAGTCATATTTTAAAGATTGGTTTTGAAAAAATTGAGTTGTCTTTTAATTCTTTTATCATTAGGCATGCTTATTTATGTGATGATCTTTATAAGCTTTCTTTGGCTCAAAGTGAAAATTTTTCCATACATGTAGAAAAAATAATTGTTAAAAGACCTTTGACTAAAGAAAAATTATTTATATTGTGGCACAAATGTTTAGGACACATTTCTAAAGAAAGAATTGAAAGACTAGTAAAAGATGATATTTTGTCTCTCATTGATAAAACAGATTTTGAAAACTGTGTTAATTGCTTTAGAGGTAAGTCTACTAAGACAAAAAGAAAAGGTTCCACTCGTAGTAAAAATCTTTTGAAAATCATTCACACTAACATTAGTGGTCCTTTATCACCTTATTTTACTGGACAATCTTATTTTATAACTTTTATTGATAGTTTTTCTCATCATGGATATGTATTTCTCATTAAAGAAAAATCAGAGGCCCTTAATGTGTTTAAAAATTTTAAAACTGAGGTTGAACACCGATTAGGCAAAAACATTAAGATTGTGATGTCTGATCCTAGCGGTGAGTACTATGACAAATATGATGGAAAAGGGTAGCATATGGGACTATTTGCCAAGTACCTACAAGAGTGTAGGATTGTTGCCCAATATACTATGTTGAGTACCCTCGAACAAAATGATGTGGTAGAGAGAAGAAATCATACTCTTGTAGACATGGTTAGATCCATAATGGCTGGAAGCAATTTGACTGAACACCTTTAGGGTGAAACCCTTATAACTGCCAGTTATATTTTAAATAGAGTACCTAGTAAATTAGTTCCTAAAACTCCTTTTGAATTATGGACCGGTAAAAAATTCAGTCTTAACTATTTTCGTGTTAGGGGTTGCCCTGCATATGTTAAGATCTATAATCCTTTTAAGAGGAAAACTGACCCCAAAACCTTTCATTACTTCTTCATAGGCTATTCAGAATGGTCTAAAGGGTACAAATTTTATTATCCTTACTGTGGTACAAAGATTGTTTAGTCCATTAATGCTAAACTCTTGGAATTTGATGTTTGCGATGAAGATTGCAGTAGTAATGATGGGTTGCTTTCACCAAAATAGCAAGTTATTGTTCTTATACCAATTGTAAATAAGAAAATAGTTTATCAACCTAAGATTAGGGTAACAGAAGAAGAACAACTAGTGGAGAATCCTCAAGTGGAAGAGATTGAACCATAATCAGTTGAAGATGTGATTGTTGGAAGATCAATAGACAAAAAAGATATGTTATATCTAGTGATTATGTTGTTTATTTAAAGAAAATTGATTATGATGTTGAACATGTGATAGACCCAATTTTCTATAGTGAGGCAATGTTTAGCCCCCAATGTAGTGCATGGAAAAAGGCTATGGATGATGAGATGGATTCAATGTCACATAATGGGGTATGGAAACTTGTAGAATTGCCAAATGGTTTTAAATCTAATGGTTATAAATGGTTATTTAAAACCAAGAGGATCTCAAATGGTAACATAGAAATATTTAAGGCAAGGTTAGTGGCAAAGGGGTTTACTCAAAAGGAAGACATAGATTACAATGAAACTTTTTCTCCTATGTCTTCTAAGGATTCTTTTAGAGTTATTATGACATTGGCAGCATATTTTGATTTAGAGCTGGATCAAATGAATGTGAAAACTACTTTCTTAGATGGAAATTTAGATGAAGAAGTATACATGATGCAACCTGAAGGTTTTGTAGTTCCTAGAAAGGAGCATATGGTTTGCAAGTTAAAAAGGTTCATTTATGGTCTCTAACAAGCGACTAGGCAATGGTGCCTGAAATTTGATGAATTCATTATTAAATTAGGATTTGCAGAGAATAAAATTGATCAATGTATATATCTCAAGACTAGTGGAAGAATATTTATTTTTCTTATTTTATATGTTAATGATATATTACTTGCTTGTAATGATTTGAGATTATTGCATGAGACAAAAGCTTTGTTGTTCAAGACTTTTAATATGAAAGATTTAGAGGAAGCATCTTTTGATCTTGGAATTGAAATCTTTAGGGATAGATCTTGAAAGATTTTTGGACTTTCTCAAAGATCTTATATTAATAGACTGTTGAAGCGTTTTAATATGGAGAATTGCAAGTTATGGCATGTTCCCATGACTAAAGAGGACAAATACAGGAAAGATCAATGTCCTAAAAATGAGGTTGAGAAACAATCAATAAGTAATGTGCCTTATGTCAGTGCCATGGGTAACTTGATGTATGTGACGATGTACACATGACCTGATATATTCTATGCAGTGAGTGTCCTTGGTATGTATATGTCTAATCCTAGTTAGGATCATTGAGTAGCTGCAAAGAAAGTAATGTGTTATCTAAAGCATACGAGAGACTTTATACTTACTTTTAGGTAAGTAGATGAGCTTGCAATAGTAAGTTATTCAGATTCAGATTTTGGTGTTTATCTAGATGATGTGAAATCAACTTCTAAATATATTTTCATGTTGACAGGTGGCGTTATTTCTTGGAAGAGTATTAAGCAGTCTCTTATTGCTTTAGCTACCATGCATGCAGAGTATGTAGCATATTATGGTGCTGCAACTCATTCCATTTGGTTGAAAAATTTTATTTCCGGGCTTAAAATTATTGATTTTATCTTTAAGTCAATGCGGTTATACTATGATAGTATGGCAGCTGTGAATTTTTCTAATAAAAATAAAGGCTCCAATGGCTCTAAACATATTCACATAAAGTTTCTTTATGTTCAAGAGATGGTAAAAAATAAAGAGATATAAGTAGAGCACATTTCAACAAAAAATATGTTGGCTGACCCTTTGACTAAAGCAATTGCACCTAAGTCATTTAAGATTCATGTGATGAATATGAATGTAGTCGGTTCTTTTAATATTTTTTATTATTGGGGGTATGTTTATTTTCTAATGTATTTGAACTTATTTTAGCTCAATTTTTATGATATATGATTGAGTTATTATTTATATATGGATGATCATTATTATTTTTTATTGTTGTTTTGCATGAAGCAAAATTATAAGTATTGCACGCAAAAGTCTTAAGATATTCTTAAGCATGACTGTTTGTCGATCTAAAAGCTTCTTGGTGAAGCATAAATGGTGTCTCATAAGAGACTGAAAGCAGGACAAAGATGAAATTAGTACATTTAATCACATACCAGGTGCTAATATTCATTCCAGACTAAAACACATCAATAGTTCATGTTAATAAATCAATTAATATTTGTAATTATGGATGATCATGTATCTATAAATTGTTACAATGATAGTCATAGTTCAAAGTTGGTTGTTTATAGGACCGAACTATTGGACTTAGACATCTTTTAAACTATGTTGTTTTTTTTTTAATTGTGGCCACATAAAAGTTTTCTTTTTTGACCCAATAAATAAAATGATTTTCATATAAATTTTATAAAATTAATTACACCTAAGTGAGAGAATATTAGAATTTTTCTATTGAGTTTATTGATTTTATTTTATGTTTTATAAAAATCTATATTTGGGTTAATATTATAGTCAAAAATAATGTATTAATATCCTATTTTAAAGAGTGATTATTAAATATAAACAGGATGGGCTTAAGTAATATTATCTTATGTGTTTTATATTATAAGTCTGGTCTAATCCTATTAGGATTAGAAAACCTATTAGGGTTATGATGTGAGCGCCCTAATGAGTATAAATATAAAAGTTATGCCATCTCTCCCTAATCTACTACAATATATTATTCTAGCCATTGAGAATTAGTAGATACAGAGAGAAAAATCATAATTATTCCGCGGATAAATGTGTGTGGTTAATTGATTTAAAGATCACATTAATGGAGATAACAAATAAGAAAACTTGTAAGTCAATTATTTGATTTTGTGATTTTAATTTTGTGTATGATTTTAGGGCTTAAATTTTTCTAACATATATATATATATCTAATTGATTAAGGAAATCAAATTAGTGATTGGGAATCACAAGGATAGAACTTAACAAACTGAATCAACTTGAGAAATCTCATATGAATTATATATGAGTTTAGAGGGTGCACCCAAAAAAAAATTGAGAGGGATCACTTTTTTAATTATATATATATATATATATGTTATAAAATTGAGTACATGACTTAAATGGTTAAGTTTATCTTGATCTTTCTCATTTCACAATCGCAGACTCTTAATTTTATTATATCAAATTATTAATTTAATTTTAAAATTTTGGTGAAATTAGTCAGATTCTTTAAATTTATAAATTTTGAATAATTGAGCTATTAATTTGATTGTTAGTAGTCTATTATAATGTTGGAGAATCCAACTATTTTTATTAAAATTTAAATATCAAATTTTAAAATATGGTATAGCCCCTTCATTTTACTTAAGGATTTTTCCTAAGTATCAAGAGAGTAAATACTAACGGAAAGAAATTTTGAATTAAATATTTGAATCAGAATAGAGAAATTAACAACAATATAATTATTATCAGGATTACCTTATAAAGTATTAGAATGAAGAGAGCTTGAATGAAATAATAATAATAATAATAATAATAAGGATCTATTTGGCTCTGTTTGAGTGATGGTTTACTGTGATTTTATAAAATATAATTGGTTTGTTTCTGTCTGTTTGAATGATGATTTATTATGGCTATTTTTATCCTGTGCTAATATTTTGATACAAAATGAAATCTATGGTACAAACTATTAATTACTAATTTATTATAATATTTTTATTAATTTTTTAAGAAAAAATTAGCACACTTTTTAACTTTTTTTTTAAAAAATATCTTATATTTTTAATATATTTTTGATATACTAAATATATATTGAATATATATTTTTAAATTTTAAATATATCTTTAATATACCAAATGTATACTAAAAATATATCTCTAAAAAAGGATATTTTTGAAATTAAAATTTGAAAAAATGGTATTTTTGAAATTAAAATTAAAAAGTGGTATTTTTAAAAATATTTTTATTTTTTAAAATATTTTTGAAAAAACTCTATTTTTTAATTTATTAAAATAAAAATACTTCACATGTAATATATATATATTAAAAATTATAGCTAATTTCGATTATGATCATAGTATAATCCAAACAATTTTAAAAGAAAATTGATTTCAAATTAAACAAAAAAAAAAGTATAAATTACCATTCTCATTTTGATTTTTTTATTCCAATTCCAATTTCAATTTCAATTTCAATTTCGTCCTCTAATATAATGATTAAAAATGAAAATATTAATTGATGATTAATTTTAATGCGATTATTTAATAATCATTTATTTATAATTTAATTTTTAATTAAAATGCATGGCTGAGTTTTGTTTTTTTTTTCCTCTTATGATTGGATTAACCGATTGGACAGAAGGAATTTTGAAAATTGTCAGCTCTGCCATCCACCTCTTAAATCACAAAAGCAAGATAATTAACATGTTTTCACTATTACACCAGTAATATTACTGTATACTCGGCGATAATGTATTTAATCAGTTATTCCTTTCACTTCTTTTCACTTGGCTTCTTTCCTTTTTTTTTTTTTTTGATTTTTCAGTTGATTTCCTTATTCTGCTTTTCTTACATAGATTTATGTATTGAAAATAAATATTTACATATACAAAAAATTATAGATATTTAACTTAAAATTGCATTTGCACTACAAGTAAAATATAAAATAAATCTAAAATATAACGAGAAAAAATGAAATTAAAAAAAATTTAAATAACACATATTCAAAGATGATGTAATATATAGTCTAAAAAAATAATATGGTATATTTTTTTTTAACTCTGAATAAATTTTATATTTACCAATATATTTAGATAATTTAAATTCAGTTCTTCTTCTTCATATTGGAAAAATGAAATTATAAATAATAAGATAAACTTGATTTTTTTATTGTATTTATGATTTTTTATTTTTGTATTGTTTAAATTTGACTATAATTTTATAAGATGCTATTATTATTTTATTATAAATATAATTCAATAATAAATTATATTAATCATAAATTTATACATGCATATTAAAAAAAATTTAAATCACAATTTTTTTTAATATTATAATATTTGGAAAGGGAATTGAATATAAATTTGTGTAAGTAAGATGCATCTGTTGTTAGACTTCAACATGCATTTAAATTATAAATTAATTTTAGGCTTATTTTTTAAAATTTATAACTAATTTTAAGGTTTTTTTTTGAAAGGTTAATATTTGTGAACCCATATTTTATATATGTATATATATGAATATTAAATTATTAAACTACAAGAAATTTCATTTTCTACACATAAAAAATTAAAAATTAAAAATTAAAAAGAAAATCACTCACATGGTCTCACGTGTTCTTTTGTCAAAAGACGTCACCCATTCATAGAAAAACAAATCGAAAAAACACAGCAAAAAAAAAAATAAATAGAAAGGCAATCAAAAAGCACTTACACTACCACGCTTCCATTTCCATTTACCAATACCTTCTTAACCTTCACTTCAGATCTGTTTTTGACAAAACCAATTTTCAGAAATGGACGGACCTGGACCGGGCAATCCTCCGGATACGGAGATGGAGGAGGCGGCGGCGGTTCCACCACCACCTCCACCGTCTGACCCACAACAATACCAACAGCACCAGGTTCCTCCTTCAGGTGGCATCGAGAATATCCCGGCGACGCTTAGCCATGGTGGAAGGTTTATACAGTACAACATATTCGGTAACATATTTGAGGTCACTGCTAAGTATAAGCCTCCTATTATGCCTATCGGCAAAGGCGCTTACGGCATCGTTTGGTACTCTTTTTCCCTGTCTTGATTTTTATTGCTTTTATTTTGTGTTTTTCTGTAGTGAAATTTTGGCTTTCGTTGTTATTAGCTCGTCTTTAAATTCGGAGACCGGTGAGCATGTGGCAATAAAGAAGATAGCGAATGCTTTTGATAATAAAATTGATGCTAAGAGGACTCTCCGTGAGATCAAGTTGCTTCGCCATATGGATCATGAAAACGTCAGTGAGTGATTAATTACTCATTTGTTCATTGATTACAACAACAACAACAACAACTAAGCCTCATTTGTTCATTTGTTCATTGATTATTATATAAAAATTTTACTTATTTTGGTAACCAATTAACTAAACTTTGCAAATATTACTCATGACGTATTGGTTTTGGGTAACATTTAATGGGCATATATCTGTGATTATATACCTTTCTGCTGTTGCATTGACAAGGGGGAGAAAATCTTTTTTCTTTTTTTTTTTCAATTTGATAGTTAAATCATGCAGAATTAATACATAATTAGTTGCATTTTGCAAAGAAAGTTGTTCTCACTTTGTTTAACAGAGAAGAACCAGAGCAGTAAAATTAATTTAAACCTTGTATAGATTCTAGTTATATTTCATAGTTGTGTTTCTGTTTCCTTAAAGAGTTTCACTATTTTTATTAGTTTCTGTCCTAAAAAGCAATAACTTAATGTTGTATTCTTGGACTTTGTTTTTGCGTTGGAACTTTACCAGTTTTCTTTTTCTTTTTCTTTCACATTTTTTATATGTTTTTGAGGCAAAACCTTTCAATTGCTGTCTTTCTGAGAATGGATTAACCTTACTTCTTACAGCAGACAAGGAGATTTTCTACTTTTGTCATATAAATAGCCCCTTGTTTCTCAAAATACTATGTTCTTAGATACTGGCTCAGAACTAGGCAATAAAAACTCTAAGGCATTAATAAGTGACTATATATCTTGATAAAACTAGTTGAAATCCGGCTTCCGTGTTTAAAATTTAAATTGATTCTGCAGTTGACTTGCCAAGACGATTCTGCCATCATTTGAGAAAGAATGTTGTGCTATATATAGGACAATGTTTGGCTGTTTGCTGTCATGACTTGTCAAAACCTTTGTTACAAACTTATTGGCCTTCAGGTCTTTGAATAGTAAATTTTCATGATCACGCATTCTTAATCATTTTATTGACAAGTTAATGAAGCTTTGAACCTATCAATTTAAGAATTTTATTCTGCAACTTGATAAAGATGTACAGCTTCCTAGGGTGAGATAAGGAATCACATGATTTGATGTCATAAACTATATTTTAATAACTGGCTTCAAGAGCATAATTGACAAGGCAGATGGAATAAAAAAAAAAGTTACTGGTAGGATTTAGGTAAAAGTTGGTGATACATGCTCATAGATGTATTGATCTAAAACAAAATAATTTGATGTGACATCAATAGAAATTACCGTGTGAAACAGATGTAGATTTTACAATTTTGTATAATTTTATATCATGGGGATGTGATCTCTAAGCTTTGGCCTATACATTTGAACTTTACCTTTTGCTGCCATTTTTGGTTGAGGAAATTTCTTTGGAAGAAACAAGCCAATGTTAGGTCCCCTTTGAAAGTTTATTTTTATGGAAATCTCTGGCATTTGTCTTGCAGGTCGTTGCAATCAGGGATATCATGCCTCCACCCCAAAGGGAATCATTTAATGATGTATACATTGCATATGAGCTAATGGATACTGATTTGCATCAGATTATTCGTTCCAATCAAGCATTATCAGAGGAGCACTGCCAGGTTGGTTGATATTTTTATGTTCTTGTTTATAGTATAGCTTTGATGTCATCAGTTCATTTCCACTTTATCAAGTTTCATACGTATTTTCCCTCAAAAAAAAAAAAGTTTCATAGGCATTCTACCAAATAATTTGAAGATAAGACTTTTAGTATGGAACAGCAATTCATTAAGAGTTGAAGTGGGAAAACCCCAAGTGTAAGGGAGGAAGGAGCACAAAATATTTGTTGACTATTTGCTTTGCATTAGCTTCTAGGAATTAGTTCTATGCTCCTCTCCTTAAAATGTCTGCATCTAGTGCTGTGCATATAGATTGTTCGGAAGGTAGAAACCACTACATTTTTTTCTTGCCTTCCTTATTAATACCTTTCATCACTAGCTCCATGATGCCTTTTCTTTTAGCTGCATAATATTTGTCTAGCAATAGTGATGCAGCCACATCAAAGTTCCTAGTCAATCTAGGATTACTAGTCCTACTTCTAGTCAAATTAGGATTTTTAATACAAGTTTTAGTTTCCTTGTTAATTTAGAATTTCTATTTAATAAATTAAATAGGAATAATTTTATTAAGTATTTTCATTTCTAGAATTAGGATTTATCCTAACTACTATAAATAGGATAGCATTATTTAGTTTATGTATCATTCCTTTTATTTCAATTTAGAATTATATTTCAAAGGATTTCTTTAAATCTATCTCATTGTGCTCCAACTACAATCAATCTTATTCTAACCTAATTGTTGAGATCTAATTATCCTAAACCTTTCCGCTGCGTCATGTGGTATTAGAGTGTTGCAACAAATTCTAAGATTTCTGGGATTTTTTTTTTCTAAACCGTGGTTGGAAGAGGTTGAGGTAGAGGTAATCAACCTTAACAAATAGAACTTAGTGAGATGCAGAGAATAATTGAGGATTTACCCTGAGCCGTATAAGCTTTGCAGCATTGGGAACCTGTAGATGCCTAAATGGAGACTTTGGAAGGCAACTATGAACTTGATTCTCTTGAAGATTTTGAAGTTGATGAGGAATGCGACGATGTGAACCTTTTTCATGAAGTTGGAACCACTAATTGAGTGGCACGAGATGGATTGTAAGCTTAGTTATTACATGCTCTTGATTTGTTGAGGAGTGAATATTGAAGTAGCTGAATTTCATGCAAAATTACATGTGGAGGATTATTTGGACTGAGAAGCTAGTGTGGATAATTATTGTGAATGGAAATCCATGGCTGAAAATCGAAAGGCATTATTTGTAGAGCTTAAATTAAAAAGTACACGACAAGAAAAGCTGAAAAAATCATTTGGGGACACTTGAAAAATAAACTATAGAAGCAATTTTGGGCTGCTAATTGCACAATGAAATTATATGAAAATTTTCATTGTTTGAAGCAAAACAACATGTTTATTCAAGAGTACATTGCTGAATTTATTAACTTATCATTTTGAATCAGTTTATCTAAAAATAATGCGCAAACTATTGCACATTGCCTTGTTGGTTTGATCGGTCCATTAGAGATGAGGTCAAGAAGTTGTTGGAGTGAAAGTAAAAGTCCTTTTGCTTTTCCATCTCTACTAGCCACAAAGAAAAATGGTTCATGGAGAATGTGTGTGGATAGCAGTACTATAAATAAGATTTCAATCAAGTATAACTTTCCTATCTCTCGGTTAGAAGATATAGTTGATCAGCCAGCTAGTTTGAAGGTGTTCTCTAAGCTCGATTTAAAGAATGGACACCATCAAATCGGAATGAGGTATGGAGATGGAAAGAAGACATCTTTTAAGATATTGGATGAACTATTTGAGTGGTTGGTAATGCCATCTTTCTAATGCAACAAGCACATTTATGGGAGTTATGACCAATGTATTATTGCATATTTTGATGATGTTTTAATTTGTAGCTATACTAAGGAGTAGTTATGGACATGGTACTAGACTTGTCAAAATCGGTCGGGAACCGGTCAAAATCAGAACCATGGCCAAATAGGAACCTTAATCATAATATATAATTTGGTTCAGGTTCTTGATCTTTATAAACTAGCGAACTGTTAGTTTTGAACCGGGATTAGAACCAACAGTTTAAACAGTTCAAACCAATGGTTCACATCGCTGGTTCAAAATATTGTATAATTTGAGTAAATTTAATTTATAATTAATATCTATACTATATATAATATTTTTTTAAAAATGGAAAATATTAAAAGATTAAAATATTTTATAATTTATTTTGAGTGGATTTAATATTTATAATTAATATCTATATTATATATAATATTTTTTTAAAAATGAAAAGATTAAAATATTTTGTTGTTATAAATTAAAAATTGAATTTTTACAATCAAGTAGAAAAAAATGTCAAAAATGACATGACAATTTAATAACTTGTACTTATCTGATCCCATTTAAATGACGTTATAAAAAGTTTTACTCATATTAAGAAACTAAAGAAAGTTACCAGTTTACTCTTAATCAATAGTTTCTCGTTTCAAAATTTACATCCCATGTTGGAAAGATAATCACTAATAATGGTATTGAACATAGAGAGCAAATTAGTAAATAATATTAAAATTTTAGCTTGATATTTTTGAATGTCAAATATTTTAGATCAAGACAAAAACTCTGAAATGTCATATTGTCATTTAAAAGGAATCGGAAGGAGTATATCATAACTTAATGTTGGAAAAATAATAAATTAGTTGTGCATTAGTATATATCTAAATAAAATATTTATAAATATACAAGAAGGAAACATATTGATAGATAAAATTATCCCTAATTATTATTATTAATTTTTATGTTATCCCGCTAAAACTTTTTCTATTTATAAACTAATTTTATTACATTTCACATGTTGATAGACAAAAATATTTACTTATCATATAAGAACTATGCGTGCTTTGATTTCTCACTAAATTCTAAGTGGATATGTTGGTAACTTTTAGAAAATTAAGTTAACGTCTCATTTTTATTAATTTTTAGTAAATTAATCTCAATTTTTTTATTTTTAACTAACTTTAATTTCAAATTATTTTTCCTTTAATTCTATATTTAAAACTACATGTAAGTGTCTCTTGAATTGCCCTAAACTGCCGCAAACCGCCTCCCTTGAACCATTCCTTTGAACCACCAACCAAACTGGGATTTGAACTGAAACATGCAGTACCTGAACTGTCCTTGAATAGACCTATAAATGGTTTGGTTCAGATTCAAGAATTTCTTAAACCTAAACAGCCCAGTAGTTTCTGAATCTTGGCCATGCCTACTAAGGAGGACACCTAGAGTATTTGTGACGGGTAGCAATGATACAACAGACGTAACAACTGTATAGATTCAAAAAAACACTTTTTTTTTGGAGTAGTATTTCTTGGATTCATTGTGTTGAGAAAGGATTATAACCAGATTCAAAAAAAGTCTGTGCCATTACTGAATGGCTGGCAACTCGGTCTACTGAAGAAGTTTAAAGGTTTCATGGTTTGACATCTTTATATAGGAGATCTGTTCGAAATTTCAGTTCTAGTGCCCACTTAATTATGTTTCCACACGAGTTTTAAATAAGTCCATTCTTTAATATCGTGGCCTTTTATCCATTTTATAGATTTGATGGTTTTCCGTCTTCCAATGAAGATCAAGTTCAAAAGCTGCCAGTTGGAAAGGCTAAAGTTGTTGAAGTATTAGATATAAAGGAAGATAGGTTTCGAGGCAAGTCATATAGTTGCTTCTTGGTGAAGTAGCTTGGTAAACCAACAAATGAAAGCACCTAGATTTCTGAAGATGAGTTGAAACATATTGATCCAACCATATACGAGGAATATGTTAAGGCTTACTCATTGTAGTTGAGTAATTTTTCTGCCACGGGGAAAATGATGCCGCTGCATCAAGATTCTTAGTCAATTTAGGATTACTAGTCTGACTCTTAGTCAAATTAGGATGTTCATATAAGATTTTAGTTTTCTTGTTAATTTAGTATTTTATATTATCTAGTCTGCAATCGTTTTAATAACAAGACTGCTTTAGAATATTCTAAGATGATTACTTTGGGGATGCCTTAGTGACACTCTCAAGGTTGTTGAACTCACATTTTTAAACTAGAATTGGATGGAGGATCCTAAAACCGAATAGTAAAATCTTGCTATTTTACGAACCATGAAAAATAACATTTAAAAATATAAATATACATTTAAAATATCATGAATATGATTTCAATTATATTATTACAAATAAGATTAAATAAATATCCATATCCAACTTATAAATATATCCATAATATGTTATTGTATTACAAGGGGTGCATTGGCTCGGTCCAGCTGGGTTTTGGCATTATCCATATTTATATATATATTCGAGTAGGGTTGATCGGATCATTTTCCAACAAGTCTGTAACCCGACCCAATAATAAATAGAAATAAACACGAAGCCCAGCCCAGAAAAACCCATCACAACTCAGCTTGAGTTGCTCAGGTTGGCCTAGGTTAATTGGGCCACTAGGCTATTGAGCAGCCCTATTACATTAGAAAAAATAGAAATTTCAAATTAATTGATTTTTCTCAAGCTTTTTGTAGTCTAGTACTTGAATTTCTATTACGGTTGATAATATTAGTAAGGGACAAGAGTAGGCACATGATATATGGATTGATCATTGATAATGTGGTTAATTCTCTCATTTATTTCGTCATCTATGAATGCATCTGTGTTACATTTTAATTTTTCAGAACTTGTTCAATTATCCTTTATATATATGCATATATATATAATAAAAGTTGAATTCAGGAGTTATATAGAAATGTCTTTACCAAGCATTAACTTTTTTAAAAAACCAAGTTTATATGAAGTCATTTCATCAAAAATTTTCCTCATGATTATATTGTGGTAGTTACATATCATTCTTTTAGTTGACCATATATAATAAATTTCGTTCATATATTTTTTATATTAGTTTCAAAATAATCAGAAATTAATATTTAATTTTAATAAAGTAAGAATAATAATATGCATATATTAAAATATTTTAAGAATACACAAGTTAAATAAAAAAAATATAACCAAAACCTGCACAAGATGTAGATCCATGACTAATTTTTTAGGTAAAAGCTGAATCATATGTGAACTAGTAAAATCATTGGTGAACTCACGCAAGTTTACATCAATTCTACTCAAAAACCATTATAACACATAAATTTATGCTAGTTGACTGATGAGTTTAACAACCATGATTAGTTTAATTTCAATCTGATTATGGTTGTC
Source organism: Garcia nutans (assembly GCA_947685225.1). Classification (NCBI taxonomy): domain Eukaryota; kingdom Viridiplantae; phylum Streptophyta; class Magnoliopsida; order Malpighiales; family Euphorbiaceae; genus Garcia; species Garcia nutans. The sequence goes on from CANTUV010000090.1 coordinate 130,143, forward strand.
AGCATGTTCTTAGCATTACTATATAATAAATTGTTAATTGTCTGATCATTTGCCATTGATATCTGTTACTAAGCAAATTTATTTTGATCATCATACACAGTCAAGTCCTTATAAGTGTCGGGCTCTATTAGAGTATGCTGAGAATCTGGGCACAAATACCATGTATGACCTTTGCTGTCTATTTCAGTGAATGAGACTGGTCAGTAAATTCTTGCTGGATTATTGTGTCGGTAAAATTCGGTTTGGCAGGTCCTGAGTTAATAACTATGCTTCATATTTAGTGATCAGTATATTTGGGTTTGTATTTTGGTTTGTCTTTTACTTTAGTGTATTGCAGATGTTCAGGATTGAGCTCATCGTTCTACGTTTTGTGCAGTATTTTCTGTATCAAATTCTCCGAGGATTAAAATACATACATTCTGCAAATGTTCTGCATAGAGATTTAAAACCAAGCAATCTCCTCCTGAACGCAAATTGTGACCTCAAGATATGTGATTTTGGTCTGGCTCGTGTTACCTCAGAAACTGATTTCATGACAGAATATGTTGTTACAAGATGGTACCGCGCACCAGAACTGCTGTTGAACTCTTCAGATTACACTGCAGCTATTGATGTATGGTCAGTGGGTTGTATTTTCATGGAGTTGATGGATCGGAAGCCCCTATTTCCTGGCAGAGATCATGTACATCAGCTTCATTTGCTTATGGAGGTATCATAATTATTAAATATTGTATCTATACCTTGTGATTTTTCTTTCTTTTTGAGAATGTGTAGGATCATGATGCAATTTAATTTATAATTCGTTAATCCATGCTTTCTCTTGATTGAAAGGGAGTATCTTCTGTTTTGTCAATTTGAAAAGGTTTTTACCGCAAAAATAGTTGAATTTTGTTATTGCACTTTAAAGAATCTGAGTTTTCTGAGGGTTTTTTTTTTTAAATGGGTTAAAAAATATTGAATGGCATTGCATTGTTATCAAACTTGGTCAAATGGTGCCTAATGTTTAGGACTGTGAAAGTTTGTCCTATCCACGTCTCGTGTCATGCAAGAAGGTTTTACAACTTGAAGATATATTTGTGTAAATATGATCAATCACTGTAAACCTTGCAGCTAATTGGTACTCCATCAGAGGCTGAGCTGGGATTTTTGAATGAAAATGCAAAGAGATACATTAGGCAACTTCCTTTATATCGTCGCCAATCTTTCACTGAGAAGTTCCCAACTGTCCACCCTGCAGCTATTGATCTTGTTGAAAAGATGTTGACATTTGATCCCAGACAGAGGATTACAGGTGATTTTCTTCCCCCTGATGTTCTGTTGATGGCAAATATTAGTATGAGTTACTTCTGCTGCATTATGCTTTCATATTCTTTTGGTTTGGCTTGGGTTTTTCACATCAACTCAAAATGGGGTCATTTGGTGCTTGTGCTTGATTATATGGTGATTGCTTGGTTGACTAAGGTGTTAATGGCTTCATAAACTTATACATAGGACAAACTTTAAACATTAAACAACTTGACATCGTGACAGAGATGGGAAAGAGGAAAGGAGTTTGAGAAAAACAAGGAGAGAAAGTAAAAGGAGAATCATAATAGTGTGCATAAATGCAAAAGAGAACAGAAAGACAATAGAGATCTAGCAACGCTATCAGTACTCAAAAATCTTCTCTACATTCAAAACAACATAGGCCCATACATATAGACATGTAAACTAACTTTGAAACACAATGTCAAATAACAATATTCGGTTGAATATCTGTTGTCTTAACTTGCTAATGAAGCTCAAAATCAATTCAATCAAAGTCCAAATCGAGTTTCAAAATCTTGCAAGTCGAGTATTTCAGGAGTAGTATGAATGATTTATATGCATAATTGCGGTGGTATAAATTATGCTTTATTAGTTGCATTGTGTGATGAATTTTTCCGCACATTGCACAAGTTTGCCAATTCAGGTTTCTTGATATCCTTCATTTTTTTTTGCCTTTGTTACAGTTGAGGCTGCACTTGCTCATCCGTACCTAACATCGCTTCATGACATCAGCGACGAGCCAGTCTGCATGACCCCGTTCAGCTTTGACTTTGAGCAGCACGCATTGACCGAAGAACAGATGAAGGAGCTGATTTTTAGGGAGGCTCTTGCATTTAACCCAGAGTATCAGCATCAATGATCATAAGCATTGGTGGCATAAAAAGAAAAATCTATTCATTGTGGATTTGCTGAGAGTGGTTTCTGTTACTCTGAATGTTTTTAGTGATTTATTTCTTCATGTATATATGTTCCACCAAACTGGGTGGTTCTTGAATCATGAATTGAAATCTTTATTATGGGCTGAACTCATGGACACAAACAAATGAAATGTTGTTTGTATCGGCTGTCTTGCTTATTATTATGCTCTTTTAGTGAATTTCTCTCTCATGCACAACAATTATAGTTGTTGAGCACATATACTATCTGAATTGAATGTTTTAAGAACACAAAAATGAGGTCTATAAATGGTTAAAATTTCACTGCTGGAGTGGTTTCTTCCATGGGCTAGTTTTCGTGCCCTTTCAGCATCAAGTTGAGCTCTGTGCTCGCGTCATTTTTATCTGTAAAAGCATCAAGTCCCCCCTTTTTCATTTCGTCTTCCCAATACATGAAGTTATATACTCTCAAAACCAACTTTCATGTCACCAAACTGGAAATCAGTTGTTATTTATTCAGCAATTAACACGAAATGTTGGCATGTATAAGTGAGCACACATCGATAAAACAGAAGAAACCGAGTACTACTGAAGGGAAGGTTCAAGTCCGTCTAGGACATTTTAATGGGCACATTTACATGTCATGTCCGTTATCATGAAGCACCGACATTTCAAATTGAGGAAAATGTCGGTGAACAAAGTGACGTGTGAGTGTCCGATTCTTTTTTGACATGGCCACGCACCTGATACGTGTCCAACACATATCGAATATAGCTCCAGATATACTTAATTTTTTTATTATTTTTTATTTTTTTAACAAGTGAAAGGCACTTTTAGGACACGCGAAAAATATGTGCATGGCACAGTGGAGACATATTTTAGAATACTTTTAAAATATTTTAGGATATATTTTGTCAAAATTTTATTTATATAATATTGATAAATTATTAACTTAGATAATTATAATCAATCATAGTTATAAAGTTTATTTTTATCCCAAAAATATTTATTTTATTTTTATTAATAATACAGAATCGGAAAAAACATGAATTAACGAGGTATTCTACTCGAGCCAACAGGCTTTCCCAATATACCCACAACTAAACCTCATTAACACATGTGAAAAACTCCAATACCAAACTTCGATGGGAAACTTTCGTACGATATGCAATATAACACAGAATTGATGGTCATCTGATATATAGTTTACTGCATATCTTGGCATCTACATTTCAGACCAGCCACAGAACCACATCAAAATCATCCACTATATGAAACTAACTTGTTAATTTCCAGTATATGTATTGCTGCCACCGTATATTCTGCAAGACAGTAACCATGATGCACATAAAGCACATATCCCTCATTAACAACATCCACCACATACCAAACTTACAACACACCAACCCCATTAATTAGCTCCACATCTAACATTACCAACAATCACTCTTCAGTAGCCTTCAGACCATATTGTTTGCTGACGTCACTAGTACCACTCTAAATCTAATGCCAATCACTCTTACGGCATCTGCCAAGAAAAAGAGTCTGCATCTCATTTGACAAACAAAATGTATAGCCTGTATCAATCCTCACTGCTCTGCTACTCAAATTAGCATATTAAACATGATGCTCCCAAGAAAATAAGGTTGCTCACATAATGGACATAAGAAGTGCAGTACACAGTATACTATGGAAACACGGTTAAATCCGTTGGAAGATTACATAAGTTGATGCAGTAGGATTTTTTAGTTTAGATTTATTTTAAATTTAAATAAATTATCAAAAATCTTTTAGATTAGATTTTTAGAATTTTAATAATCTAAAAATTTTTAAATTTGATTTATGTTAGTTTTCTGCAAATTTTGTGCAGAATTTTGCTCTTTCAAATTTGTTTTTAAAGGCTAAATGATCAATAGAATAATTGAGAGACAATAAATATTTTTAACAATTTTTAACTCCGTTGTTTGTTTTCTTTGAAAACACCAACAGTACTATTAAAGCTTTCTTTGATCCTAAAAGACTTGTAAATTTGCTCAAAATAATATATAACTCACTTGAAAATTATTTTAAAATCATATCCATTTTTAACCTTATTTTTAACTATAACAAACAGCAGTTTCTCCTTGAATGTCCCACAAACCTTCATTGGTGAAAATTATCAAATTTGGTTAGTAAAAATACAATATTATCTTGAAGCTTATGACTTATGGGAAATTGTAATAGAGAATGGACCCTTAAATCCACTTTTTGAAAATCTCACACTTAAATTATAGTTTCATTCTGAAGAGAAAATAAAAAAGTACAAAGTAAAAATCATTATTTAAAATTCCGTTGCAGATTCAATTTTCTCTAAAATTATAACATGTGAGACAATAAAAGAAGCTTGGAAAAAGATAAAAATGGAGTATTAAGGAAGTGATCGAATCAAACAAATGCAGATTTAAATTTCAAAAGGGATTTTGAATTACTTAGAATGCATGAGGATGAAACTATTTATAATTATTCTGAGAGAATATCTTTAATTGTTAATAAAATTCAGTTACTTAGTAAGAATTTTTCAAACAATAGAATAGTGAAAAAAGTTCTTATGATAAAAGAGTCAAAAAAAACTTTCTACCATTTCTCTTGCAGAATTGATGAGTGTTCTTCAAGCATAAAAACAAAGAAGAATATCTAAATAAAATAAAATTGTTACTGAATGTGATTTTTATACACAAAACAAAAATGAGAAGTTCAATTATCCTCCTTACAAACATTGTAAAAAGAAAATGCATTTAAAAAAAATTTATTGGTGAAGACCATATGCAATGTAAAAATTACAAATAAACAGGTCATGTTATAAAAATATACAAGGTTAAAGACAATTAAAATTAACTACAAGCACAACCGCATAAACAACAGATATACAAATTGAGAAGTAGCTATTTTAATCTGCACCAACTGAAGCAAAGGATGAGTATTAAAAAATTGCATCAGTTCATGTAGGAGGATTTTTTAATTTAGATTTTTAAGATTTTAATAATCTGAAATTTTTTTAAATTTGATTTATATTAGTTTTTTGTAAATTTTATGCATAATTTTACTCTTTCAAATATGTATTTAAAGGCTTAATGATTAATAGAATAATTGAATGACAATAAACACTTTTAATAATTTTTAACTCTACCGTTTGCTTCCTTTAATACACCAACAAAATCAGAGTAGCAACAGTCCCGGTAAAAAGCAAGGGATAAAGACACACACACATATATATATATATATATATAGATATGTATAACACTTAATATATATATATATATATATAAATATATTTCACCCGTACTATATTTTTATTTTTTAAAAATTATTGTGTCTACATATTTATATTGTATCGAATTTTGTGTCCTTGCTTGATAGACCACGGTATAAAAATTGAAGCCACCATAAGGCTCAATTGGATAGGGTGATTAACGGAAGTGCATGAGAAAAAAATTAAACTATCTATTTTTATTTTAAAAAAGCCTAATATATTAAATGTCCTCTTACCTTGATATTTTTTATTATTTTACTCTTTATATTTATGTATTTATCAGATTGCCCTTATATTTATCTATTTTATTTTAATAGACATTTATATATCACATATTAATCATTTTACCTCGTGTATTTGTCTATTTTATACTCAATAGATATTTAGACAAAAATAATACTATAATTACATATAAGTATCTATTTAATACAAAATATATAAGTACAATTAATAAAGTAACCAATATATTATTATTATATAAGTGTGTATTAAAAAAAATAGATAAATATAAAAAATAATCTGGCAAATAAATAAATACCTGCTGAATTTAGGGGGCAATTGATGTACTAAGTCTTTAAAAAAATTTTCAAATCAGAACTAAATCATAAATAAATGATTAACTAGTATTTTCAATTTTTAACCTTTATATTATATATATAATCTAAAAATATCCACGTAACAAATTTAAATTACAAAGACATTTTAAATTTAGGTATAACCCATTGAATTTAATATACATAAAATTTATAATTTGTAAAAATATATAATAATATATAATTTATAAAAATGTATAATATATATAAGCCGTTGGATTCGTTGGATTTGATTAAGTGAATAAAATGGTTTTATTAAAAATTAAAATCAAAACTAAAAACAAAAATATTAAAAATTGAAAAATCAAACCTGAATTATTAATCAGTAATTTAATTTAATTAGTTTCAGTTGGTTTTTATAAGCGTAGATGCGGGGGAATATCCATAACTAGATAATTTTTATTATGGTTATGTCCAGTAGTCAATTAATATAAATAAAAGCATATAAAATATCATTAGAAAACATATTTATGTTAATTTTTCTAACACACGTCAATCAAAATATAAATAATATAATCACTAATGTAATCCTTTGTACCAATATTTAAAAGAAAATGCCCAGCTAGCTAAGATTCAGAATCTTATAATATGTCAACTCTTACAACTCTTCTTATCAGTTACGCCTAACCCTTCGCTCCTGTCTTTATCGCTTTCCCCAGACTTCCCATTTCCATGGAAACTCTGCGCACGTCCCGTTAATTCAGTCGAGCTCTTACTTAATTCCTTAGCTGACTTCCGCCATGATTCATCCCCAACACTTTCCATTTCCGTCACAGTATTTCTGAGCCATCTATCACCCGCCATCGTCATCCTTTGATACCTCCGACTGGTTGCACGAAGCCAAGTTCCATATGGTTTCTCAATGGGGGCTTCCTTTACTTCATACAATTTATCACAAAATCCATCTTTGTGGTCAATCTTTCCACAAATGAAGCAGAAAATGGGTAATCTCTCATATTTGAAATTAATCCATGAACATTCACCTCCTTGTTTTTTGATTTTCATCCGCCTTCTCAATGGTAAACGAACATCCAGCCTAATTCTGTTCCGCATATACTTTCTCCAACCCATTAAAATTATTAGGGTCTGATTTCAGAAATCCTCCAACACAATTACCAATCTGAATGGCTACATTTTCAGACATAAACCCAAAAGGAAGATCAAACACTTGTAGCCAGGGGCGGAACCACTATGGAATCGTGTGGGGTCACACGATCCCCCTCACCGCCACCGGCGCTCAGAATGGAAGGTGCCGATGGAGGAGGAGCTAAACTCAGCCCCCCCTTGGCTGAGTTTAGCATATTCTGCAGCGAGGGGTAGACGAACCCCTCGCTGCAAATAACTTTAATTTTTTTTATAAATTAGTCCCTGGCGAAACGGTGTCGTTTCGCCAGGGACTAATTTTTTTTTATAAAATGACCCCTGGCGAAACGACGCCGTTTCGCCAGGGGTCGGTTTAAAAATAAAAAGGGGCTGCGTTTCTCTTCTTCTCTTCTCCTTCTTCCCTCTCCCCCTTCCCTCCCCAAGTCAAGCCAGCAGCCCCACCACCGCCGGCCCACCGACAACCACCACCGGCCACCTCTCGGAGCAGCCGTCTCAGTAAATTTTGACCCCCCCCCCTCAGTCATTTTCTGGTTCCGCCGCTGCTTATAGCCAAATTTGAATGTGGAACAGATCAGACACCTTGCTTGACTGTTCTTGAGGTTCCAATCTTCTCAGAATAAGGAGATATTGATTAAAAGTCCATGGACTCATATCCATAACCCTACTGATATCGACCTCGTGAAAGAATCGAAATAGGTAGAGTGAATTCCCCATTTTCTTAATAAAGACCCCTTTCCCCGGCCCACTAGACACAGATTTTAATCCTCCTCGATTGATTCTTCGAGACCCAGTTTTTCAATTCCCTTATGGAGCGGCATCCTCCTGCTATTATCCATCTCCACTGATACCCAACAAGTATATTGGATAGAGAAAAAACCAGGAAAATAATAGCTAAAAACCAAGAAATACTTGTTACTAGAGTAAGACACATAAACCCTATTTATATTAGTATTTTTATTAGTATTTAAATACTTTTTTTAATGCATTGTTTAGATACTTATAATTTGATAATTACAAATATATTAATATAAAAAAAATATGCCAGCCAACTCCAAAAATTAAAAATATATATATTTTATATATTAATTTGTATAAATTTAAATTAGAATTATAGAAATTGCCAAAAAATTTTAGTTCAATTTTTATTATATATTTATATTAGATATAGATCGACCTTTAGTAATAAATTAGTTTCTTTAATATTATATAGTTGTAATTGGATTCGTTCCTATAATAATATAAAATTATTATTTAATTTAAATTATATCTTAGTCACTATAGATATATACTATGAATATAACGCATAATTTTAAATTCTTAACCTCTAATAATGTTTTAAAATTTTGTAACTTTCAAATTTTCTAAAGTAATATTGCAATATGATTTTGTCTAATTTCTAAAGTATAATTATCTATCAAATTTTCTAATAAATATTTTTAACAATAAAATCTTAACTGTAAGAATTTAAGTATTTATAATAATTTTATATACAATTATATTATATTATTTTAGTTTACTCATTTTAATGGTATATTACTATTAATAATATTTATTTATTAACTAACTTATTCATTTACATTTTATATATTATCAATTTTAATCTATAATATATTTATATATTATTAGCTTTAATGAACAAATTCATGCTAATAATAACATTGCTAGAATAAGAAAATAGAAATAATATTATTTACTTAATAATACTTTATTTTTATTTTCTAACAATTACTCATAATAAAGTTACTAAAAATAATAATATTATTTAAATAATTATTTAATTATCATCTTAAATTAACAACAACTTATATTAAATTTATTATTTAGATATATCAATGGTAATAATAATAATAATATAACTATTTAAATATATTTTTAGTAGACTATTTTATAATAATAATAAATTTTAAGTAAATATTTAGTAATGGTAATTATAATCTTAAATATTGTTATAATAGTAAATATTTAATTATAATAATAGTAGTAATATTAATAGTATTAATTATTATACTAATTTGAAAATTATTAAAATTTATAATATTTTAATTATAATATTTTATTCCTACAATACTAACAATATTACTAATTAATTGTTACTTAACATAATTTATATTTTAACAATTATCATAACTCATGTTTAAATAATAATAACCTAATTATTATAACTATAACAATACAAATCTTAATTAACAATTAGCTTTATGATTTTCTATAATTTAAATTATATTTTATTTACCCTTAATTTGATCATTCAATAATTAATTAACTCGGTTTAATTATAAGTATTTTAATTAACTTAATTTATTTTGCAATTTAAAATTCTTATTAATAATAATATTTAATATATCTTAATATACTATTTAATATATATTAATATATTATTATTTATTATTTCATAATATTTTTATTTATAACTTTATATCAAAATACTACTAATTTATATTATAACAAAATTTATAATTTAATAATTGAACTTAATTTAACTATAAATATATTTACTCTAAACCTAATATACATATATATACTATTTTCATTCTAATTAATCAATTATATATATAATTCTTAAATATAATTCATAATATACTTAGATTTATTAACTAACTACTAATTCATAATTTCTTCAATTCATTATATATATTAATTTGTTCTATAATTTAATATTATTTAAATCAATATTTAATCATTTTAATTATACTTAATATAAATATTTTTATTTATATTTTTATTGTCTATATTAATTAATTATCTTTTACTTTAATTCTACCTTAAATAACTATAATTAATTAATCAATTAATAATTTCTAATTTACTAATTTCACAAATATTTTTACTAATTTCTTTTTAGTTTATCAATTTATAAATTTTACTTGTAATAATTTAGAATCTAATTTTCTTTATTTATTTCTAATTTATCATAATTTTTACATATAAATTTAAATCCTAATTTCTTTATTAAATCATAATTTAATTAATTAAAAATTATTTTTTTATATTTCTATTTAATTAATCCCAATACACATATATATAGAGTTTCCTAAATATTCATCTATAATTCGTACATAATATATCAAATCGAAACTTAAGATGAGATGATTCTAAAAATATCCATTCTGCCGAAAAAAAGTCGTCGAAAAATGGTAAAAAATGGACTTCAAAAATGACATCGAAATGAGCTCCGGTCAACCAATCGAGCAGCGCGTGCGGCGGATCACTACGTTTTTTATAGCGTTGAAAAGTTCGTCGAGCTGGCTTCTCCAATGATCGACACGTAACACTATCAAACTGTCGAAAAGTGACGAACGGAACTAAAGAAAATCATTACTCCAAGATATCTCCCTCTCCCTCTTACTGTTTTCAAAATTTTCAGATTCTATCCAAATTTTATTCTCTGTTTAAAACTCACATAAAACTTTACTCAGTCTCATTTTTCTCTCTCTGTGTGTCTCATTTTCTTTTTCTTTCTTATTCGCTTTTCTCTTAAAAATTTTTTAACACTTCATTATATTAACTTAAATGGCAGACATAATTAATTAACCACTAAACCAATTTTAATGGACCATAATAAAAATTTTCTATTACCTAATTTCTAATTTGACTTTATTTATTATTATATTTATTTTCTATTTTATTTTTATTTTTATTATTTTATATTATTCTTATTATATTATTAGTTTTTTTTATTGGTATTACTATACACTCCACTATATATACATATATTATTACTATTTTACCTAATAATTGTTTCACTTATTATTATTATTATTATTATTATTATTATTATTTAATCAGTTAAAATAAAATTTTATACTTTTACAAGGTATTACATTCTTCCCCCCCTTAAGAAAATTCGTCCCTGAATTTTTACTAATTCGCTGATTGAAACAAATGAGTATATCGAGTTAGCATATCTTTCTCTCTTTTCCAATTTTCTTCTTTCTTTGAATAATTATTCCATAAGACATTTACTAGAGGAATAACCTTATTTCTTAAAACTTTTTCTTCTCGAACTAAAATTGCAACTAGCTCTTCCTCATAAGTTAAATCTTATCATAATTCCACTGGTTGTCTCTGTAGTATATGCGAATGATTACTTATGTACTTTCTTAATATGGATACATGAAAAATATTATATATTTGAGATATTTCTGATGGTAGTGCAAGTCTATAAGCAACAGAGCCGATTTTCTCTACAACTTCATAAAGCTCGATAAATCGAGGACTTAACTTTTCACGTTTACCAAATCGCACTACACCTTTCCATGGAGAGAATCTTCAAAAATACCTTATCCCCCACATCATACTTAATATCCTTTCTCTTCATGTCTGCATAGATTTTTTGTCTATCGTGTTCAACTTTTAATCTGTATCTGGTCAGTTTCATTTTATCAGCAGTAATCTATACTAATTCTGGACCCACAAATTTTCTTTCTCCGACTTCATTCCAATATATTGGAGTCATGTATTTTCTTTCATATAGTGCTTCATATGGTGTCATGCCTATACTTGAATAAAAATTGTTATTATAAGCAAACTCCATCAATGACAAATGTTTATCCCAACTTCCTTTGAATTTCATGACATAAGCCCTAAGCATATCCTCCAAAGTTTGAATAATGCGCTCTAATTGCCCATCAGTTTGAGGATAAAAGGAAGTATTAAACTTTACTTTTGTACCCATAGCATATTGCAGACTAGGCTAAAATCTAGACATAAACCGTGAATTTCTGTCTGACACTATAGATACTGGAGTGCCATGCAGTCTCACAATTTCCTTCACATAGATCTCTGCAAGTTTATCCAAAGAAAAATCTATTATGATGGGTAAGAAGTGAGATGACTTCGTCAATCTGTCTATAATTACCCAAACAACATCATAACTTTGTTGGGTATGGGGCAAACCAGAAACAAAATCCATGATAATGTGCTCTCATTTCCATTCTAGAATCTGAAGATGTTGTAGAAGTCTCGAAGGATGCTGATGTTCTGCTTTGACTTGTTGGCACACCAAATATTTTGCTATAAAATCCGCTACATCCTTCTTCATACTCTTCCATCAATAATTCTCCTTAAGAGTTTTATACATCTTAATATTACCTAGATGCATAGAATAAGCAGAATAATGAGTTTCTTCCATTATCTCCCATTTTAAAATATCAATATTCGATACACACAATCTGTTACCAAGTACAAAAGTACCATCCTCCCTAGTAGCATTGTTTGTATGAGTTCCTGCCTTTACACCATCAAGAATCTTCTTCATCTCTTCGTCTAAAACTTAAGCCTCTCTGATTCTTTCTACCAAAATCAGTCTGACTTTAAAAGTTGCCAACAGTGCTCCAAAATCATTCATCATCAAATCTACTCCCAAAGATCGAAGATCCAGTAATAATGAAAGTCGTACAGTCTTCATATGGAAAAGACTTCCATGTGACTTCTGACTCAAAGCATCAACTACTATATTAGTCTTCTTAAGATGATACTCAATAGTGCAATCATAATTATTTAGCAACTCAATCCACCGCCTCTGTCTTAAGTTCAACTCCTTCTGAGAAAGAAGATATTTCAAACTCTTGTGGTTTGTGAATAACTGGCAATTTTCTTCATAAAGATAATGCCTCGAAATTTTTAAAGCAAAAACCACTACAACAAGTTCTAAATCATGAGTAGGATAATTCAATTCATGTGGTCGAAGCTGTCTAGATGCATAAGCTATCACTCTTCCATGCTGCATCAAAACACAATCCAAATCTTTCCGTGAAGCATCATTATATACCATAAAACCACCATTGCCTTCAGGAAGAGTAAGAACAGGTGCAAAAGTCAAATAAGCTTTTAATTTTTTAAACTTTGTTGACACTCCTCAATCCAGTTAAACTTCATATTCTTCCTTAGTAACTTAGTTAATGGTGATGAAATAATTGAGAAATCCTATACTAAATAACGATAATATCCTATCAAGCCTAAGAAACTTCTCATCTCCGTAGGAGTTGTTGGAGGCTCCTGGTTCATCAATGCCTCTATCTTTTTAGGATCTACAAAAACTCTCTCTTTTGATATGATATGACCTAAAAATATCACTCTATTCAGTCAAAACTCACATTTACTAAGCTTGGCATACAGCTGCTTATTTTTCAAGATTTGTAATATAATTCTCAAGTATTCCTTGTGCTCATTTCTACTTTGAGAATACACCAGAATATTATTAATAAATACAATTACAAATCTATCTAGATAAGGGTGAAATACCTTATTCATAAGATTTATAAAAATAGCTGAAGCATTAGTTAACCTGAATGGCATCATTAGAAATTCATAATGCCCATATCGAGTCCTAAATACTATCTTTAGCACATCCGACTCCTTAATTTTTAGCTGATGATACCCCGATCGTAAGTCTATTTTAAAAAAGACTTTAGCTCCTTGAAATTGATAAAAAAAAATCATTAATACGGGGCAAAGAATACTTATTCCGGATAGTGACTCGATTTAGCTACCTATAATCAATGCACAATCTCATGAATCCATTCTTTTTCTTCATAAATAACACAGGAGCTCTCTAGGGTGAAATGCTAGGCCAAAAAATTCCCTTATCTAATAGTTTCTGCAATTGTACCTTCAATTTCTTTAATTCTGCAGGAGCCATTCTGTAAGGAGCTTGAGAATTAGGAGTTGTACCTGGCTGAACATCAATAGAGAATTAAACTTCTCTATTAGGAGGTAATTCTAAAAGTTATTCTGAAAATACCTCTGAAAATTCACATACTATAGGAATATCTTCTAATTTAGGTCCTTCTAATTATGTATCAATTACGTATACTAAATATGCTTGACAATCCTTTTTAATTAATTTTCGGGCTGTCATAACAGAAATAACACAAGATGGAAGAAATTTTCGCTCTCCACAGAAAGTAAGGGTAGAATTTTTAGAAATTCATCCCAAGAATAACATCAATCTCCTGTAAAGGCAAGGAAATAAGAACTGCTAACAATTCTAAATCAACTAATCTAACTACTGAATCTCTATACACATGCTCACATATCATAGAAGTCCCCACTAGAAAACTCACTACTAGTTCATTATCTAAGGAACTTAGTTTCTCATTTGCATATGTGGCAAATACATGTGATATGAATGAATGAGTGAAGCTAGAATTAATAAGAATATGAGCATCTCTTCCAAAAATAATGAACATACCAATGACCACCTCAGGTGAGGCTAGAGCTTCCTATTGAGTGATAGCAAAAACTCGAGTTTATGCATGAGGTCTACCTATTTGACCAGATGATATGATCCCATCATGTCTGCCAACACCATTATTATTTCCTCTCCCAACTCCTTTGCCCTGTGATTGAGTTCTACCCCCTCTCCGAGGGACAAATGCTGATGATGCTTGAACAAACTCACTAGGCCTCACAAATATGGACAGTCCATTCTGATGTGACATGTATCACTATATTGATAGCATCCTCTAAAATTTACCATGCACTTTCAACTGTGATGTCTACTGTAAGTAGAATATAAGGGTCATGGTCTCTGATTAGCTCCTGAATTACTACCTTATCCAACTCTTAGTGTACTGGTAAAGTTACTCTCTGATTGTTGCACTGAACTTTGGCTGATTTGCAGTCTGTTTATCTGCTGACTTGATCTCACAGATTGACCTCTACTATTCTCAGAATAAGATCTAGCTCGAACTACCACCTCTCTTAATTTGTCTACCAGTAAATTCCTGAAAAGAACTGTGAGTCTGTCTTCTCTTTTTATTTTTGAATTCAGTTTCTTCTTTTAATAACTTCTCTTTTTCCAAAGCACCATCTACCATAGCACAAAATTTCTGGCCTGATCCCTCGGCAATTCTTTACGAATATTTATATGCAAACTCTCATAAAATTTATTATACTTGTCTTCCTCTTTAGACACTATATGATCCACATACCTATATAATTCTTCAAATTTATCCATATATTGAAGGATTGTCATCCCATCATGTTTCAGTTCAAAGAACATGCTCTCTTTTTCTCTTTTCTAATTACCAGTGATGTACTACTTATATAACTCCACCTCAAATATGTTCCATGTCAACTCAGCACCATAGGATTGAACTAATCGAGTGTACCAACCATCAACTGTATTCCCCAAGAATGCCCGAATATATCTTAGCATTTCAGTATCAGAAATCCCCATAAGAGAATAAGATTTCTTCAATTTTTTAAGCTAATCATCTGTCTTTTTAGAGTTTAGAGTAACAACAAAATTCTCTATCCCACAATTACGGCAGTGAGAAATTATAACCCATGGTCATTGTTATTAGTCTCTTACAGTCACAGTTATTGTAATAGCCTGAACAAAAGTAGCACCAACATCAACCTGGATTGATGGTGCAGCAGGTGGAACAAGAGATATATGAGGTAGAGCAGATGAATTTACTCCAGATGAGTCCTCTTGTGAAGTAGTATCTATATAAGTATTTTGTTCATAGCTCTAGGATACCTCGTAACCAACCGACTCGTCAGAAAAAGGTGGAGTAGGTTCCTTATAAGGTTGGCCAATATTTTTTAATCTAATTATTCGATTTTGTTGGCCAGTATTTCTACCACGGCCTCTACCACCTCGTATTAGTGGCAGTATTTTCCTACAAAAATAGATTGTATAACATAAGTTTACTATGTGACATTCCTAAATATAATATATATATATATATATCACAATACAATTATAATTATATATATTAGTATATCATAATAAATCTATCTAATTCTTGGGCAAATATTCATAAAAATTTAAATATTTTTTATTATGTATGACTGGAATGCTATTTAAATAGAATAAATTACAAATAAAATTTAAATTTTAAAATTTCTTTTGACTCATGCAGAATTTTCCTCCAATATACAACTTTAAAAATAATTTTTCCCTTAAATTCGAGAACTTTACAGGTTACACTATTAACTTAAAATAATTTTCTTATTCCTAATTATTTTAAATAAAATTTTTTATAGGTCTTTTCATAGAAGTCTACAGAATCTATAACATATGCTCTGATACCATAAAATGTCACACCTCATTCTCTCAATTCTAAGATGAACTTATCTTATAATCTATCATGATATTAGTTTACTAAATAAACATCACTCGTAATTTAATTTACTAAATATTCTTAAATTACACAATCCAATAGATATTAATATTCTTAAATTTAATTTATTATTATTTACTACAATAATATAGATAATTATTAAATAATTTTAAAAGAGAATTATATTGGTCCGACCTTAACTATACGCTGAAGGAGAAAAAAGATAGAGATATTTTACTGGTTTATTCTCTAATATTGAAATGTTATATATATAAATGGTGAGTCCAACTACTCAGTGAATAGATAAATATGTAACAAAGAAAAATAAATAAAGTTTAATAATATATATAATATAAACATTATCTATAGCTCAGCAAGATAAATATAATTTTATTCTCAGTTATCTTTTATATACACTCAAATATAAATTCTTACTATTTTAACTTCAATCTAAAGGCACATGATGACTTACCTCGCAAGTTCAAGGAGAAAACTTCAATACACATATGCAAAGTAATTACCATAGCCAAGAGTAATTTTATAACATCATTAAATTTATATAACATCCGTCATCAAGGTGTGATCAGACAGGTTTATAAAAGAGTGTATATAAACTAATTTATCCAACATAATAGAATCAATCGTTTACACATATAAAAATTTAAACTACTATTATATATTCTCATTTAATAAGAAAATAATTAACATTCAGAAATAAATCATCACTGTGAATAAATTCACTTAATAAATATTTTTTTCAAAATTATATATAAATATAATACTTTAAGAAAAATACAATGTTACATATTTACTCACTCACATGTACCAAATACTGTATTTATTTAATCAACAAGTTTCCTTTGATATTTTATAGCTACAACTGGATTGGTCCCTATAATAATATAAGAATATTATTTAATTTAATTTATATCCTAGTCACTATAGATATATGTTATGAATATGACGTGTAATTTTGAATTCCTAAACTCTAATGATGTTTTAAAATTTTTGTAGCTTTCAAATTTTCTAAAGTAATATTACAATGCATATTTATCTAATTTTTAAATTATAATTATCTATCAAATTTTCTAATAAATATTTTCAACAATAAAATCTTAATTATAAGAATATACTAAGTATTTATAATAATTTTATACACAATTATATTACATTATTTTAGTTTACTCATTTTAATGGTTTATTACTTTATTTATTAACTAACTTATTCATTTATATTTTATATATTATTAATTTTAATCGATAATATATTTATATATTCTTAGCTTTAATAAATAAATTCGTACTAATAAAAACAATGCTAGAATAAGAAAACAGCAATAATATTATTTATTTAATAATATTTTATTTTTATTTTCTAATAATTACTCATAATAAAGTTACTAAAAATAATAACATTATTTAAATAATTATTTAATTACCGTCTTAAATTAACAACTTATATTAAATTTATTATTCAGTTATATTAATGATAATAATAATAAAAATATAACTATTTAAAAATATTTTTAGCAGACCATTTTATAATAATAATAAATTTCAAGTAAATATTTGGTAGTGATCATTATAACCTCAAACATTGTTATAATAATAAATATTTAATTATAATAGTAGTTATAAATTTTTAGTTAAACAATCATTCAAATTTATATATATATATATATACTTAATATTAATAATTGCAGTAGTAATACTAATAGTATTAATTATTACACTAATTTAAAAATTATTAATATTTATAAAATTTTAATTATAAAATTTTATTACTACAATACTAAAAATATTACTAATTAATTGTTACTTAACATAATTTATATTTTAGCAATTATCATAACTCATACTTAAATAATAATAATCTAATAATTATAACTATAACAATACAAATCTTAATGAACAATTAGTTTTATGATTTTTTATAACTTAAATTATATTTTATTTATCCTTAATTTGGTCATTTAATAATTAATTAACTCAATTTAATTATAAGTATTTTAATTAACTTAACTTATTTTGCAATTTAAAACTCTTATTAATAATAATATTTAATATATCCTAATATACTATTTAATATATATTAATATATTATGATTTATTATTTCATAATATTTTTATTTATAACTTTATATCAAAATACTACTAATTTATATTATAACAAAATTTATAATTTAAGAATTGAACTTAATTTAACTATAAATATATTTACTCTAAAGCTAATACACATATATATACTATTTTTATTCTAATTAATCAATTATTAAATAACTATATATATAGTTCTTAAATATAATTGATAATATATTTAGATTTATTAACTAACTATTAATTCATAATTTTTTCAATTCATTATATACATATTAATTTGTTCTATAACTTAATAGTATTTAAATTAATATTTAATTATTTTAATTATACTTAATATTTATATTTTTATTTATATTTTTACTGTCTATATTAATTAATTTTTTATTTTAATTCTACCTTAAATAACTATAATTAATTAATCAATTAACATTATAATTCCTAATTAACTAATTTCATAAATTTTTTTACTAATTCATTTTTAATTATCAATTTATAAATTTTACTTGTAATAATTCAAAATCTAATTTTCTTTATTTATTTCTAATTTATTATAATTTTTACATATGAATTTAAGTCCTGATTTCTTTATTAAATCATAATTTAATTAATTAAAAATTATTTTATTATATTTATGTTTAATTAATCCTAATACACATATATATAGAGTTTTTTAAATATTTATCTATAATTCGCATATAATATACCAAATCGAAGCTTAAGAGGAAAGAATTCTAAAAATATCCATTTCACCGGTGTGAGCTCTGATCAGTCAATCGGGCGGCGCGTGCGGCATATCACAGTATTTTTTATGGCATTAGAAAGTTCGCTGAATTGGCTTCTTCGTTAACCAGTGCGTGACACTAACAGACTATCGAAAAGTGACGAACAGAACTAAAGAAAATTATTCCTTCAAGTTCTCTTCCTCTCCCTTTTACTATTTTTGAAATTTTCATATTCTGTCCAAATTTTCTTCTTTATTTAAAACTCATAGAAAACTTTACTCAGTCTAATTTTCCTCTCTCTTGTCTCGTTTTCATTTTCTTTCCTATTCCCTTTTCTCTTAAATTTTTTTTAATACTTCATTATATTAACTTAAATGGCAGACACAATTAATTAACTACTAAATCAATTTTAATGGATCATAATAAAAATTTTCTATTACCTAATTTTTGATTTGACTTTAATTAATATTATATTTATTTTATATTTTTTATTATTTTTTTACTATTCTTATCATATTATTAAATTTTTTTATTGTTATTACTATACACTCCACTATATATATTATTATTATTATTACTATTTTACCTAATTACTTCAATTATTATTATTATTATTATCATCATTAATTTAATTAATCAGTTAAAATAAAATTTTACACTAAAATTTTACAAGGTATTACAATTATAATTTAAATTGAATTTTTTTATTGACTGAGTGCATGACTAAGGACATAGATTCGACCCATGATTAAATTTTCCTAAGAATAGATATGTTTTTGAAAAAATAACACTTTTCACCGTGTTTATTAAAATTTTTATTTTTATACTAAAGATATTTAGTCATTTTATTATAAACTCATAATAAATTAATTGTAAACTATGTAAAATTTATAAACTCATGATAAACTCATTATAAACTAATTGTAAATTTATTATAAACTAATAAAAACCTGGTATTTTGATAAATATTTTAAAAATTTTGGTATTTTGTTAAATAATTTATAAATATGATAAATTTAGATTTGTTTTTAATTTTATTTGTATTTTTATCAAAAGCCCTATGTTTTTGGATAAACTTTTTTAAAAGTTGGGTTTGCATAAATATGGACACGCTATATTGTTTTTCAAATTTACTCTTTTATGTTGATTTTTTTTTTGTAATTTTTTTTCATTTTTTTACGATTTTATTATATTTTTATTTTTATTTTAAAAAAATTTAATGTCATATTTTCAATATACATATAAAATATAACATACACATAACATCTATAATACATCTATAAAATAAAATTGTGTTTATTTTTTTATTTTTTTATATGTATGATATGTAAAATTTATTTAAAAATAAATTTAACGCTTTTATTATTATATTTTTGTATATTTTACTTTTTTTAGTATTATTTATTTTTTATAATTAAAATTAAAATTTTACTTTTATAAAAAATTATGATTTTTGTGTGGTGAAAAATAATTTAAAATATTAATTTTTATTATTTTATTAGAATATTTTTATTTAATAGTGAAGTTTGAAAAAAATAAAAATTAAAGTAAAATATTAATTGTAGTAAGGGAATATGTATTTTTTTTAAAAAAAATTATTTTAGAGAAGATTGATGTATTTTTAAAATTTCACTTTAATTTTTTATAAAAAGTATAAATATTTTTAATTTTTAAAGTATTTTTGAAATAATTTTTTTTTTGTTATTTAAATGTCCCATTTTTCCCCATATGAGGCGGATTGCCGGATTCTCCGCTCCTCTAGCTAGCATTCACCATTGTTCCAAATATTGGAACTTCCGATTTGGGTTAAGTTCAAACCGATTTTGTTTCTATTCTAATTCCAACTACCTCAGATTTTAGTTCTAGTTTTCGATTGTTAAAGTTCGGATACTCATTCAATTTTTTTTTTCTTACTTCTAGATTGTTTTTATTTAATATTTAAAAAAAAACTTAGAAATGAATAAATTGAATTATTATTATTTAATACATAAATTAATTATTATTTAATACTAAAAATTTTGAATTAGGTTGAATTAGTTAGGGGTTTTTTCAAAAATATCCTAAAAAATAAAAACATTTTCAAAAATATCCCTTTTAATTTTAATTTCAAAAATACTTTTTTAACTTTTAATTTTAAAAATACCCTTTTAGAGGTATATTTTTAATATATATTTGGTATATTAAAGATATATTTAATTTTTAAAAATATATATTGAGTATACATTTAGTATATTAAAAATATACTAAAAATATAGAGTATTTTAAAAAAATTAAAAAGTGTGCTATAAAGTTTAATTTTTTAATTATTTATTTAATTATTATTTAATATATAATTATCATAAAATAATTTTATAATTAAATATTATTTATTTAATCTATAATAACTAATTAAGAAATTATTTAGAAAAAGGATTAAACTTAATTGTTATTAAAAATATAATAGGACAAAAAGTCTCACATCTATCAAATACAAACATATAATGTGATATATAGAAACTAACTTTCAAACCTAGATGGTATTCAGAATAGTTTTAAATTTTTTTTAAGAAAATAAATTAAAATATATTCGATAATATTATTAAAATTTATATTTTTTTATTAAATAAAATTTATTTTCATACTAAATATAAAAATATTTTGATTTTGAGAAGATATTTTATATCAATAATTTTTTTTAATATAATACTTTTTATATTAATAATTTTTTTACTATAAAAGTTAATTTATGATGTTTGTCTTTTTTAAAAAATTTTATTTTTTATTTTTAATAATTAAAATTTTTATAATTATGATATAATTTTTAAAAATATAAAATAAGTTTTTAAAAAATATAAAATAAAAACTAAAAATTTACAACCTATGAAAATGTCCTTAGCTTTTGAATTTAGCTCTCTCAAATCTATATTAAAAATTACATATAATATCAAAATATCACTAATTCGTGCAACCCCTCAATGGCTGTATCTCATAATATCATTCCTTTATTAAAAAGTTAACGAATGTTAATCATAGTCATTTTAGAAGATGACTGTCTAATAATTTTTATTTTATCGGTTAGAAAATATTTATTATAATATTTTTATTAATAAATAAATATATAATAAATATTTTATAATCAATGAGAGGGTAATTGTTGAACAGTCACTCTCTAAAGTAACTATAATTAATATTTCTCTAAAAAATTTAATAATTATTTAAAATTAAAATGTCTATCTATCCTCTTAGAATTCGATTGCAATTGTAATCAACTTTGAAAAGTTATAATTTTAACTATAACCATGACGGAAGGTTTCCATAATGATTTCAAACGCAAACCATTTTTCAATTTTGATTCTAATATTTTACTGATTGGATTTCGATATAATTATTCAAATCATAATCAGGGTTAAGCCCCGCTGCCATCCCTATTACATACAAATTTAATTTATAGTGATTTTTTAGAAAAGGATTATATATAATCAAAATGGAACCTGAAATTATGCTAAAAGATGGGATAAATAATACTAAAATGAAACCATTACCATGTAACAATTATTAGACAATCTAACACTCATCAACAATTGATTTTTTAATTTGGCCCATTGAATTGTTTTAGCTGCTAAAAACTAAAAAAAAAAAAAACCATAATAGTAATTTAGTCCAAATTTTTTTGGCAAAAGAAATTCAAATACTAATGGGGGAAAAAAAATCAAAAAATACTCATTTCATTGAAAAAGAAAAAAAAATAATTGTGCAAGAGAACTAATTGTCGATCATTATGTCATTTCTACACCGAGTAAGGGAAAAAATGAAATTATAATTACTTAAAAAAGATTATGAAATTATTGTCATTTCTATACGTCCAAATTTATCATCGTGCTGCATGCAGTATGCACAATGGAAACAGTTGTTTCTTTATCTTTTCTGCTAAACAATACAGCCTAATATTCCAAACAGAACTGCAATGAAATACTGAAATGAATTTCTAGGAAGAAGAATATCGAAACAAACTAATATTGTTACATGCTTTGGAACTTTTAAGATAATAATCACTCATGTTTGCTTCAACCGAATCACTCACGAAAAAAATTGAAGAAAAGGCTGCCATTGATATCCTGCTCTAGGAAGAGACTTTTATGGAGTCTGGAATGCCAACTTCAACCATGGCATTAACTCTTTATGCTCCCAAAGAATCTGGAAAGTGGCACAGGACCATCAGCATCATCTTCA
This sequence comes from Garcia nutans, assembly GCA_947685225.1. Classification (NCBI taxonomy): domain Eukaryota; kingdom Viridiplantae; phylum Streptophyta; class Magnoliopsida; order Malpighiales; family Euphorbiaceae; genus Garcia; species Garcia nutans. Next base: position 153,417 of record CANTUV010000090.1, read on the forward strand.
TCGCTGTTGGATCGCTTGGATTTTGACCTATGCTTCTTTTCTTTCTTTTTTCTCTTAGATCTCGACTTTGATCTTCTTGATTCTCTCTCATCATCATCGCTACTTGAAGAATCTGAGGATGAAGCTGATGAGCTATAATCTGAAGATTTTCGCCTTGAATGCTGCAAAGACAATGTTAAGTTATAAGTTTATATGCATAAGAGCAGCATTCACAAACAGGAAGGCAAAACTGAAAGGCAAGGCTCTGGTTCAAATAAACAATCTTAAAAGACTGGATGCTAATGCCTAACGGCAAACCCAAGTAATGAAAAATAAAAGATCAATTTTGCTGCCCATCTTTACAACTCTACTTCAACTTTATAAGCTAAAACTCTACATAAAATGAGCTTTTAGAACAATAATTATGACGAGAAAGATTTGAAAGTGAAATAAGAAACAAAGAAAAGCTTTTAATTTATTCATGCACTCTAGGAATGAATATAAACAATACAACCACCAAAATAACAGTGCCTAAAGGATTCATCTTTTCAAAAAGTAGAGACACTTATCAGGAGACAAGATACTGCTGACGTACAATTTTTATAGCCAAATCTCAGTTGTACAATCAGCAAATGATAAAATGACAAGTCACGATATAGAATTTCAATTTGATTTTCTTGTTGAATTTCCATAGAATTTCAACATGATTTACTCTTAAATGGAAGAGTATAAAAGAAAGACAGAACAGCATGCCAAAAATATGACACCGCCCAAGAATTTTAGTAGATTAAATGTTGTGTCAAGAGACAATGCAAAGCGCAAGGCAGTTGGGGTGCATGCTGCAACTTGAAGCACATTTTCATACATTAAGTCGACAGCCATATCACTCCATGGGATGAAAAAAAATTCCTGATTCATAATCCATCTAGTCAATTTCATGTGAAACTCCACTTCATTATTATTGTCAGATCCAAAATATGGCCAAAATGAGATTTTTTGAATTGGTTTATGAAGTAGACTAACCAGCCGTACGCCCCAAACTTTATAGTGAAGCATGAGGTCATGTCATATTTTGTCTTCATTGCAGGCAGTAAGGGCTGATGATCAACTGCGATTAATCTAAGAGGGTCATTTATCTTATTGGGGATGGAAGGGAGCATTGTATTAATAAGGGGCTCTGTACATGTTGACTTTCTAATTTCAATGGCATTATAATTTTATCACCAAATTACATGGATGACTTTCTAATTTCAATGACGAGTGGGAACACAGCCTACAAGTAAGTGACACGAGTTTAATTATCAATACAGAAATCAAGTAATGTCAACAAAGAAGCATGGACACTGACATGGGGACACAACATGGTTTTTTATAAAATATAATACACAATGTGGTGATACACAAAAATAGAAGATATAAATTATTATATTTCTAATATCAATAATAAAAACTTGAAACGTTGATTCATAAAGAATGAATAGTTAAGAGAAGAGTTGAAATCTGAAATATGTTTGAGTAGGACGAATGAAAGTTACCATGTTTTACCATTTTTTTTTTGGAATATGACTCTGTCATTAGTAAAAGAATTAGGAGTTTGCCTGTTTTATCTTCCTGAAATTTTCAAGTTTAAAGTTGTAACTTGAATTTCACTGTACTTTGAAGTTTAAGGCTTTATTTAGATGGCCTGTAATATGATTTATTAATGTATGATATGGTATAGTACTGTATGATATAGTATTATAGATAGCATTTATCATGTTTAAAAAGATGATATCGTATAGAATGGTTAATTAAGTTATTTTTGTTTGATTTTATAGTATGGTATGGTTGCAAAAACAATAAACTGACTAAAATATCCTTAATTGAAATTAATATTAATTTTAAGTAAAAATTATATAAAATAATATTAAATTTATTTTTATAGTCAATAATTATTTTTATTTTTATTTTTTTATAGTCAATAATTAATTTCAACTTTTATTTTTATAGTCAACAACTAATTATAATTAAAGGGTAAAAAAATAAATATTAAAATCAATGAAAGAAAGAAAAAGAAAGAAGAAATTGGATTTAAAAACTGAGAAAAGAACCAAATTGAGAAGAAAAGAACCGTAACTTTAAAAAAAATCAAGATTGAAATTTGGTAATTTTAGGAAGAATAATTTTGAAAACAAAATTTATGAATCCACATCAAACCACCGATTGAAAACTCATGGTTTTTAAACCATCAAGTTACCATGATATACCATACTATCCACAGAAATCAAAACAACAATGGTGATAACCTATACCATATCATCAATAACTATAGGCTACTATCATCCAAACAAGGGGTAAGGAGCATAGTTCAATGTTTAAAATTTTTGTTCCTTGTTCCAGTGTCCAACACAAGTGTCCTTGGTGTGCCCCTAACTGTCCGTTTGAAAGAAAAAATAAGAAAACTTTGACACACCCGTGTCAATGTGTCCATAAATCAGACACCCTAGAGACGTTGATAAAATAGATCCAAAAAAGAATCTGTGCTTCCTACAAGTGTAATAGTTTTTAAGTCGCACCTGAAATGCATATTCTGAAAACAAATTTTAAATACTAGAAAAACTAATAGAAATTAAGTCACCTTTCTCTTTCTGCTGCTCCGTTTCTTTAAATCCTTGTCCTTTTTATCTGCAAGTAAACATCTCATTTAGAAGGTTAAACAAAGAGACATCAGTACTTATTCACACAACAGAATAGTTTCATTTATCAAGGTTTCTACACATACCTTTTTTATGATTAGGCTTACTACAAGAGTGGTTTCTTCCATGGGCAAGTTTCCGTGCCCTTTCAGCATCAAGTTGAGCTCTGTACTCTCGCATCATTTTATCTGTATCAGCTTCTAGTTCCCCCTTTCTCATTTCGTCTTCCTAATAAATGAAGCAGGACCAGATTTGAAAGTTATATATTGTACCATGTGAAAATTAATCTTTATACTCTCAGAACCAACTTTCATGTAACCAAACTGGAGATCAGTTGCTATTTACTCAGCAATTAACGCTGAAAAAATGGGCATGTATAAGTGAGTATACATCAAGAAAACACAGAAGAAACTGAAAACTAATGAAGGTAATAAGTCTAGGATATTTTAATGGGCACAATCACATATCATGTCCATTATTACCACAATAAAATATTGAATCCATCATAAAGTTCAAGGGGGGGGAATGTCCAACAACTAGATCAATTTTTATGGCCATCTCCCCTAATCAAGTAATATAAATAAAAGCATATAAAGTGGAAGATATAAACATCACGCAGTAATATAAAAAAAAAAAAAGAATTAAAAACCACTAAATATCATATGCAAAGCAAGTGATAAAATAGTTAACCATTAAACAAATAATTGTGCTGATGATGTGAAGAACTACATGCCGAGCTAGAAAAGCCTCTGGACAAGAATCTTAGGGTAGGTTGTAAAATTGTGATTTGAATCAGGGCACAAAATCCTTATTATGTGAATCAAGAATAAAATTAAATTAAACTGTAAGATTCAAATCTCAAAATCAATTAGAAACCATACATATCAATGTACGATGAATAAAATATATAAAAATATGAATCATCTTGATAAAAAGGGAGTGATCATATGGCCCATCGAAACTATAAAAATTGACCAAACAACAAAATAACAAAAAAATATTGAAATAGGAGTTCATGAGGCTAATTCATGCAGGACAAACAGAATCATTTGGCTTAGCTTAAAATTTAGACCTGTTAAAAGCTTTTTGTTTTTGTTTTCAAGTTTCATCCAAGTTCAAATACTTGGGAGAAGATTTAGGGATTCTTTTCGCAGTATAATTGAACTTGAACTTTGAGTTCTGAACTTATCAAGTCCTACGGGTTTGTTATAGAAAGAATAGACCAAATTGATTGCTTAATTGAGTCTCAATCCAAGTATATATGCAATAGATTCAAATTGCTAAGGTTGGAAGTCAAATAAAATCATAAAATTTGAATTGAGAATTGTATGATTCTAATAAAAGAGGTTGCAGACCATGATATTCACTAACCTATCCATATAAAATCAGATAAAGTACCCATTCTTGAGTGTATCAAACCTTAGAATTTAGTTTTCCCAGTTCCAATCTAATTTCATAACAACCTTTTGTAGTTTATTAATTACCCAAAGCTGCAGAAAGATTTAGATTTGCCTCAGCATCAACCAGCAACTTGGAAAAGAAGAATAACAAACTCATGTAACTACTATCCTTGAAATAAAAACTGTTTGCTTTTTCCTCGAATTCATCAGTTACTTTAATTATTTTGCCTATTGCTGCGACATGTCACTACTAACAACATGAACAATTGTCAGGCATCAGGTGAAGTAGAGCCCCATCATTCCACCTAACAGCAAATGAACTAGTCAAGGTAGTTCCCATGGATACCAGAAAGGAAGATATGCACAATTAAGCTGTGGACAAACAAGTATAACGTGTAAGACATATATAGCCATTAATATGCACAATTATACTTGTTTCTCTTGATAAAGAGATACATATAATTATCACATTGCGTGCCTGTATACTATTAGAAGAATTATTGGGACCAGATTTATTGTTTTTAATTTTACCAATTCTCATAAATTCATCATTGATATTGATTCTTTTCACTATCAAGAAAGAACTTCAGATTATTCATGTATTTTAATCCTGTTAAAATTAGTGTCTAAGAGAGTTCTACGAAAAATCCCATTTGGAAACTATTTTAATCAGCTTCCATCAATAGCATTTTCTAGATGTATGCCAGATCTTTCTCCCTCTTTCATTTTAAAACTATTGCAAAAATTGAGATTTAGTCAAGAACTCCACTATCATCACTTGCAATTGCATTGATGTAAATAAAAATAAAAAAAATAACATAGCAATAGCTTACTTTCTGCTTTTTCTTGAACTCTTCCCATGTAATTGTGTGAGAGGTTTTAAGGCTTGCCATACGAGCAGCATGCCATTCTGGTGAATGAAAAGAACCATCCACCTGCGACCGTCCTCATCAGAAGTGTTCCAGTAAAAAAAAAAAACTGGGGGTGGGGAGGCTGGGGGAAAGAAAAAAGGAAAAAAAATAACAATCCACAATACAAAAAATAACACTGCATTATCCAAATTATAATCCTAAATGGTAGAATTTACTCAAGTTTCCCCAAAACGAGGATATTAAAAAAAAAGTGATGCTTTTCATCAACTAATTTATCCACACACGATGCTGTGCAATTCTCCACCAAGTCATTTATGTAAAAGTGATGAAAGAATAATTTGAGGATTAACTCAGTTATAGATAAAATATGTTCATTGTGCATGACACCTCTCCCATAAACAAAATATTTCAAATTTTTATCAAGGGAACACTCATATCAGCACAAATTTGTCAATTCGCCCACTTTTGCAAATAAAAAACTGACATATAATGAGCTTAATTATAAAACAAGCTTCCATTTACTAGCCTAGAACCAAGTACTCAAATCTTTGTAAATTTATTATTATATATTCTAACGGTTCAAATAATCAATATCAACATAACATTGCACCATATATAAAAGCTTAGCAATCTCTCTACACAGCCAAAAAAGAAGTTTTTGACATTCAAACAATTTCACAATGAGTGTTTCATAAGGTATGATATACTCAAGATCTCATGAAAAACACAATGGAGCTTCATTTGGATTTACATAAAATAATGAATAGGTTACTATTTCATAAGACAATTAATTCGTACACTTGAGACTCAAAATTACAGTTATAGAGCAGCTTAGCATTCAAACAAGATAAAGATTCAAGTCATAGTTCCATCTTCTTCGCTTGACACTCCATATAAGAATTCTCAAATGAGTACTGCACATGAATGTTAAAAAATTTTGCAAGTGCAATTAGCCATACTGTATTACTGCAAGTTAAGGCTATGTCTTATGTTGTCTTCTCACCCCTGCAGACCACACTTGTGCATTCAAATAAAACATCAATTACAAATGAAAGTGTCATTTCAGCATTTCATAATTTTACATAGGGGAATGGGGCCTAAAGATCCTTAAGTTTTGTATAATGAAATTGAGCAATCTACAAACACAGCACTGGCTTTGGTGATAAAAATGGCAAAAGTACGTGAAGAACGAGCAGGAAATACTGCCTCTTGTTTATCCACAAAAGTTGATAATAACATTGTATCTGGCAGCAGTGGATATAGTAGAAAGAGAACTTCATGAAATTGTGGATCACAGCCAAACTCTAGGTTAAAAAATATTGCTAATACAACTTTGTCTCAAATTATGGTCAGAATTTGTGACACTAGACAATCAAAAAACAGAAATGACAGAGAAAAGAAAAAGAGCAAGAAAGAAAACTGAAAGTGCCAATAAATTTAAAAGAAAATTGATTCTAAGCATCCTCAGGAGAATTAAGTATGGTAATATAGAAATATTCTCCAGTTTTCTAATACCTAAACCATAAGGGTAAATCATCACAGGAGATGGATGCTCAGGACATAGCTACATGAGGAAGCATCTTTCATACATACATATTTCTCAGGATCAACATTCTTTAGAGATTTGATTATTAACCACTCTCAGGATCAACATTCTTCAGAGATTTGATTATTAACCACTCACCTAATGACGATTATATAAAACCCATCAACCTAGGATTACATGAGTACGCATTGGAAACAAAGTTTTGACTACTGAAATACATTAGTGCAACTTCCACAAGCAGTCAGGCACCATATTAAAATTAGAATAATATAAAAATGACAGAAACAGCAAAACTCAATACCCAGTTATTACCCAGTTATTCTGTAGCATCAACAGGAGAATAAAATTGTGCCCTTCACCATTTTAAATAACCAATAATCTTTTCAGCTATGAAAATATTCCAACTTTATGGGATTACTCAATTGATTTCAATCCGACAAAAGAGTATGTTAAAAGTTTATTGAACCATAGATGCAGCACCATTTACAAGCCACCATTCAATTCAAGCTCTAAAAGTTCGAAACAGAACAAAATTTGAAAGTAAAAATTTACAAAATAAATGACCTATCAAATAACGACATATATTAAAACACGATTCACATTCAATCCTCCAAAGTGAGATTGATATCCAGCCACCCATTGACACGAAAACATTAACACAGGCAACAAAGATAAATGCGAAGAACAAAACTTTAGAACACCCCAAAAGAAAAACTATCGCATAGAATTAAAATTGAAAGATGAAAAATATTAAAAACTTAAGTAATAGATAATAAATAGTATGAAAGGGTACAAACCATGCCATCTTCGATCTCTTCGGGGCCGGCAGAGCTGGAGCCAAGTCTCGCTCTCTGCAAAGCTTTGTAGGCTTGATTTTTCCCCATTTTGAAATCTGAGATATACCCAGATGAACAAACGAGGGAAAGTGCCAGAAAGTATTAAATTTTAAAAGGAAAATTCACCAGAAAGAGAATTAAGGAAATTTTTGGAGAGAGATTTGATTAGGGTATTAACGGTCCAAAACCCATGTAAATGATAAGAGCAGAAATTGTGGGAGAGACAAAGAGAGACAGAGAAAGGCAAAATAAATAAATAATTGAAGTTAATAGCGATAATATTTGTTCTTTGTAGCTCCTGATTCCTATCGAATTTCATTTACCAATTTTGCGAAATTGGTTTAATCACTTGGACAAAAAAAAAGGATCATATATGATATAATCGTGTGTAAATTATGACCTCTTTGACTAAAAATTAAAATTGGATTGTTAATTGGAAAATAATATTTTATATATTAAAATAAATTTTAATTATATATGATTACTATTAATAATATTAATGTACACGTATTTACGTGGTGGACGTCAATTATATGAAAATATTTAAAAATTAAATCAGAATATATATATCATAATTTTATAATTATTATAAATTATCATAATTTTTTAATAAAATTAAAAATTTTAATTGTAAATTTTAAAAAATACTAGCTAAAAATATAGCTGCTATTTTTATTTTAAGTATTCTTTTTTTTTCATATATAATTAATAAAATAAAACTTCTTAAATATATTTAATTTATTTTATACTAGAAAAATATTTAATTTATGTTGCTTAGTATCTGATGAGGCCAATCGGATTCATAGACTTCCAATGGAATTACTTACTCCCTTGTTTAAAATTATGAGGAAATTATTTTTTTTCTTTAAAATTTCATTTTTATTATTTTTTTAATTTAAAAAATATTATTTTAAAAAAATTATATTTTTACAACATATACTAACAATTTACTCAATATTTATATACTGTACTTTTATGATTTTTTTTACAGTATTTTTATAAAATTTTTATTTGTGTAATATTTTTATAAATTTTTTAGTTGTTTCAATTATTTTTTGCAAATTTCCCTAAAATTTTTGCAGTTCAAAAGTTTGATTTTCTCTCAATCAGACTCCGAAGAGTACATTGAGATCTCAAAGCCCACAAATTTATGGTTTGGGCTCCACAGTGTGCAGTAAGGCTAAGGCACTTCGTTGCCTAAGGCATGACTCAGAAATACAATGATTCTATTTTTTACCTGTGCTTCTCATTATCAACCTAACATAATAACTTGCTGATTTTTATACAACGAAAATTAAACCTATACAACATTTGGATAAATTGATTTTTTTTGTGACGTTTTAAATTAATAGTTTGAGTTTAGGTTTCTTTATCAACCAATATAATTTACTTAAGTTTGAGTTTTTAAGTTGATGAATATCAATAAAATGCTTATTTTATAACAATTTTTTAAGTGGACATTTCAAAAAAAAAGAAATTTTAAAATGGTCTTTCTAAGAGTATTAATTAAAAAGGGTTCGTCTCAAAAAAATTAATTAAAAGGGGTTATTTTAAATAAAAAAATTACTATAAAATGTTTAACTCAAACAAATGTGATTAAATTAATATGCAAAATACATATATATATATATATATTATTAATTATTTATCTTAATTTCTTCGTCTCAAATTTATAAATATATATATATATTATTTTTCCTAAAGTATAGCCTGTATAATAATTTAATTAGTTAATTTATATATTAAATTTTTATTATACTTATATTTAATGTTATTAAAGATATTCAATATATATATTTCATATTCAAATAAAAAGTATAATAGAAAAAATATATATTTTTAATTAAAATATATATTAAATTTATTTATTTAATTTTATAAATTTTTATTTTTAACCAGTCTTCTATCATAAAAAAAAAACATTTCCTGAATATGTAGTATAAAAGTGTACATTTTTAGTGCTTTTTATAAATTAGTATTGGCCAATATTTTTTAAATTGTATCAAACTGTTAAGTCGAATTGATTTATTCGGAAATCAAAAATTGGTTTGATCTAAAAAATAATAAAAAATTAAATTTATAAAAAATCAGTTAAAATTGATTGAATAAGATCGAATTGATTAAATCACACCAAATCGATTTTTTAAATTTTATATTATTTTTAATAAAAAAAATTAGATTATTTTTTTATATTTAATAGATTTAATATGTGATATTTTTTAATTAATAAATTTTTTTTATTATTTAAAAATTTTTATAATTTTTAATTTTTTATTAATATATATAAATAACAAAATGTATAATATTACTATGTTATTAAATCTGAGTAATCTCAATTCATCAATTATAATTGGATTTGTTTTCGGATTCGATTTTTTTTTTTTTTTTTTTGTTAGAGATTTTAAAAAAGCATTGATGCTTGCTAGAAGTAATGAAATCAAGAGCTACTCGTAATTATGGCAAAAAAAAGAGCCACGTGAAAGAAAGAAAAAAGGTTTGTAATTTTCAGTCTGGTGACCGAATCTGAATGATAGAAAGAAAGCATTAATGCACCAAAAAAAGAAAAAAGAAACAATTAAAAAATAGTGGGACCAATTCACCACTCATGTCTCTTGTTTTTTTAATAAAAAGTAAAAGAACCATTATATTAATTAATTTATTATTTAATAATATTTTACTCAATAATATATGTTTTAAAATATATATATATATTTCTCCCCATTATATATACAAACATAAAATTCTATAATTATATTTTATTTTAAACATAATAACTAAAACAAAAATCAAGTGGCTCATAGTTTAATTACAGTTTTTATTCTTTGGCTGAGCCTACTGCATGGATTGATACTCCTTCCATATTCTTTGCTGATGTATTAAATTATGACAGTCAGTAATAAAAATTGCCATTTGAGTTTAAAAAAATTAAAATAAAATATTACTAACTTATAAAAAAAAGTAATTTAATATAATTATGTAACTGCGCATTTACGTCGGTTTCGACTAATTAATAATATCCACAAATATTTGATTTACTTTGTTAATGTATACTAATTTTTTATTTATATATATTATTTGGATTTAATTAATGTACTCAAATTATAGCTAATTGAAATAATTTTCTATTTACCAACAACCCACTTAAATATAATAAAATAATAAATGTCTATTTTATTAGATAATAAATTTATAATCAATTTTTTCTTTTCATGTTTATATTATAATACGATAAAAGAAGAATTGAACATAGATATATTTAAAGGAGATATATTTGCAATTAAATTATGATTTAACTTGCAATAGTAGAATTTAATTTATTTATATTAAATTTTATAAAATTATATTTATAGGATTAAAAAATAACATTTTTATTTATATAAAATATAAAAATTTTGAGTTTTTCAATTTCAAGATATTTAATTATTTTAAAATATTTTTGTTCTTTGAAATTGAGTCGGTTTGATAGGACATGCTAGTTGGCAATTTGTAAATAATTTTAAATTTTAAAATTTAAATGTCGGTTTATATATTTTTTTTAATTATTTAAGACTCGCAAGTCAATAATTAAATATAATTTCACTCACAATGGAAAAATAAATTCGCTACTATTTTATTAAAAAAATTATTGAAATTAAAGGAAAATATAATACACAAAAAGACTATAAACATCCAAAAACACTCAAATATAGCAGTCGTCTTTAAAAGATACAATGCAACTAGAAAAAACCATCAACAAAATATCAGTGAACAAAAAAGTATAAATAGGTGCCAAATAAACATCATGAAATGAAGAAATCCTAAATAATGTTAATTTTTTTATTTAAAAAATATTTTTTTTATTTGTGTCTTATTTTTCATTTTTATTATTATTATTTTTTATTTATTTATATAGAGCTAACATATTATTTAAAAAACATTTTTTTATTTTTGTCTTATTTTTTTTATTTTTTTATTATTTTTTTAATTTATTTATAAGTAATATTTTACTAGTAGAGCTAACAGAAAAATTAACCACAGTTAGTTTATAGATTTAATAAACTCATTTTGCAAAGTTTTGGATTAAAAAAATCTGGTGGAATTTGAACTTAGACCCAATAATGCCAATATTATAAAAAGCAAGAGTAAAAGTTGAGGTTTTTCTTTTAAACTTTGACCCAATAATGCCAATATTATAAAAGTTAGGGATTTGAATGCAGAAAGGCATCAGCATATCCTATTTATTGAAAAAAGTTGCTGGTTTTGGATGCTGTTGTCAGCTTTTCCTTAACAACCTTATGCTCATCTTATGGTAATTTTTTATTTATACTCTCTCTTTTTTCTTGTCTATTATTATTTATTAGTTGAGACACACAAACACTTGAGACTCCAATTACCATGATTTGCGAAATCAGGCGAGCCATATAGAATCGCACCATTTTTTTTATTGACCGGTCGAAAATAAATGAAAAAAAAGTATATATAATAAAAATAAAAAAAAATTTACACCGTCGATAATTTTTTACCATCAATTATTTCAGAGTCTCCTCTTTCAACAACGACAGTAAAAATTTTATCCTATTTCCTTAGTCGACCGCTAGTTTTGCCGCTAATTACCATTGTTTGGCCCAAACTTCTCCTCTTTTTTTTTTTTTCATAATGCTCCCTAAGAATAAAAAAAGGTTTAATCTTTTATTTGGAATTATATGTATTATAATTATACTTGTGTTAATTATTTTAAAGTTTACAACATATCATATATTTTTTATTATCAATGTCGTCAAACAAAATCTACACAATATGATAAAAAAAATTGATTTTTTATTAACTAATTGATGGCTTGCCTTGGAAAGCGTATTGCTAAACAATTTAATATAGATACAACTCCGGGCGCGCGCGCGTGTGTATATGTATATATGTGTGTGTATAATTTAAAATAGGTCATATGGGCATAAATGAATATAATTTTATTAATTTTATTATAGGTCATATGAGCATAAATGAATATAATTTTATTAATTTTATTATACTAATTGAAAATATTGTGACATATATATTTAAGTTAATGATGTAATTAAAATATTTATATGTATAAATGGTTTTGTTATATGTCTAATTAATATCATTTTTTATTGATATTTTATTAATTATTTCATACTTTTTTATTGATATTTTTTATTAATCATATTTCGTATGGTATTATATAATAATATTATTAATTATTTTATAATAATATATTCTCATTCGAAAAAGAGTCATGATCCGTCACCGCAGATATACAAACATAAATAAAAGTAAATAATTTTATTGAAAATTCTGTCTCAATTACGCGTGGATAGCAAATCTGAATGCTTGTTTTCTATGAATGAATTTAATAATATTAGAATCTGTTAAAAATTTTAATAATATTAGAAAGATGTCGAAAATTAAAAGATTATAAATTTAGATTTAGCTAAAATTTAATAATAAAGAAAAATAAAAATTGCTTTATTGTATAAAAAATTTATTGTGATTTAGATACATTGAATTTCATAGACCTATATTGATCTTGATATATAAATGTACAAGTGCGATGAATGATTAAATAAAATAAAAGAATAAACAAAGAGTAGTATGATATACGAATACTTTCATAATAAACGGAATCCGATATATGAATGTTCCTATAATAAATGGGGCCTAAAAAAGAACCGAATCAACTATAAGCTATTTACTATGCAAATAAAGTAACTTTTATTTTTTCTAGTACTTATATTTTTCTAGTAAAAAATATATATATGGAATTTTTGGTAAGTATATAATTTGTTTTTTAAAAAACTAAAAAATGGTGTTGAGTGCCAAAATAAGAAAATTTTCATTAAAATATAACATACAATTATATGAACCCAGCACAGGAAGGAAGAAACAGACAGAAAACAACAACATAGCAATAGAAGAAAACAAACAGCAATGCAACATCTGAAGAGTAACAAAACACAAAAGGAGAAATAGAACATACAACAACAATAAAGCAACCAACAAACAGAAGAAAATATAAGATCTTAAACCAACTTCTAGTAACAGAGCACAATGACAATAGCTTGAAAGTACCCTCTAAGAACGGCCATAAAAAATCCAGCTGAAGGCCGATAATTGAGAAAGATTACAGAGCCATCAGAATGCATGTCTACCAAACTCGGTCGAACAAAATGTGTAAAAATAAGGACTACTCTGCTATCCCAAGCATCCTCTAATCTTGAATCTATTGACTGAAGAAAATGACCAAAAGTCATAAAATAGGGCCAAAGAGAGAGGAAAATTTCTCCCAAGACAAAAAAACCATACCAGATGATTGATTTTGACAGTGCTTCGAAAGGAACAATCACCTTAATCTTCAGAAAGGAAATAGGGGAGGGTAAAAAAACTTTGAGCCACCTACTAGAGAGAGCTTGAAGGAAAGCAGCTTGTTAAAGGGTAGATCTGGGATAAAAGAAGAGAACTTGAAGCTCCAATGCTCAGAAATGAATAATAAATCGTTTGAGCCCAAAAGCAAGAAAATCCATGGTGTTGTCTAGGTATTTTGGTCTGAGTTAAAATCTTCAGGAATTAAAAGATCTACTATTCCAGTCCCCTCTAAAAATTTGAATTTAAGAATGAAAAGAAAAATGATATATAAATTTCATTGAGTAATAAGGTAATTTATTGAAACGATGAGAAAATGTTTTTCTTACTAATTGATGATGAGGAAGACTTACGACCTCTATGCTTGGTTTCGGATACAATAATTACTGGCTTTTTACCTGTAAGATAAAATGAACATTAGACCTCTAGTAAAAAAATTTTGATATCTAAATTAAAGTTGGATCTATCTTATAAATATGAATATAAAATAGAAAAAAATAAAAAGAAAAATATTATTTATTTGTGAAAATTTATTTTTATTCATAGTTAAAGAAAAAGAGATAAATTCTATAAGCGTGAACGGATCTTTTAAAATGATGGAAGGATATATAAAAAGTATCAGTTCATGAATCACATCTTCCACAGCTTAGGGCGTGTTTGGTTTAGCAGTTTCATGTATCTGATAGCTGTTGCTGATAGCTGGTAGTTGGTAGCTGTTGCGGATAGCTGTTAGCTGATGAATAATGAGCGTTTGGTAAAAATATAGTAAGCTGTTGTTGTTATTGTGTAAAATGACCAATAAGGGTATAATTTTAAATAAACTCAAATTTTAAAAATTTGAATAATAAATATATTTATAATAAATTTAAAAAATATAATCTACCAGCCACAATAAAAATAGATTGATGCTTTTTTTTGGTAAAATTTATTGGTAGCTTTTTTTTTCGAAAAAATATTAGTAGCTTTTTTTTTATAAAATATATTGCAGTCCTCGTATATTCGATTAATTAATATATATATAAAAGATTGACGTATAAATCATTGATTTGACATATATCGTTATACTTTAATAATCACACGTTATAAGTTTAAATTAAAAGTTACAGATATTAATATTATCTAATAATTCAGGGTTAATATTGTCAAATAAAAAAATTATCAGCAGCTGTTTAGAAAAAGCTAGGAGGATGAGCTTTTTCAAACAGCTGCTGTTTGAGCATTCAAACAGCTAACAGTTGCTGATAAAAAAATTAACCAAACACTTATTCTTTAGCTGATTGACTTGAAACAGCTATCAGTTGCCTCAATCAGCTAAACCAAATACCCCCCTTAGGGCCTGTTTGGTTTAGCGGTTTCATGCAGTTGATAGCTGTTGCTGATAGCTGGTAGCTGGTAGCTGTTGCGGATAGCTGTTAGCTGATGAATAATGAGCGTTTGGTAAAAATATAGTAAGTTGTTGTTGTTATTGTGTAAAATGACCAATAAGGGTATAATTTTAAATAAACTCAAATTTTAAAAATTTGAATAATAAATATATTTATAATAAATTTAAAAATATAATCTACCAGCCACAATAAAAATAGATTGATGCCTTTTTTTTTAGTAAAATTTATTGGTAGCTTTTTTTTCGAAAAAAATATTAGTAGCTTTTTTTTTATAAAATATATTGCAATCCTTGTAGATTCGATTAATTAATATATATATATATATATAATAATCACACGTTATAAGTTTAAATTAAAGATTACAGATATTAATATTATCTAATAATTCATGGTTAATATTGTCAAATAAAAAAACTATCAGTAGCTGTTTAGAAAAAGCTAGGAGGATGAGCTTTTTTCAAACAGCTGCTGTTTGAGTCTTCAAACAGCTAACAGCTGATGATAAAAAAATTAACCAAACACCTATTCTTTAGCTGATTGACTTGAAACAGCTATCAGCTGCCTCAATTAGCTAAACCAAATACCCCCTTAATATCTCAATCTCAAGTGACGTAAATTGCTCGATTGGAGCTAACTAAAGCTTGGATTGAGATAATAATCTACCCACCAGCTCATTACCAACCTATGGGTATATAGGACAAAGCATCTAATATTTGTGTTTTCAAAACAATAATGTTTTTTAAAACAAATATTATATAAAACATATGCATCAAAAATCAAACTAATAATTATATATATTTCTTTTTGTATAAAGGAGGAGTCCAACATGACATTAAACTAAAATTCTCATATTATAAGAAGTACCTACAATATCGTGCAGCAACCATTTTTGCACAATATGGGGAGCATTCTGAAGAACACGTAGCCTAACTGGAAACTGGAGTGCAAGATTTACAAGATAATCTGTTGACTGATTAGCTTCCCTATAAATATGAGTTATGGAGGCCTGCCAATCTAATTGGAGAAGCTTACGAATATTGTTAATGAACCTAGTGCAAGAAACCAAGCATGTTCCCTGAATGATCATCAATTTCATTACTGCCATGCTATCTACTTCTACCATTAATTATTTAATTTTTAAGTCCTAAACCAACTGAAGTCCTTGAAGCAAACCCCACAATTCAGCCTTTGTTATAAAGCAACTGCATATATTTAACATGGACAATAATTACACATTAGAATCGAATGTTCAACTTCTTACTAACTTAGTTATAGTCATATATTGTTAGACCAAAATATCATGGACTTAAAAAAAAAACATGTTTTTAATTTGAAATCCCATATATTTAAGGAAAATTAAAAAAAAAACATAAAATATCACCTTTTTTTTTAAATATCTTATAGTTTTTAAGAATTTTTAAAAATATTAATTTTTAAATATAACTAAAAATATACTATTTGTATATATTTACTGTACCTCTAATTAATATGTTAGGTGTATATTACATATCTTCCTCTCTTTGAAAATGAATATTTTTCGAAATGAGAGTTGAAAATAAATATTTATATTTTTAAAAAATATATTTTTTTTATAATATTTTTGTGCAAAGACTAAACAAAAATTCAACAAGTTTATCAAAAAAAAATAACAATAATCCAAAACTGTTCACCAAATAACAAATTCTTTGAAAGTAGCTCTAAAATGGGGAAAATTTTAAAATAAAAAATTTCAAGAATTTAAATGGTTTTGCTAACTCAAAAATAAAAAAATGTCAAAAAGGCTAGTAATTGCTCTTCTATATAATTATTATTCACATATGTCCTTTGCCTGAAAAAATAGGACCCATTTCATAAAAAAAAAAATAGTACCCACAAAATTTTAATTTGTGAATGACTAAGACAAGCTTCAACACTTTTAGGTTTAGCATTGCACCACTTGCACTTGTTGAATATTATTGGATTTTTTCAGTTTTTGTTTTTCACAATATCCTTGAAGTTCCCAACAAAAAGAACCCCACTTTCTCATCTTTTTAGTATATCTAAAGTTCATCCCCTCGTTCAATTAAATAATAATGATAATAATCTTAAAGTTCTTTTTGAAAAGAAATACGCATAAAATCCAGTGCAGATGCTAAAGATTTTTGCCACTCTTTTTCTTTTTGCCGATAGAATAAAATAGAATATTCTTCATTAAATAAAGAATACAATTTAATATTATTTATTACATCATAAAATTTATATATTAAGTAAAAAATTATGTAAGAATTTCAAGTGGTTGATTTGTAATGTTCCCTCGCTTTTTTACTTGAAAGTAAAATGTAAAAAAAAAAATTTACGTTTAAATTAATTGTGTTTTGCGGCACCAACTCTTAGTTTACATTAGGTATATATGGACTTGCTCATAGCTTTACTCAATTTATAATTTCAAAATTTTGTATTTTAAAAATTTTAAATGGGATAAAGAACTAAAATCTCTTTAATAACTTGAGATAAAATTATGCTCATTCTTCTTTTTTTTTTCTAAGAATGTATTATTTATTTAAAATTAAATACTTTAATCCCTATGCATTATATTATTAGTCTGTTATAATATTGAAGTAAAATGAAATTAAGAGGTATGTATAAGTATTAAAATTAAAAAAATTTAGAAAGATTTTAGTATAATTTATCATTTTAAATCTTATTAAAATGTTTTTAGAATTTTATTCCAATAATATGAAAATCAATTTTGATACCACTATTAACTAATCACTCTTTTAATGATTTTTTATAAATCATATGCATAAACACTCCTTTAAAAATTAAATTACATTAATGGTCCTTACTAAAAATAAATTACATTGTTGTCCCTAAACTTTACAATATTACACTATCATTCCTTACCTATTTATGCTTGTAACAACATAGTCCTTTCAGTTATTTGTCATTCTATTAACAGAGATCCTATGTGGTCTCAGACGAACTGTCCGGTTATTATTCCATCTCAGCAATTAAAATTATTTTGGTCTCATCAGCGATCTATTATGCACGCAATCCAATAAACACAATAATGGCAGTGCACTCTTGATAATTGCAGCTATAAATAACATCACGTAAACACAATATTACCTTCGAAATTATATAATCCTATTATTTATATAGAAAAAATTTTCTTTTTTAATATATTTTTTATATAAAAAATATGTCATTTTAGATAAATTTTAATAAGTAAAATGAGACAAAATACTATTTATACTCTTGTCTTAAAAATAGATTTTGAAAAATATTTTTTTAAGAATATTCAAATAAATAGAGATGAAAAAGTGAAATTTTCTTAATTTTCGTGTTCATTTTACTTTTTTTTTATGTAAATAACAGGGAGAGAGTATATAAAAAAAAACATTAAGTAATTACCATAAAATGTGCTTTACAATAATAGCTAAACCAACACACAGATCTATTCAATTTTCAAAAAAAAAAATGAATCAAATTTAAATAGATAAGCAAAAAAGTGCATACAAACAAAGACAAAAACAAAAATAATGCATATTTGTGTCATTTTCGAATCGCATTTTTCAACTTCAACTTCTTATTTCCAAACAAGAAAATGAATAAATGAAAGAATGCTAGTTTCCTAATATTTATAATTAATTTCATATCCAAAATAAAACGACTATAAGATTCCCCATTTCCCACCAACAAAATTAAAATTTCAAAATACCCACTAAAGAAAAAAAAATTAAAATTTTTGAGATTCAAATCTATGCACTTATACCTAGCAACATTTTTTGAGAAAAAAAATTCCGCGAACCTATTAGTAGATTATGAACTATTGTATTTGTCTTTGTATTCTCTCTCTATTTTTATTGCTTGACTGTTGCATGTAAATGACAGTAGAGAGAGAGAAAGAGAAACAACAAGCTAAACTAAGGAAAAATAATTGATTCTTTGGATGGTAAATAGAGTAAGAATTAAGTTGTTATAAACATAGATAGCTAAGAGATGATTGTGTAATATTTTAAAATTTAGGGACGATCATGTTATAATGGAAATTCCTAGTGTAATTTACCTCTCCTTGAGAAAAAGAATTATATTATAAATGGATAAAAATTTTAAATATAAAAAATTTAGGCTAAATAATTATAAAATTTACGAGGTTTTGCATATTATACTAGTCAGTTTCTGTATTTTTTAATATCTAATTTTTGTATCATTCAGTTTTTAAAAATTAAACTGTTTAATCATTCTGTTAATATTTTCATCCTAAAAATATTAGTCAATTACTTTAATATTATAAAATAATTTATTTATTTTTTCTTTATATATTTTTTATTATTTATTAAATCATACTTATTTTAATTTTATTAATATTTTTACACATAAGTTATTTTAATTTTATAAATATTATTAAAAAATAATTTTAAATAATATGAATAATATCTTTTATTATTTTATAGATAATTTATATATATTATTTATTTTAATTTTATAGATATTATTAAAAAATAATTTTAAATAATATAAATAATATTTTTTTATTATTTTACAGATGATTTATATATAAAATAAAATTAAAAATAATATAAATTTAATAAATAGCAAGATAAATATATATAAATGAAGAGCAAATAAATTATTTTATAATATATTTATTTTTTTAAGAATATATATAGTTAATAATATATTTATTTTTATAAAAATATATATAAATTAAAATAAATTATTAAAATATTTATAAAATTAAAATAAATTATGTGTAAGAAATATAAATAAAATTAAAAATAAATATGGCTTAATAAATAATAAATAAATAAATAAATAAATTATTTTATAATATTAAAATAATTGATTAATATTTTAAAATAAAAATATTAATAAAAAATTAAATAATTTAATTTTTAAAACTTAAAAAATATAATATTAAATATTAAAAATATAAAAATTATAATAATTTTATAATTATTTAGTTAAAAATTTATAGATTTAGATAATTATATAGTACAGTCAATATCAATGATGAAAGAAAATAAAATATATAAATAAAATAAATTTTTTTATTCATTTACGTGTTGGAGAATTATTCTCTCGAGTGAGACTGACAGTAGACGGTCAAACAGTAAGGCACGCGCATCTATAAACGGACAGGTGTCATTTTCTCAGGTCTGCCTACTGCACTATTCACGGGTTTTCTACTGTGGTGTCATTTCTTTCGTCCTTTTCACTGTTTGTACGGCGTCATTATTTTCGTCGTGGTTCTCATCGACTATTAAACTACGTCGTTTTAAAAAATTGTCTTTATACTCCAAGTCTCCATCCAAAATTGCGACCATTAAGGCATTGACAAAGCTTTTCATCATATTTGTTCAGCACTTATTTTTCAAATTCGCTAAAATGAAATTCCTCTTTCCTTTTTTTTTAATGTAATTTTTTAAATACTAGCTCATAGTCGGAAAATAATTTTTATATAAAATTCCAATATATGGGAAAATCATGAAATCTAGAATCGTACAACATAACTTAACTTTATTAAAAAAAATTTGGAGAAGACGGCATTCGCATAATTTTTAGAATAATAAATACTAGTTATTTATATAATTTAATGGTAAATACATATTTAACCCATAATTAAATTATTCTGTCTAAATAATAAAAAGAAAAGACATTTTCCGCTAATGCAAATAGATTGTCAGATTACTTAAATTTTTTGTGTTATGAGATTTGCTTTATTTTTTTTCTTTATTTTCTGTTTATAAATTAATTTCATTTCCTGATATGTTGTAAAAATACAAAAATATAATAATAATTATATATGTAAAATTATATCAAATATTAGAATATAATAATTTTATATGTTGAGATGAGCATAATTTAGAATTTGTAGTTTTGGCAAGTTAGAAATGGCTTTGGACATCATATTTCAATTTATTGGTTGTAACATACATATTTGAAGTCAAAAATATCAAAACTGGTAAAAAATAAAAAACAATTCAACCAACTCTTAATTATTAAGAAGAAGAAAAAATTAACTAGGGTAGAACTTGCAACCACAATGCAAGATAAATGCTGCAGTTGGCATCTCCATTTCACTTGAAGAATGGCAGATAATTATTATTTCATAACCACTGAAGTAACATTTGACCCAAATCTTTAAATAAATATTTTTTGTTTTTTATTTATTTTAGTTAATAGCTTTAGCATCCTTTAAATAGATTTCTTTTACACCAAATCATTCTCTAACTAATTAACCATTGAAATATATATTAATTAAACAGCTCATTGTTAAAGTGTTTTAATCACAACTTCGTGGTAATAAATTGCATTTTGATCACATGAAGTTTTTTATTCTTTATATGGTTTTTGATTGCTTATTTCTTACATTCTAAATGTTTAAATTTGTTTATTAATTAACTTTATAGTATTTTGCTTGGGCTATTTCATAGTAATTATTTATTTAAATATATTTATTTTTTTATTACCCAGTATGTTGAAAAAGAATACTAATAAATTTTCATACTAAATAATATCAAATTATTTCAATTTAGTAAAATGGTAATATTATAATATATTTAGGGTTGACACTGCGGGCCAAAAATAATTCGAATATGGAGAAATTCTCCATAATATTTATTGAGTGAGCGGAGATAGAAAGAAATTTCTCTTTATCGGTCAGGACGGGGAGTACACTTTTGGCGCAATGGGGATCCCCTTCCCGGCTCTTGTGGAAACCCAATATAAATAATGTATATAATATATATACATTAATATATATATATATATATATATTATGCATTATTTTTTTGGTGTACCATTTTTTTTTAATCTGTAAAGAGGAAATTCGTTAAATAAAAACATCAATATAATTGACCTTGTACAACCAAGGCATCCGAAGCAGCAATAAGAACAAACCACCCCTAAAAATTACAAGCAACAAGCTAACAATAAAAGAAACCTTCCTACGTAATGAATGGCCAATAAAAAATCTAAGTTTTAATTATATAGTTTGCTTTTCGAGTATAACCAAATCGAACTATATTATTGACTTAATTAGCACAATTTTAGATATTAAATAATATCTAAACCAAAAAATATATTAAATTATATTCAACTATATTAAATTATTATAAACTTTAAGAACTGGTTATTTTAGTAATCTATCTTATATATTTTATATATTATGAATTAAATCTAACCACAAATTTTAATAAACTCTAATCTTTATCTCATTAAATATTTAAATATATTTAATAAATATATAATTTAAAACTATGATATTTAAAAATGAGTGTTAATTAAAGTAATTCATTTTATTAATAATAAATATTTTTTTGATATTATCTTTAGACTTGAAAAAAAATAAGAACTTCGTTTATTGAATTTCACCATTTAAGGAGTGATTTTTAAGTAAAAGGCATTCGTTGGCTGATATGGTGATAGTAGATAAAAATCATTATTATGCTAAATTTTTATTTTTATTTATTTTAAATATTTTTAACTTTTATTTTTGCAAGCATTTTATTTCTAATTTTGAAATTATTATGAATAGTATTAGTATTTGGATTGAAAAAAATTTAAATATATTTATTTATTTTTTTATTTATTTTAAAAAATACTCTGAATATTTATATTAAATTGAATTGAATGGCCAGAAAGAATCAAATTTTTATTTCATATTATTTCAAAAAATTAAGATAATGCAAGATGAAAATTTTTATTTTTAATATAATTATGGAAATTGAAATTTGAAATTCCATAACTTTTAATGCGGTTTTGGATATTTGTAAATTTTTGAATTAGATTGAATTATATATATATAAGTAAATAGGGGCGGAATCAAAGAGTACATGAGAAATTTATTGCTCCCTTGCGTTTCTATATATTATATATATATATATGCATATTTATATATATAATTAATAATACTTGTATTTATATAAAATAAAATTAATTTATTGTATTATATATATTTATATAATATATAATATTTATATATATCCGTGTGTATGTATATTATTTTTTTAAATATTAATTATTTTAAAATTTAAAATTAATTTTTAATTTATTATTTTGATAATGTTTTGCGTGTACGCATATATATTTTTTCTTCATATGACTCAAAGCTCGAAATGTTCCATCAGCCTCTGAAGACGCAAACTAATACAAATATTATTGGGCATGACAAACATCCCTCCCTACAATTCTTTCCACTCCATGCTTGTAATTTTTTTTTCAAAAGCAAAAATAGAAATATTATATAATAATATCATTCAGAGTATTATCTAATATTTAATTATATAATCAAACCAATACAGTACTGTCATTTTTTGCTACACCTCCGATTGCCTATTGGAAATAGAATCACATTCTAACTGTGTAATTCTATTTTTTTTACTTAACATAAATATTTTTTTATATTTAAATAATTTAATTCCTCTAATTTTTTTATTAACATAATATATTTTCAAATGTACTTATTAATTTAATCAACATTATATTTAATTATTTTTAAAAATAATTTTAAAAATTAATATCATTTTTAAACTAAATTTTTATTGGGTAAAAATAAATAAAAAAATAAAAGAAATAAAAAATTAATAATAGTGATGTCGTCAATTCTTTAATAACTATTTCGCTTGTCTGCCTTTCTTTATTTTACTTTTTTTTTTATCTATTTCTTCTTTTTTTAATTTTATATTTTTATTTATTTTTAAAATAATTTTTCGATAAATATAAATATAAAATTTAATATTTTTTATTATTTTTATATTTTATATTTTTTTGTTATTATCTTTTAATTTTGTGTATTTTTTATTTGTAGTTTATTTTTAAAATAATTTTTCAGAATAATATTAATTTAAAATTTGTTATTTTGCTATCATTTATGTATTTTTTTATATAAATAAAACTAAATATAATTTAAATTTTTATTATTGAATTTTATCTCTTCTTATTTAAATATTATGTGTCTTCTTAAAATAAAAATTATTTTTTCTTCTTAAATAAAAGTATCATTTTCATATGAAAGATGATATATAACAGATAAAATAAGTATCCTGTTAAAAATTAAATTGTCTATAATATATTATTATTATTTACTATTTATGCTAAATAAATTTTAAAAATAATAAATAACTTCAATAGTTATATATATTTTATATATTTTAAAATTATATAATTTTATTTATGTTCTATAAATATATTTATTTAATTTATTAATAAAATTTTATTTTACATTAAAAAATGAGATAAAAAAATATCTAAGTCGAGCCATTTAGCTCCCTAATACGTTTAAATTAAAGTTTTTATCTTTCTATTGTTAAAAATTTGTACACGATAAGACAATGATTCCAATCAAATAAATTAATTGCATACCACCAGTATTTAATTAATTGCATACTACCTTTCCAACCAAACGTTGAACATGTGTGGAATTTACGATACTACTTGTTATTTCAACATCTAAATATTTTTTATAATCACAGTTAATATTAAATAAATCATGTATTATGATTAGAGCTATCTTAATTAATAAGCTTCATATATTAATTGTCCCTTAAATTTAACAATTTTGATTTTTTTTTCTGTATTTATATATTTACTAGATATATTTATTTAATTTATTCTATTAAATATTTATATAATCATATATTAATCACTTTATTCATTATATTTATATATTAAATAAATATTTATATATATTTATAGCACTATTTTTATCTAGATATTTATTAAGTATAAAATAAATAAATATAAAAAATAAAGTGATCAATGTATCATTATATAAGTATCTATTAAAATAAAATAAAAAAATTAATAGATAATCTGATAAATATATAAGGTAATAGATAAAATGACCAAACCTATTAAATTTATGAGACTATAAATATATTAGATCTAATTAATATATATTTTTTATAATATTAGAATTGCCTTATTGAAGAATTACAGGGGGACTTTAAAATTTATTTAATTTTCAATTCAATTTTAATTTAATCTGTATTCTCAGTAGTTTTACATTTATACTTACAAAAATATTTTTATAGTATTAATATTACATGTGTAAAATATTATTAGTCTAAAAGTAGGATAAAAAAATTGAAATTAAGACTGCGAATAAAGTAAAAAAAGGATAGAGTTCGGCACGTATAAAGACAGCATATACCAATGTGGTGGGAAAGTGATGGTGATGTTCAGATACATTTATGAGTGATATACGATGATATATCTAAGTCAATATCCACATTTAATATTTAACTATATCATGAAAAAGGTATAATCGGGGATTATACTATTTTTTTTATTTCATTTTATTTTTAATGTCCATATTTCTGTCAGTCCAAAATAATAATGACTATTTATTAATTTGAAAACTGCCTCCATCTAACTTAGAAATATACTTTACAATCATATGAACTAGGAAGAAATATCACTCACAAAATGTAATTAAAAAAAAAGAATTCTTCATGCTAATGAGGAATTGATCTGTTTTATTTCAATTCATTCAAAAATTAGTGTGTGTGTGTGTGTGTTTTTTTTTACTTCTAAATGTAAATTTTACAAGCAACTTCCTATATCATCCATTATAGTTGTATAATTACTAAAATGTATACTAAATAAAGTGTATAAGTTAATGTGTTATTAAATATTATGATTATCTTTAATAAATGGGAAAAACTACATGTTATTTTTATTTTTTTAATATCTAATATTTTTTTTTTCATATTTTTTCATATATTAGATGTATATCTATAAAAATGGGTATATTTTTAATATACCAATATACTTTTAAAAATGAGATTTTTTGAAATTAAAAATTTAAAAAGCGTGTATTAAAAAATAAAAATAAATATTTTTGAAAATATTTTTATTTTTTAAATACTTTAAAGAAATCACATTATATCTAAATCCTTAAAAAATTTAATATGGTATTGATTAATTTTTTTTTAATGCATGTGTAAGTCTAAAATAGACTAATAATTTAGAAGGAATGAAATATATAATATTTTTTAAAAAATCACTTCCCTTGTTTTTAATAGAAAATTCTTTTTTTTTCCTATTAACCCATATTTGTAGCATATAAATTAATGAAGTAGCATTGCCATTTTTTTTTTTGAACTAAGGTAGTACCAATTAGTGTCGTAATTATAGAAGTTTTGTAATTATATAAATAATTATAGAATTTGAATTTCTTGTAATCTTTGAGAAAAAGGTTGGTAAGAAGAGACAAGAAGGTTATTAAAGTCAGCATCATTTCTGCTAACAATGACCCAACAAAAGTAATTTTAATGACTTAATTAACAAATTGTGACATAAAGTAACTCATTATTTGATTTCTTAAGTTTATTATTGGAAAATAAAATGTGACCACACGCCACTAAATTCACTTCCCTTTATAATTTGCCATCAACTTTTATTATACAAGATTCTCAGGTTTATTTCACAAATATGCAATTATATAAATTTCTTGTTTAGGAAACATTTATTTAAAAAAAAAACAAAATTCTCAAAGAACGATATAAGAAATTTCTAAATATATAAAATCCTTTTCATGTATTATACTTTATTTTTATTTTTAAAACAAAAAGAAAAATAAATATATAAAAATATACAAACAGAAGTTGTTTTATTTTTTGAAGAGCAAACGAAAATTAAAAAAAATTTCGTACAATCCCACGCGCAATAAAGGAGGTGAACGACACTCTCGAACTAGACAAAGATTTTGTTCAGGCTAATACTCAACCGTTTACGGTTTAAATGAAAGGACAATCTTTCTATCATGGCCACTTTTCAATAAAAAGAGAGCGAAAGCAAAAGCCTTTTCTTTTTTCCCCTTAAAAATTTCAAATCTTTATTAATATTATTTACTTTTTAATTTCACTTCTTCTTCAAAGTGTAAACAGCTCATTTTCACCTGTATTTTTTTTTACTACTGAGAGAGAAAATATTGATTGAATTTCATCCACAAAACGAAACAAGAAAATATTTCGAATCCTAATAATGAAAGATTTTCATTGTGTCAGAGATTTTTTAACTTCTTCTTCTTCATTTCTCTCTCTCTCTCTCTGTAATTGCAGTAATTAATTATTACTACTGTCATCTTCTTGACTGTGATGGTGATGATGGTTATACAGAGTTCTGTTGAAAAATGAGAACAGACGAGAATTGAGAAAATGGCTTAATGGGTAGTTCTAGTTTTCTCTGAACTACCATTGTCTTTGTTCCTACTGTTCCCTCCATCCCCCACCACGCAGTAGTAGCTTAATCAAGCTTTCCTTTTTTAGCCTTTTCTTCTCTCTATCTGTGAGTTGAAGGACATTCTCTTTCTGGACCTCACATTATCTATATTCGTCTCTCCTTTCTGTAATAATGCTATAATCAATCTCTCAAAAGAACAAGAATACCCACTAAGAACACAGCTTGTCTCTTGCTATTCTTTACTTTCTCTGTGTTAGTTTTTTGTGGAGATGATTCAAAGTTTCAGACCCGGAAAATGAAACATCATCAAATGTTAAAGCTCGTTTCTTTTTCTCCTTTTAATTTACTCGCATAACAAATTTTATTTCTTTTTGTCTACTCTCTGTAATCTCCATTGAAGCATCCGTCAATGACTAAGTCCCACCAGTAATTCTTGGTTTAATCATTTTTTTTTCAATCTATAGTTCTTCACACAGAGACAGGAAGTTAGAGCCCCTGGAACAGGGGAAACAGAGGTTTATTCTTCTTATAATGGCTTTCTTCACCAAGAAACAGAGCATTCTCCTTATTTTCTCTCTGCTCTTCGCTACCACCGCCATCTCAGCTACTCACCACCGTCACCTCCTCCACCAGCCTTTCTTTCCTTTAACTACAACTGTTCCTCCAAGTCAATCTCCTTCTCCTTCTCCTCAAGCGCAAACTCTGCCTCAAACTCAACCCAAGTACCCTTTCTCTACTACTCCTAACACCCCACAAAAACCTTTTTTTCCTTCTTTTCCATCTCCTCCACCTCCTCCTCCTTCTGTTTCCAATCTAGCCACTTTCCCAGCTAACATTTCCTCCCTCCTTTTCCCTCATCCTCCTTCCTCTGCCTCCTCCCACCGCCACCTCATAATCTCCGTCTCGATTTCCCTCTCTCTCCTCTTTGCTGCTATTCTTGCCGCTCTATCCGCTTTCTTTCTCTACTCCCGCCGTCGCCACCACCACTACACAACCACTTCAGAGAAAACTTCACGATCCGACAGTCTTCGCCTTTTCCCTCCAAACACCATCCCTTCCGACGGCTCACCCAAGCCTCCAAAACTTCCACATCGCCCTGGTGTTCCCAATACTAGCTCAGAGTTTCTCTACCTTGGCACATTAGTAAATTCTAGAAGCGGAATCGATGATCAACATCATCAAAAGGCTACGAATTCGAGCAATGCCGGAGTTAAGATTGGCGTATCATCCTCGCAATATCAGAAATTGGGTTCCCCAGAACTAAAGCCACTGCCACCATTACCGAAACGTATCTATTCACCCAGTCACAGAAGCGGTGAGGTTCTGGTTGGGTCTTGCAAAGACGATGAAGCTGACACGGATACAGAGGAAGAAGAGTTCTTTTCGCCCAGGGGATCATCTGGGCGAAAAGAGACTCAAGAGAGTCCAGTGCGAATGGGATCGAGTTCTAGAAGAGAGTTTCAAGGTGTACATGGAGAGAATAATTTTGGGTCTAGAAGCTTTAATTCGAGAACTGCATCATATCCTTATTCGAATTCTTGTTCTCCAACAAATTCAATACCCACTAGCAGTCCCTCTCCAGCTTCAAATTTGAGCACAAAATCTAAATCTCCAGAGACTATCATTGCTATCCCTGCTCCAGTTCAGTCCTTGAAGCGGTCACCATTGTCTATTTCCTTATCTTCTTCACCATCCTTGTCAGGGAGAGATTCAGGTAATATGCAGAACTCTCCGGAGCGAAATTCTGGTTTTTTGGGTGAGAATAACATGTCCCCGACCAGATTAGGGAGTGTTCCCAAACAATTTGTGCCCACAAAACTACCGCCACCTCCGCCGCCGCCTCCGCCGCCTCTGTTTTGGGAAGTCCCACTAGAGGCAAGAGTGGCTGGTGAAGTGAATTTGGCAAGTTCTGGGCCTCCTGTTCTTGTTACTCCTTCAAGACCTGGTTTGATTCAAAGTGCAATTCCAATTTTAGCTGATGAGCAATTGCAAAACAATGGAAGCGTTGAGAGGAGTGAAGAGACCATGAAACCTAAATTGAAGCCTTTACATTGGGATAAAGTTAGAGCAAGCTCGGATCGAGCTATGGTGTGGGATCAAATAAAATCCAGTTCTTTTCAGTAAGATAATAAATAAAAGTCTTTTAGCTTTTCAATTTTTCATTTGTATTTTTTTTTTGCTTATTCTGGTGTTTTTTCTTATCTAATTGTCTTTTCATTTCAATTAGTTGCTTTCTGCATTTTTTGTTTTGATTAATTTGTATGGTTGTTAAGTTTGTAGAATGTCTTTGGGGTAATTGCAGATTAAATGAGGAAATGATTGAGACACTGTTTATGGTGAACAACTCAAATTTGAACAGGAAAGATAGTAATGGTCGGCGGCAGTCTCTTCCATCGCAGAACCAGGAGAATCGTGTGCTTGATCCAAAGAAATCTCAAAACATTGCAATTTTGCTGAGGGCTCTTAATGTAACCATTGATGAAGTATGTGAGGCCCTTTTGGAAGGTAATGGCTGGTCTGACTCTGAGCTTTCTTTGAGTTCTGATGATATTAATATTTTACTTGCCATGGCCATGTTTTCAAATCTGTTAATTCAACTTTAGTTTTAAATTTATAAAACTATTCTTTTTTACGTTTGTTTTGTAGAAAATAAGTTATCCATAGAAAATGCTAGTGCCGGATATTCGAAGAGAATACCAATAGTCTCTCTATTGTCGTTATATGCATATGAGCAAAAGCAGAAAAGAAAGAAATTGTGTAAATGCTTAGATTCTTTTGTCAGTTTTATGAAAATGTGTTGGTGAGGCATGATTGCTTTGGAGAAGCAGAAGTCTGATAATGGTCTTGATGGCTAGAAATGTAAAGCCTTTCCACTTTGGAGGATATTATCTTTGCCAATATGAGCTGATGTCTCTTTCCCTACTGGAAAGAAACCAAATGCATATCTTAAATTTCTAAACTCTAAACAATATGCAATTTATATATTTGATAATCCTCTTTATTTCTCCAATCTCGTTCATCTTTGAAATTGTTAATCTTTCTCTGATATGACAGGCAATTCAGATACACTGGGGACAGAGCTTCTGGAGAGTTTATTAAAGATGGCTCCGAATGAAGAAGAACAGCGCAAACTAATGGTCAAGGATGAGTCGCCATTTAAACTTGGCCCTGCTGAGAAGTTTCTCAAGGCAGTGCTTGATATTCCTTTTGCATTTAAGAGGGTCGATGCAATGCTTTACATTACTAATTTTGATTCAGAAGTTGAATACCTCAAAAGATCATTTGAAACTCTTGAGGTAAATGTTCATTTGCTTATGCATACTTGATGCTGCACGGGGTTAACAAATTTCATGTCCTTTCTATAATAGACTATTTATATTCTCAACAAACCAAGTTTATAGATAAGCCATGTGCTCACTGTTGTGCTCACCATGGCTGGATCATATTTCTTGCTCATGTCAATTTGAAGTTCTTTTCCTACCAGGGATGGAGATTGGAAGGTCTCTAGCTAACATAATAAGAGAGAATTTTAACCGTGAGCATTAGGATTAGATTGGAACTTGCACTTTATTTTCTGTCCCTTGGCTTGGTTTATTATGAACTTGAACTTCTTGTTATAATACTCTCATTTCCTTGCTCAGTTTCTTTCTGCCATCTATTCATGTATTAAAATCTGAAAGTAGCAACATTTTGGTTATTCCAAGGACTGAATTTTCCTGCATTTACTTGCTCTAAACCCCTTATCTTTGCTTTCCATTGATTATTGCTTGTGCATTTTCAAACGTGGGATTTTATTAGAATTCTTTTTCAATATTCACAATATTTCATCCTGAGCTGCTAGTAGTTTCAGGAAACTGAAGTTTGCCTACTGTAATGATGCCAACAGAACTTGTGCTTTACTGGCTAGGAATGTGTGTGTGCTCTAGCTGCCTGGTTCACAGCAGAGATTTGAAAAATACAGTTTAGGTGCCTAAGTCAATTGAGGGTCTTTGATATTTATTATGAAGGGTTTGAATTTTCAAATTAGGATGCTAATAATCAGCTGAATTTCACTTGTAGAATGATAAGATTGAGTTGAATTTTTCATATTGTTTTTGCTATTAAATATTTCTTGCTCTAGATACAAGCTTAAAGATCCTGAAAAACATAATCTTCTTGTCCTAAGTTAATATCCTTATCTGCAGTTTATAAGCTCATCTGCTTAAATATATTTGCACAATTTTCCATAATCTTCCAGCTGCTGCTCATGTTTCTTTTCCTTTTTCTTTCTTTCCTCCATTAGGTAGCTTGTGAAGAATTAAGAAACAGCAAAATGTTCTTGAAGCTCCTAGAAGCAGTGCTCAAGACTGGGAACCGCATGAATGTTGGCACTAATCGTGGTGATGCCCATGCCTTCAAGCTTGACACGCTTCTTAAGCTGGTTGATGTCAAGGGAACTGATGGGAGAACTACTCTTTTGCATTTTGTTGTTCAGGAAATCATTAGATCTGAGGGTTCTTGTCTTTCTGGTACAAATCAGAATCGAACAGCTGAGAAAACTCAACAATCCACCTTCCAAGATGATGTTGAATTTAGGAAGCTAGGCCTGCAAGTTGTTTCAGGATTGAGTGGAGAGCTCACCAATGTAAAGAAAGCTGCAGCAATGGATTCGGATGTGCTAAGCAGTGACGCTGCAAAACTTGCCATGGGCATTACAAAAGTTGGGGAAGTTCTGAAATTAAATGAGGAAATTTCATCAAAAGAAAGTCGTAGGAAGTTCTCAGTGTCCATGAATGGATTCTTGAAGAAGGCAGAGGAAGAAATTGTGAGGATTCAAACACAAGAAAAACTTGCTCTCTCTTTGGTGAAGGAAATAACTGAGTATTTCCATGGGAATTCAGCTAAGGAAGAAGCTCATCCTTTTCGAATATTTATGGTGGTAAGGGATTTTCTTTCCATTCTTGATCAGGTATGCAAAGAAGTTGGTAAAATCAATGAGAGAACTATATACAGTTCAGTGCGTCCTATGCCAATAAATACAAACCTTCCACCAGTTTTTCCTGGATTCAATGCAAGGCAGCAGAATGTCTCGTCCGACGATGAAAGTTCATCCTTGTCTTAGCTCCGATCTCTACTTCAGGTGACTGCAAATATCAGTAGAATGCCTAATCAGAAAATCAGTGGCATATTTGAAAGAGCATCTTAACTGAGCTACTTAACATATGGAGTCCATTTGGTTAGCCTCTTTTTATTTTTTTGGTATCCAAATATATTTGCTTACGAGATTTTGGATTTGTTTATTTTGTGTAATATACAAGCGCAATTATGTCAGGACATAATAAATCCTTAATGTTAGAATAGTTGAATCTATCTTGTAAATCAGTTAGTGAAATTTAAGTTCTTTTTTAATGTAATTCTCTTATGAGCTCTGATCAGAAACGTTAAATAACGTTGGCATATATATATATATATATATATATATATATAAAGTTCCAATCTTAATAAATTTGAAAATTTTTAGAACAAAATCTGACACCAATGGCTGATTTGATAGTTTCAAATCTTGTTTATTATCAATGCATGGGTTGATTAGTTATTCCTGCAATTAAAAATCTTCCAAGTACCTGACAATAGTATGATAGAAATTTCCATGCATAATATTCTCATTATTTTCTATCAGAAAATCAATATTTTTATCTTATTTTATGAAATATTCAATGAAAACCTTATTAACTAATAGCTATCGCCATGCCATCAAATTCTTCCATCGTGGTGAGGTTTGGAGAGATAGATTCAGTTTAATATAAACAATAGGGGAAAATTAGCTGCAAGCAATAAATACACGAGGAAAAATTTCAAAAATGGTTTTACAAGAGAAGATAAACCTTCACTTTGCTTCTGAAGTGTTGAAGTAACTGAGAAAGTGACAACTTTCATGATTTTGCAATCAGTGAGTTCTCAGCATCCATACATTCAAGCACTCGACGGGCTTCTTCTGCTGTAGCAGGAACAACATTTCGAATCCTCAATCCATCTTTAATGGCCTCAGGACGGACAGTGAATGTGAAATAGAACTTGTTAGATACCTGTTCAAATTGCAGGACATGCAATAGATAAACATTGTATAACAAACTTGGCAAAGAAAATTCAAAGCAGTTGGTTGTACTTGCAAATGACTTAGAAACTGGCATAAATGAAAAAAAAAACTTATCCTATTTTGTTTTGTATTGAATTTTGTAACAAGTGAATTAGATAGCAATTGATAAGAGTTCTTGCGCTTGCAAAAGTACGTGGGTAGTTTTTTCCCGGAATCACTTTATTTATTTCATTCAACTTTTGGTGTTTTAAGTCATATTTGTGAATTCAAGTGTTTGAACAGCAAAATGGAAGGTTCAATTTTTGTTTCAAATGGCAAAGCCGCTTGAATTACAAATTGCTGAAGTCCTAAATGACGGTTCTTTTTGCAGTTCATTAGTTCTTGCCCATTTGAATTCAAGCACATACCTCACTGGACCTTAGCTCAGGCCTTGTCACGTGAGCTACAACTTCCACATTTATCAGAGGTTTACTGGAGTCCTCAAGCTCTGTGTACAAAACACGAGACTTAAAGCGAAGAAAATTTCCAACATCCACCTGCATCAGTAAAATAAAAATGAGATTTGTCTGTATCATTATGTAAAAGAAGTAAAACATCTAGCTTAGTTCTGCGTCATTTATACTGTGGATTTTGACTCTGTAAATTTGACTTGGTTTTTGCTGAGTAAAGTGAAACGCACCGTTTTATGCTAGGGTTAAAATTGGAAAAGGAGCCTGATATATATACTGATGTTAAGGGTTAGGGTATTACGATTTTCCCTTTCTGTTTTTAGCTTTTCTCTCTCCAGCGACGCGATTACTTTCTGCTCTGCTAGGGTTTGATCGATCTTTGCTGTTTCTTGTAAATAACCTGTAACAAGAGAGTTACAATCTTGTTATGTGAGTGATTAAGAGCGAGGAAACATTGATCTGTGAGAGGAGGGTTGTTTGAGAGGCTGTAATCTGTAACTTTTGATTCTGATTAGTGGATTGATCGACTGAGGATCTCCTCCTCCTTGGATGTAGGCTTTCTTTGTGAAAGCTGAACCAAGTAAATCAGCTGTGTTGTGTTTTGTATTTTCTTTCTTTCTTTGGTTCTGAAATCTGGGCTTGAAATCGTAACAGTGGTATCAGAGCGATCGCGATTTCAAGCTAAAAATTGGAAAAGGAGCCTGATATATATACTGATGTTAAGGGTTAGGGTATTACGATTTTCCCTTTCTGTTTTTAGCTTTTCTCTCTCCAGCGACGCGATTACTTTCTGCTCTGCTAGGGTTTGATCGATCTTTGCTGTTTCTTGTAAATAACCTGTAACAAGAGAGTTACAATCTTGTTATGTGAGTGATTAAGAGCGAGGAAACATTGATCTGTGAGAGGAGGGTTGTTTGAGAGGCTGTAATCTGTAACTTTTGATTCTGATTAGTGGATTGATCGACTGAGGATCTCCTCCTCCTTGGATGTAGGCTTTCTTTGTGAAAGCTGAACCAAGTAAATCTGCTGTGTTGTGTTTTGTATTTTCTTTCTTTCTTTGGTTCTGAAATCTGGGCTTGAAATCGTAACAGTGGTATCAGAGCGATCGCGATTTCGGTGACTCAGGTTGTATCTCTCCTTGTTTCTGTTTAAGCGCTTTTCTGTTTTGACAAGTTTTTTTTCTTTCTCTGACTTCTAGGGTTTTCTGTTCTCTGGTTCAACCGAGAAATTATTTTGATTTTGATTTCTGTTTTTTTCTTTTCTTGTTATTTACTGTGTTAGATCTGTTGACTACTGTTTTGTTGTTTTAGGTCTAGTCGAAGGAAGAAAAGAACAAACTAAATCGCTCTGAAACCCTAAAAACAGAAGAGTGATGTCAATCACTAAGATCAACGTCGAAAAATTCGACGGAAAGGGGGATTTCGCCATCTGGAAAGAAAAAATGTTGGCCATACTCATTCAACAGAAGTGTAAAAGGGCACTTGATGGTCTGGAAGCACTTCCTGCAAATCTTGATGATACTGCAAAGCAAGATCTGATGGATCTTACTTACAGTACGATTATTTTGAATCTTGCTAATTCGGTACTCAGAAAGGTAAGGGGTAAGTCTACTGCTCTTGATCTTTGGGCTAAATTGAATGAACTCTATACTGTAAGGTCTATGTCCAGGATAGCTTTTTTAAAAGAACAGATATTTAGTTTTAAAATGAATTCCTAAAAACCTATAGATGATAACCTTGATAATTTTCAGAAATTAATTCTGGAACTTGCTGATGCAGGGGAAGAATTAAGTGGGAAAAATCAGACGATTATCCTCCTTAATACTACCAAAATGTGAAAGATGCTCTTAAATATGGTAGGGATAAGCTCACTGTGGATGATGTGATGAATGCCCTTAAGCTAAGAGAATTGGAGATTAAAACTGTTAATAAACAGAAAACCAGTACTGAGGGTTTGTATGTTAAAGAAAATATCAAAGGAAAAAAGAAAAGAAATAAATTTAAATCCCAAGATATTGGTCAATCACATCACTCTAATAACAATTCCACACAGTCTGACAAGTTTAGTAGTCAAAACACAAATAACACAAGCAAATTTGATAGAACATGCTACTATTGTAAGAAAAAGGGTCGTATTAGAAGGTTTTGTAGAAAGAGATTGAAAAAGATAGAACAGAATAACAATAATGAGTCTGGAGCAGCAAATTCATCAACACAGGTTGATGATATTGAAGCTCTAACTGTTACTGACAATAGAAATACTGATGTTTGGATCCTAGACTCTGCTTGTTCTTTTCATATGACTCCACATAGGCATTGGTTCACACACTATCATGATTTGGCTGGTACTAATGTGTTAATGGAAAATGATACTTCATGTAAAGTGTTAGGTATTGGCTCTGTTAGACTGTCAATGTGGGATGGTAAACTGGTTGAGCTAACACAGGTCAGACATATACCTGATTTGAAGAGAAATCTTATTTCCTTAGGATATTTAGAAGAATTGGGCTTATATCATATAGGCAGAGATGGATTTCTAAATGTCTTTAAAGGGAATAAGTGTATTATGAAGGGTAAAAGAATAAACAGGTTGTATCATCTAGAAGCATCATCAGTAACTGATATTGCAGCCAACACTGAGTCCAGTTGCAACTCCACTATTCTGTGGCATAGGAGATTAGGCCACATTGGCTTTAATGGATTGGAAAAACTCTACAAACAAGGGGCATTAGACATAAATGAGTTTGATAAACCAAATACCTGTGAGAGTTGTGTGATGGGAAAGTCACATAGACACAGTTTTGGTTTTACAAAGTATAGAGCTAAGGAATGCTTAGAATACATTCACAGTGATCTTTGGGGGTCACCTAACATACCTATGCATTGTCTGGATCACAGTACTTTGTCTCATTCATAGATGATTTTTCTAGGAAAGTTTGGATATATTTTCTGAAAAACAAAAATGACGTTTTTAATAAATTCTGTGAATGGAAAATGTTAGTTGAAAATCAAAAGGGCAGTAAAATTAAAACTCTTAGGACAGACAATGGACTTGAATTCATAAACAATCAGTTTAATGAATTCTGTACCAGAAATGGTATTGGAAGGCATAGGACTTGCACATATACACCTCAACAGAATGGTGTAGCTGAAAGGTTTAATAGAACTATTCTAAATAAAGTTAGATGCCTGCTGTCAGAGTCTGGTTTAGGTAGGAAATTTTGGGCAGAAGCTGCTTTCACAGCATGTTACCTAATTAATAGGTCACCAGCCTCTGCTATAAACTTTAAATGTCCAAATGAAATCTGGAATGGAAGATCAGTCTCTTATTTGCATCTGAGAACCTTTGGGTGTACTGCATACATGCATAATCAACAAAGTAAGCTAGATCCTAGAGCAAAAAAGTGTCTTTGTTGGTTACCCAGTTGGGGTTAAGGGGTACAAACTTTGGATCCCTGCAGAAAATAAAATGGTGATTAGTAGGGATGTAACCTTTAATGAGAGTGAATTTTATAAGACTAACTTGCAGGTGAAGCAATATGAGTTAAACTCAGACCTTGACATCTTTGAGGTGGAGTTAGACAGGTTTAAGCCAACTGATCAGACAGCTCCTCCTCAGGATTTAAATGA
This sequence comes from Garcia nutans, assembly GCA_947685225.1. NCBI lineage: Eukaryota > Viridiplantae > Streptophyta > Magnoliopsida > Malpighiales > Euphorbiaceae > Garcia > Garcia nutans. Next base: position 190,792 of record CANTUV010000090.1, read on the forward strand.
TGTTGCAGAAAATGAAGGACATGTGCAAGCTGATGGTTCTGACCAAGATTCAGAGCATGAAGATCATGATCTGGCTGGTTACATGTTAACCAGAGATAGACAGAGAAGGGAAACCAGAAGACCAGCAAGGTTAAATGATTATTCCTTCAATACTGTTAATGCTGAACTAACTGCATTTGCCTTTATGTCTACAGCAATCATTGAGACAGGTGAACCAATTAGCTATGAGCAAGCTAAGGCTAGCTCAAGCTGGAAGTTCTGGAAAGCTGCCATGGAAGAAGAAATGGCATCTCTGATAAAAAATCAGACCTGGAAATTGGTTCCTAAGCCTCAAGGTAAGAAAATAATTGGCTGCAAGTGGATTTACAAGGTAAAGTCTCCAGTCCCTGGTCTAGATAAAGCAAGATATAAAGCTAGGGTAGTTGCTAAAGGTTTTTCTCAAAGAGAAGGCATTGATTTCCATGAAATCTTTAGTCCAGTTGTTAAACATGTTTCAATAAGATTAATAATGTCTATAACAGTTTTGTTGAACTTGGAATTAGAACAGATGGATGTCAAGACAGCTTTTCTGCATGGTAATCTTGAAGAAGAGCTATACATGACTCAACCAGAAGGTTTTGTGGTAACTGGTAAGGAGAATTATGTGTGTTTACTGCAGAAATCTTTGTATGGTCTTAGGCAAGCACCAAGGCAATGGTATAGAAGATTTGATGAATTTATGATAAGTAACAGATTTAAAAGAAGCTGTTATGATCCATGTGTTTGCTATTCTGTTTTGCCAAATGGAATGAGTATATATTTGTTGTTATATGTAGATGATATGCTAATTGCTTGTAAGTGTATGTTTGAGATAAACAGGTTAAAATCAAAACTATCTAAAGAATTTGAAATGAAGGACTTAGGCCCAGCTAGGAAGATTCTTGGTATGAACATAGTCAGGAATAGAGATAAAGGCATTCTGTTGTTAAATCAAACTGACTATGTGTCTAAATTTCTTGAAATGTTTGGTTTAGATAAAATCAGAGTTGTTTCTACTCCAATAGGTTCACAATTCAAGCTGTATTCAAGTACTAAACCACTTACTGTTGCTGAAGCTGACTATATGAAAAATGTACCATATCCAAATGTGGTTGGAAGCATTATGTATGCCATGATCTGTACAAGACCTGACATAGCATATGGGGTCACTTTAGTGAGTAGATTCATGAGTAATCCAAATAAAACTCACTGGAATGCTGTTAAATGGTTGTGTAGGTACCTGCATGGCTAAAAAACAGTAGGTTTAATGTTTAAACAGTCTGATATGCATGATTTTGATGTGATTGGTTTCTGTGACTCTGATTTTGCTGCTGATTTGGATAAAAGAAGGTCTATTACTGGTTATTGTTTCATATTTGGCAATAATATTGTGAGTTGGAAATCAAGCTTACAACATATAGTGGCCCTGTCAACCACAGAGGCCGAATATATAGCTTTGACAGAAGCTGTCAAAGAAGCTTTGTGGATCAAAGGTATTGTATATGAGTTGGGGTTTTCTCAAAGCAAAACTTGTGTGTATTGTGACTCTCAAAGTGCTATTCATTTGAGTAAGAATAGTGTATTTCATGAGAGAACAAAACATATTGATGTGAGGTTACATTTCATCAGAAATGTGATTTCAAAGGGTAAAGTTGCTGTTGAGAAGATCTCTACTCTTAATAATCTTGCTGATATTCTAACTAAGACTGTTTCTGTTTCTAAATTTCAGGATGCATTAAGCATGCTTGGAGTTCAGAAAGTTTAAACATAAAGATGATTATTACCTGAGGAGGAGAGCTGAATGTTGATCAACCAGTATTTCAGAGTCAGGTGGAGATATGTGGATTTTGACTCTGTAAATTTGACTTAGTTTTTGCTGAGTAAAGTGAAACGCACCGTTTTATGCTAGGGTTAAAATTGGAAAAGGAGCCTGATATATATACTGATGTTAAGGGTTAGGGTATTACGATTTTCCCTTTCTGTTTTTAGCTTTTCTCTCTCCAGCGGCGCGATTATTTTCTGCTCTGCTAGGGTTTGATCGATCTTTGCTGTTTCTTGTAAATAACCTGTAACAAGAGAGTTACAATCTTGTTCTGTGAGTGATTAAGAGCGAGGAAACATTGGTCTGTGAGAGGAGGGTTGTTTGAGAGGTTGTAATCTGTAACTTTTGATTCTGATTAGTGGATTGATCGACTGAGGATCTCCTCCTCCTTGGATGTAGGCTTTCTTTGTGAAAGCTGAACAAAGTAAATCTGCTGTGTTGTGTTTTGTATTTTCTTTCTTTCTTTGGTTTTGAAATCTGGGCTTGAAATCGTAACATATACATTCATCATAAAGCAACCACTGTTATTCACGTAATAGTATCTCGCTATCTGAAAAAGAGAACTGCAAGATGCTGACTGAAGATGCACTTGAAACTCGGAAAAATCCAAGAGGTACTGTGTTTTAAGACTTTTGCTCTAGATGCTATTTAAAGCATTTCATGAAAATCTGCAAAAATTAGTTAGCACAAGGGTTGCAGCTTACAGGTTTAACAAAATCAACGTGATCAACTTCAACAAAGAGTGGTGCTGCACCAGCAAATGCATAAGCAGTAGAGAAGGCCAGCTCAAATGCTTTGCGCATCAGAAATCCTCCAAAGATGCGACCATGAATGTTCCTTTGCTGTGGTTGACAGATCAAGGAGTTCTGATGGCAAGTATCCTTTATAAGAATGCTATCTCTGTCTGCCAATGCTGGCATGTCACAGAACACCCGCCCTTCAGCTAGCAATGCATTGAGCCTTTCCAGGTCTCTATTCTTGGTATCTATTTTATTTTCTTCCCTGTTCTTTTTCCTTGTTTTGTTTCTTTCTTCTGCTTCTTCCCAATGCAATTTTTCTTGTTGAGTTTCAGGTAAGATCTGGTTGACTGTAGCTGATTTTCCAGTCTTTGAGTCACGAGCCACAAATGTGAAATTTGCTGTAAGAGTGACTGAGTCGGATGGATTGGAGGTCCCTGCAAGGAAATTTTCCTTGCTAAAAAAAATTGCTAAGGATAATAGAAAACAAAAGCTTGAAAATTTTAGAAAATGTGAGAGTAAGAAAATGCCACTTTGATTAAGGCTGTTTTATTGGGGAATAGTCATTCAACATATCAAGAAATCACAAAAGTACAGAAGCTCCAGAATGTTTAACCTTCTTTTTTATTAAAATTCTAGGAACTCAGGGAATTAATCTATGCAAAAGAAGAATAGCAATGGAGTGAAAGCTCTTGTGGCAGTATCAAAGCAATTTCAAATAGTAAATCTACAACTGCTTCCACTATTTTGCTTCATCGGAAGGTAATAACTTCTGAAAATACATTAGCATATACAAGCCACATGATCTAATGCTTTCACATCTATGTGGGAAAGATCTGTGTAGAAAATATGAAACCACCAAAATGTAAAGAAAACAGGCAAACTACTTTTGCAACCTACGAGTTGTGAGGATAAAACAAAACCGGAATAGAGCAGAAGTTTTTCAAACCAAAGAACAAGATTCCAGTTAAAACTGTTAAAAACATAAAGCAATGAATAAAGAAGGCCAATATGAGCATAATTAAATAGCATAAACCATACATCCCTGACTTAAATTTGAATTCATGCAGTTGGTTCATTTTCACAAGAATTAAAACTATTCCCCTCAAAGTTGTATGTTTACACACAAGCACCCAAAAAAAAAAATAGAAGAGTTTAATCCTAGCATTTGTTAGATTAATTTCAAAAGGAATATTTAACACATCTAGGTCCTATAATTATCACATGGCCTTTACAATTCACCAACAATTTTTTTTTTCCATTATCAACTCACTTTAAAATTACAAAAGCAAATATTTTTTGTACTAATCGATAAGTGTCTTACAGTGACAGAAAATAATGTGAACTTTAACATATTTTATAGTAAAAGGCAACACTTATTACATTATCCTTCGTGCAAGCTAAACTGCCATCTAGATTTTTTTTTCCTTCTTGCACGCTAAGGCCTCATTTGGTTGATGATATAGCACAGAATAGTCAGTTTTGGTTGAAATTTAAATATGGAATAATTATAGCAAATTTATGGTAACAAATTTTTCATAGAAATTTTTAATTTGTAATAATCATTAATGTGATAGATATTCTATACTTATGAAAACCAGATTGTGTAGAAAATGAGGAATACCTATTCAACTTTATGGATTCCATTTGATCTATATTCCATTCCACAAAAGAGTTGTGCCTGACTAGTTATTATAGCATACATAATACTCGAAAACTATCAAGTAATGGATTTGACAAGAAAATGCACAAGACATACTCGCACATGAAAATATCTGTAGGGCATCATGATATCCAACTCAATACAACATGTAGTTACAGCTCTAATTGGACTTCTGGTATATGCTTTCCTGTTATACTACAATAAGACACATATCTTGGGCTTCAATGCCATGACTTCAATAGCCAACAGAAATGAACATTTATTTCCCCTACCAACTTGCATCTGCAAAATGGACAGACTCAGTTTTGTAGGCAACTTTCTCAAACCCCTCGATATTATATAGTACACAAGGATTATTAACTGATTCATAAAAATGGCCTTATCTAAGGGGGAGGAACGCACATATCTACAAATAAACTGAAAAGTGCGATATTAGAGATGATCAAATAAACACTGACAAAAATTTTGATCTAATCAGAGTCTAGCTTGTAAAAGAAAACAACAGACCCATCATTTACCAAATACCTTCTGCTGACTGAGTAACCTCCAATTGAATCTCCATCAATGACCGCCCAACCCATGTAACAGCACCAGCTATTTTCAAATCTGTATCAACACGGATTGGTTTTTTCAGAACTATCCTGTCAACAGAAGCAGTGACCAACAAAATAGGCCTTGTTATGCCATCCTCATTGTAGCAGTGCTGGTCAACAAGTGAACTTCTCATCAAAATAATGATAAAACACCCAAAAATAAAAAAGAAAATCAAGACAATGGTAGTTTAGTGTAATGGTATTGTGTAGAGTTGCATTTGTAAATATTATGTAATTGTTAAAACCAATTACAATGAAATTACAGAATGAAAATTCAATTTAGTCCTAGCTGCATTGAGGATACTCATAAAACCTAATCACTGATATTAGCAAATCAATACACAAAATCCGATCCAAAATACTTTAAATCCTTTGCATTTCGAAGAATATAAATAATGTAACTAGGATAAAGGACTTTTAGCATCCAAACAATACAAACCAGCCAAATGTAGAGAAAACATTATTATCATTTCAAACAAATGATGATAGCAATGTAGAACTAATTAGAACCCAATTTTCACTGAGAGATAATAGTAAAACACCAACAAACTCAACTTCTCCGAAGCAATCACACCTTGTAGGAAATGGTTCCAGCAAGAGCATCAAGATCTTCAACCAATTTTCCCATCCTAACCTCATTCCAAGGGTTCCTATATTGCTCTCTGAGTACATAATCAAAAGAAAAATTATAATGAATACTAGTCCTGCTCTTTGACGGGGTTTTAGTTACCAATTCACTTTGTGCACTGCCATCAAGGGATGGATCAGCAGGTTTCTCAAATATGCTTGATCTTGCTTCCCATAAAGCGTTTGTTACTGGTGAATGGTACATCCCAGGCCACAAACTGATAGGTTTTCGAATCGAAGACATCGGATTCGATCACAGAATGAGTTTTTGAAAATGGGTTTTGGTTGTTTTGATAACTTGGACAAGTGGTTACTGAAGATGGGTCCATTACCAACGTCAAAGCTTGAAACTTTACTGGAATTTAAAAATGACGCAGTTTTAGAATTAGCAAACAAGATATTCAAAGTCGGTTTGAATTGTTTCGATGGATTGGCATAAAGGGTATTGGATAAATTAATGTAGGGATCATCAGGTGAAGGCGTTAGTGAACGAAGATGAATACTGAAAGTGAAGTGTTTGAGAGATGATGAATTGGGGTTCGATTTATTAAGGAGATGGAGGGGAACTGATTTTCTGAGCAGTTTCATGATTCAATTTCAGAGTGGAGGGGAAAATGCTTAGGAAGACATGGTTAAGCGCTCTTTTCAGGGACGAAGAAGATCAACGTTTAACAGCTCCTTGATTGGTTTGAAAGATTTCATACCCGGCTCTTCTGCAAATAGAACAATTCGGTTTTGGTCTTCATTGTCCTATGCAGTGCCAGGGTGACTCTATTTCCGTATAAAAGATGATGGACCATTGCATATGTTTGAAAAAATTTTAGCTATTGATATTAAAAATACTTATTATAAGATTAGGTATATCTAATCATTATCCATTATCCTATGATATAAAAATTTTAAAATCTTAATTTCTTAGTTCTTGCTAACATAATAATTATTAATAGTAATTATATATTAAATTTTAATTTTATATTAAACTGATTTTATTTATAATATTTATTTATTTTTATTTTTAAAATGTTAATTTTAATTTAATTTTTTATATTTTATTACTTAATACGAAGAATTGTCATAATTTAATATATTCTATCACTTTTAAATAATACATTTTTAACTAGTTAACAATATTAATTTTTAAAAAATTTTATATAATTTTAAATAAATAAAAAATAGATAATATTTTATTTTTAGTTATCAATATTAATTTAAAAATAATTAAATAATCTTAAATATGTAATAAAAAATAAATATTATTATTTAATTAATAAAAAAAATTTTCGAAATGCAGCCAAGCTTTTTTCAAGTATGATATCAATTTTAAAAATTTCAAATCGGTGTAAAATAAAAAAAGCAAAAGTGAAACGACAACGCTTAAGGTACATAAAGGGACGCATAGGGCTGACCTGGGCTTGTTCAGTCGGTTCCCTTTCCGCTTAAGCTGGTGTTCAAAATCGGAGCCAGAAAGTCGGAAAGGTAAGCGCCAAGCAGACCCATTTGTGATCTCTCCATCAATTTTCTTTCTTTTTGTTTTTAATTGAATAAATGATGCATGTTTCACTGTTTAAAAATTTTTATTTTTTAGTATTTGCGCTCTTTCATTTTTTTGTTCGTTGGGTTTCTTTCTGTGAAATAGAGCATGCTTGAAGTGGTTTCATGGTATTTTGCGTTTAAGGTTAAATTTTTTTTATTATAACGGCAATCAAATAATTTGAAATGACATAAGCCCAGTGGAATTCTCGTGTATTTCTGCTAAGAATAATTCTTGTTTTCAATTATTTTATGGATATTCACAACTGAAGTTCATATATTTTGATGGGTATTGGGCAAGGGATCTTTTTCTTTTTTAATTTTTTCTCCACCTTAAGTTGATTTAAGGGCTTGTGTGAATGAATGATGGTAGTACTAAGATTTTCTTTTCTTTTGTTTTTTGTTAGGCGGATGAAATACAAAAAAGGTAGCTTTCCTCTCCCCCAAACCATCCCCATTTTTTAGTGCGATTTGAACCTGAGACCTAACAAGACTAAACTTGACCGTTGGTTGTCCCGGACTTTGGGAATGTGGTAGTAGCACTATGATTTAATTAGCTTTAATAGTGATTATATGGACCACGTAGGGTAGGGCTATACTTTTTGGTTTTGCAGAAACTAACATGCTTTTGAAATTTTATTTGGTTCATGTTTTAAGCATGCTTAAGCAAGTGTTTGGAAAAGTTGCTATTGGTTGTAAATGTGTGTGTGTGTGTGTGTGTTTAAGAATAGGGCTTAGTTCTCGATGATTAATTAGTCTATGGTTCATCTGATGCTAGAAGACACCTTCGTGTGGACAGTGTCTGATTTAAGTTTCATATTTCTTCCACAGAGCTGCTTTACCTTTCTAGCAAAGAGAAGCTATATTTGTCTAGAATTTTTGGGTTATATGTTCATTAATTTAGAATCTAACATATTACGTATTTTCTGCAACATGGATTTGACAATTATATTGCTGTTTATTTATTCATTTTTGTTATTTTGATGCTACAAGATTTTATTTTGTTGTTTTATCTGCCACTAGGTAATACACTTTAATTTGTTGCAGTTGCTTAACCTTGGAGAAAGCTCATCTTCGTAGATATACAAATGAGTGCAGGCGGAGAGAAGGGGTCAACAACCACAAAAACTCCTGCAGACTTTCTTAAATCTATTCGTGGACGACCAGTTGTTGTCAAACTGAATTCTGGTGTTGATTATCGAGGTTAATCTCTTTTTCTCTATATTTTCAATATATTGTCATTTTCATTAATCTATTTTATTAAATTTTCCATTGGTGTTTTAACTATAAGGTTAGATAATATTTGGTCATATATAGCTTTTGACTTTAAAAATTCGATGACCTATTGAAAATTACACTCAAAATTATATTATGAACCGGTCACTGACAATTTGACAAACTTGGAAGTTCTCTAAACATTTGGTTGGCCAGTGTGACTGTTTATCTGTGATAGATCACCTTCCATGGCCATATTTTGTGATCCTTTTTGTTGTCTTCTGGAAGCATGACTGTGGTTTGATAATACTGCATTGGAGATAGGTGGCGAATTTTTTCCAATGGAGGGTTTCTCATAACTTGCAAATTTGTTGAAATGCATCATGCTGCTTAAGAAATATAATACTGTCGTAATTGGAATGATATTGTTATAACAAGCAAAAGAACAAAATATTTCTATGTGATGGATAGAAGTTTCTATGCTGACTTGTTTTCAACTTTTTCATATCACTATTTTCTGTTTCATTCTTCCTACTCAAGTTTCTTTGCCATACAATTGTATTAGAATGTGAAACAAAAATAACACATCTCATAGATGGTCCATCTCAGGCACCCAGTGTTCAATAATTTGTCTTGCAAGTGACAGCTAATGCAAGCTATGCAAGCAGTGTTCATTTGTTATTTTACCTGTTTCCCTTTGAGTCATGTCAAATTAAGGGGCACGTACATGCAATCCATTGAAGAGAATATAAATTAGTATCCACACCTTACCTTGTTACTGAGATGTTGTTAAGTATTATACAATTTCTGTCGCTGGGCCTAATGACTCCTAGGGTTTTGTGGGAAAGACGTGTTACCAAGTATTAGGCAATTTCTAACCTTAGATCTCTTGACATGTATTGAACTTTAGTTGACAGCTTGGCATCCTGGAACTTGCAAGAAGTATTCTTTAGCTATTCCCAAGCCAAAGCTGTTGGTGTCTTTTCCACGGCTACACGTTCTTATTTCATTTTGGGAAGGGTAGAGATTGGGTCTGATTTGCTGTTGGCCGGTTTATGGTTGACATGAATGGTCACTTTGGCAAAATTGCAGAAATGTGTTTGAAAAAGGATGTCTTGACACGTAAATACTCTTATGCAGGTATTTTAGCTTGTTTAGATGGATATATGAACATAGCAATGGAGCAAACTGAAGAATATGTTAATGGTCAATTGAAGAATAAGTATGGCGATGCTTTTATTCGTGGAAACAATGGTATGGAGCAAGTTTTGTGTTCATTTATTTATCAATTTTTGACATTCAGCTTTTATGACATGGATTGGATTTTTAATACAATAATATGATAAACTTTTAATGCAGTTCTGTACATAAGTACATCAAAGAGGACATTAGCAGATGGGGCTTAGAATTGTCATAAATGAACAGAAGATTTTGACAATGTTTTTTATGATTATATTGTCATGTAATATCACAGGTTAGTAAGATAACAGCTTGACAATCTTGCTAGTCCCTTTTCTTGCAGTGGCTATGGATATTTGAGACTCTTATTTGTAATAATTGTATTTGTAATCTAGAAGTCCAGATTCCCCAGATTATGTTTTTATGTGGGTTTAGTTAAAGTATCCGCCATATCTAACTACTTAATTTTTACAATTATGCTTATGGTTGGACGGACTTCTACTCCCTTTCTATTTGATGAGATGATAGGTTGACGTAGTCTGTGTCCGTGTATATGTGTATATATGTAAATGACAGTATTCTGCTCAGGTAGGCATTGGTGTGTTTCCCTCACCTGTTGGTAGATATGCGTAGGATGTCTAATAGGTTATCTAGGCTTGCTACGAGTTTCAGTGATCATTTGCTTGTTTTCATTTCCTAATGTGGTTGTGGCCTCAAGTTTGGGTCATCTTTGTTCTCTTTTATGTTCAGATATCCCTTGCCCTTATTTTTGTTTAGACAAAGACTGAAAGTAGTCTTATAGCAATCCTATCCAGGACCAGCCTATTAAAAATGGGAAACTTTAGTCAAGATCTTTGCTTGACAATTGTTCCAAATGCTCTTCACAACTTTGATTCAGTCGATAGAAATATGTACGTCTGATAATTTGGCATCAAGGTGTGACTTTTCTAGTTTGACTATTTTAGTTGCCAATTGTTTGAATACAATCGGCTAGCAGTTATTTTGGATGAAAATAGCAGTCATTCGTAGATTACTTGTTAAGGTGAAATGGAGCATAAGAAACACAAGAACGAATACTCAGAAATCTAAGAAGAAATGCTACGGAAACCCAACGGCAAACCTGTGAAAATGAAAATCCAAATACAATATGATCACCTGCGTGCAATCCTTGAGCCAGTCATTTTCGCTATCAGAATTTTACAGTAGCCTTGGCTAAAATTGAAGAAATATATAACTTGCGCCAGTCATTTTCTTTCTTTCCTAATCCAAAGCTCTCCTTCCTTTCATTTCCTTCCTTTTCAGATCCAAAGCTTTTCTTCCTCTTCCGCTGCTAGCAACAACAAAAGAGCATTTTTTGAATTCTTATTTGAGAGGTTTTAGTATTTGCAACAATAACATCGACAAAGAGAGTAGATATGGACCGCAGGCCCGATGACTATATGCATGATCGGTGCTAGATGTTTCATATATTTTTATCTTTTGTGAAAAATTGTTGAAGATTTGATTATTAATATGATAATTTCTCTTTTTTAATATAAATTTACTTTTTGTTATTTTTTCGTGACAATCAAATGGGCATAATGCGATTTACTAAAGAGATGCTCCAAAATGTTCACACAGTGATATAGCTAGTTGACTTTATAAACCATTATCAAAGTTGAAAACTGTGTACTTGATTGTTAAATGTTTATCTTTGATTTTAATGTGTTTTTCTTTTGTTGTTTGTTTCTTTTGATGAAACATATTTATATAATAAACTCAATTTAAATTTATTATAAATTTATTATAAATTAAATGTAAACTTAATATAAATTTATTGTAAATTTATTATAAATAATTTAATTTTTTTAAGTTGAATTGGCGTTAAAAATAAAATATAGGAGAAAGTAAAATTGTAATGTAATTATTAAAAGTGTTAAAAAATTAGATTGACTAATTATTTATTTATTTTTTCGCCTTTTGAAGAAGATAAAATTTATCCGTTTTGTTAGAGTATCTTTTGATGGAACATATTTATATAATAAACTTAGTTTAACTTATTATAAATTTAGTATAAATTTATTATATTAGAATATAAGTCTAAATTTTTTAATGAAATATATTTATTTATTAAGTTCAATTTAAACTTAAGAGTTTTTTCTATGAATTATCTAAAAAACAGTTCTATTTTATATTAGTTTTATTGTTAATCTGGTATATTTGTAGTGAATTGAATTTTTTCTGGTATTTATAAAAAGGGATAATAAATTTTTTGGTAAAATTATAATTTTTTTAGAAAATTGATATAAATGTAGAACGTTATTATTTTTCTGGCAAAATTGTAAAGACCCCTTCATTCTTCGGCTTCAACATTTATAGCCCAAATACATTTTGCAAATAATTTTCACTACATTTGATAAAAGGTTTAGAATTTTTTTTTTCCATCCAAAATTTACCGAATTCGTAAAATCCATTTATTTTCAATCCAAAATAACCTAAAAGCACAATAAAATTATCAAAAATAACCTAAAAGCACAATAAAATTATCAAAGTAAACTAATATTTAGTTAAATTATTATATACAATTTGGTTAATACTTCAATCTTAAAAGTTTTGAAATAAACCAAACCAACCCAATGCACACCCCTAAATTGAAAGTATTGAAATTGCTGATGAATTAATCCATTTAAAGTGTGGAAATTCAACTTGATGGAAATCCAGAAATGTTGACAATTACACCTTTCAGCAAAACGACAAAACCTGAACCCAGTGTGGCAGGCAACTGCTATCTTTTTTACACTATAGCTTTCCATATCACTTCTTGGATTTTGCCTTGAATATATTCTCCTTATAGTATCTGAGCTCTCTAATGCTCTCTCTAATATCATCCAATGCTCTATGTTTACTCTCCTTTGCAGGAGTTTTTTTATGATCTGTGTTGGTAAATAAACAAACTGATTTTAGTATATGAATAAGGCATTTAAGTTTATTTAAAAAACTTACTATTGGACAACATATGAATGCTTCCAGTATTCATCCATCTACTGCTATTATGATAAATAATAAGAATGCTATTGCAAAACTAATTTCAGAATGTGCATGCTAATATAGACATTTACCTCCAGGATACCAGCGAACGCACAATGCCTTGACACTGCTAACATCAACAACAATATGAGGGAAGAGACTAGCCAAAGCTGGCATGTATTTCTGTGAAAGGAGAAAGAAAAAAAAACGGTGTTACAAACAGGAAAACAAAACTGAAATTTTACACATTAAATAACAAAACTTGAGACTGCTTATTCACGATAAAAAAAATGTGCAAGATAAACATTGAGGTCGGGTATATGCTTTATTTTCAGATAATGAAAGAAGGAACAGAATTTAAGGATTCATATATAGAAACAGGATGAATAGTTAACTTCCATTATGATGCTTTCACCATATGTATTATGCACTCTGCTGTTTTGGAATCTGATGAATTATAACAACTGGAAAGAAAAAAGTAACAGGAGCCTGAAGGGAATAACTTATCAACTGACAAGTTAAGAGTTCGTGAATTTATGGATTCTAAATGGAACACTAAAGGAATGTGGCATAGCAATCCTAAATCATTTGGTTGATGAATCAGAAATTCCTGTGATAATCACTAGAACAATCAAATTACTCATGACTATATCATAATTCATTAATCACCTTCTAACATATACAAAGGACAGTCCCAATGCTCAATTTGGTAAATTCTTCCCCTTTTCAGATATTCAGATACTGCTTTTGGATTAGATTACCCAGTCCTTTCAATCACTTTTTTCCCTCCTTTTCTCTTTACTATATTTTTAATAAATAGTGCACTGGAGCTTGTACTTTATTGATTGAAATTAAGATAAAGAGTGCAATTTGGATCTCCAAATATGGATAGCTGAAGTCACCCTTTATTTTGTATTTAAAATGAAGAGTCTACTGGACTCTTATTTTTTATGGTACTCTTGAAAATAAAGAGTTTTTGATACTTATAGAGAACTCCTTGGAGACGTTCTAATCCCACTTCCATACCTTCCCCTAGCTAAACTTTGTGTTACTAATACTTGACTTGAAACCCTAGAATCTAGTGTGTTCCTCCAAACCACTAGCTTTTCTTTAACTCATCAATGTTTTGTCAACTCATCAATGAAGGAAAAAAGATGACTCAGGGCTAAACCTAGTAGTGAATACTTCTTGCATATATCCTTCATCATCAAACTCAATCAATTGAAATATAGGACAGTTTTTCATATATAAACAACGTGAGTAAAATTTGATATTTATATAGAAGGCATAAGTTGGATTCCTAAGACAAGTTATATGGCTCCCTAGGTAATCAGTTGAAAAAATGACAAGTGAATAAAGCAAAATAAGCAAATTTCATTTTGGCATAGTTCAATCCCTAGGTAAATAAATTAATTAATTAAAAATTGCCAGGTCAATTTTGGAATCATCCACTCGGTGCTCACAAGAATTCAAATATTGATAAATATGAATGTCAAGCAAAAATATCAAAATTAACATCTGTCAAAAGATAAGTATGGGATAGGAAATAGTATAATATTCTCTCAGATACCTTTAGATATAGGAAATCCACATATACCGAATTTCCTGCCAGAAGAGGAGTGTATTTACCAACATGTCTCTTGACAAATTTTATAACCTGCATGAATCCAGCAATGATTATGTAACATCTTTTACTTTATGTAGAACCTAGAATTACATAAATCTTCAGAGAAAACAACGCAATCCACAAGAATGTCATGATTTTAAATTTAAATTTAAATGAAATGAGGACACAATGGTAAAGCAAACAAACTTAAAATCATTAGATCCTAAACAGAGTCAAAGTGGAAGGAAAACACAACATGATTACTAATTAGATGGTGTCAATGCAAAAACTAGACATGCTACTGGGAAATTATTATACCACCCAAAACACAATAACCTCGTAATCAAATTATAGAGACAGTTCTATAACACCACACAAAACCTCTTTAACTTTCTTTCACTAAAAGCTCTTAAATTGCAACTTTTTATCCACTACTGTCAATATATTCCAGAAGAATGGTTCCTCACATATAGCCACCTTTTTCTCCACAGACCTACTCAATCCCAAACAAGCTACAAAACCTAGACCATTTCCCTTAAATGCATAATCACTTGGAAGACCAGAGCTGCCGATCTTCAAGGCATCAATCTAACCCAGTGTAGTCAAAAGCGCACCGGGCACTCGCCTAGGCACAACAGCCAGGTGCAAATGACCTTTAGCACTTTTAGAAGTCCAAAGCCAGGTGTATTTAGCCAAGCGATGGCTTTTTGTGCCTAAACATTGCTTTTTTAGAGAAAACAAGAGCAAAAGCGCAAAGTATATATACATATTTTTTTCTAAATAAACATAGTAAATATTTTTTCTTCTTAATAGCCTATGTTCTAGGAAATCTAAAGTCTTTTAGGAAATTTAAAAGTCTTTTAAGGTTTTTTAATTTCACTCAGAATAAACAAGTTTATCAAAATAGAAAACTAATACAACAAACAAAATTCAAAAATCAAAATCAAATTGATAGAAAACTAATATGTTACTTGTTTAATTTTAACTATCTTTCACTTTTTAGCAGTTTTTTTAATGTTAAATTAATTTAACTTCTAATATATTTTACTTTAAAGATGCACTATATGCTATTACTACTAATTAGTATTTACAAGAACTTTGTGCCTCGGTTTACTTAGGCCATCTCTTTTTTTGCACCTTGTGTCTAAGGCGATATAAGGATGTATCGCTTTAATTGTACCTAGCGCATTTAATTACCTTGATCTAGCCACTCAATAAAAACACCAAACAAATATAGACTTGACAAATATATATACGTAGATATATTTTTTCTATAGCTCATTTGAGATAAGACATTGAAACTCTTCTTTTAGTAACTATTATGAACAGATTTGGACCAAAATTTTCAGATACTTCCATTTTTTTTAAAAGAAAAAAATACCTAAGAGCAAGATCAATAATCAAGCCACACTCAACTTGGTTACAAGTTTACATCTGTACACCTAGATAAATTAGACCTAACACATTGCTCAACAAACACTCACACATACACACATGTAGCAGTGTTGAGCTAATTCATTTAAGTTCTTTCAGTCAGATAATGATAGCATAGTTCACAAAAAGCTGTTTTCAGTATTTTTTTTTCATGGTAGATACTCTTCTATAATAATGATGTGTCTCAAGCTGCCATCCCATTGCCACTGGAAAGGAATGTTAAAATTCTTGTTCCTATGTGATTTGATATCTCAAAACCACTAAAGAGGAAGAAAACTAAAATTTCTTAAAGCAAAGACAATGTGCAACAATTTTTTCCACTCGATCGAAAAACAAAGAAAAAGATTTTTTGCCTATGCTCAGGCAATAATTAACTTACCTGCTTAATTTATTACTTCAGCATGAAAATGTTTTTATGGTCATCTTTTGACCCACCAAGAAACAAATTTAAGTAATAACAGGGAATTGTGAGGTTGTAACAGGGGGAAAGTGGGGCTGTAATGGATAAATTAAAGCACTATAAAAAGTAGTAAGAACAGTAAAATAAGAAAAGTTTAAACATCATGCAGAAACTTTCTTGGACATCATATCCACGATCCCATGGCATCAAACCTTCGTTGAATTGCATCACACAACTAGAAACAGCATAATTACTAGTTTATTTATTCAATAACAAAGCTGAATTAAAAGCATTACAACACTAAGTATCTATATACTCAATACTTTCAGTCCTTTAAGTAAAGGACTTCAAAACTAGTTTGGACTCCTACATAATCTAAAAAGGAATAAATTCTTCCTAAACTAAAAACTCTAAATAAGACTGAAAATTTAAACTAGCATACACCTAAAGAAATCTGAATAGATTTTCCAGCAAAGCTAGAAATTATAGATATGCCCCTGATTTAAAAAAACATAACAGTAGTTTATTTATTTAGCTAGACACATGAATTTAACTAAAAAAATACTATTAAATATTCTATAATTTCAGCAAATAATACCAATATTAAATGGGAAAAGTAATTTTAAGCTTGAACCTCAAAATTTGAATTTCTTTATTCTCTGTCATCTTTTCAATATTAAAACTACCTTCACTAGAAGCTACATGGTGAGGATTACACCAGAAATGAAAATTTAAGGCCATTAATCAAGGCCCATGGCCAGCACAGTACAATAAATTATATATGAAGCCATCTAAGATATATGTCAAAACAAGCATTCCACTTAATAAAGTTCTGGCAAACCTGCTTTTCAGCTTCTCCTTCACTCACTAAACTCTGGAGCACTTTCTCTGTCAAACCTATAACAATCATAACTTGTAAAATTACCTTGAAGAAAGCATAAAAAAATTATCTTCTCCTATTATTATTGTTCTTACCACTGGCTGCATGATGACTTTGACACCATTCCCCCATCTGCTCTAAGCACTCTTTACTCTGATGGACGATCAAGTTAGGACCCTGAAAGAGGAGATATTAGTACTTATAACATAGAATTCATCATACCGATAAGATGCCAAATCAAGCAAATGCACAAGCATGGACAGTACAAAGTGATGTCTTCCAAATAACACAATAGATGCAAGTGCACAAACATATTCAAACACTTCGTTTAAATGTTATTCTGTGCATCATAATATTGAAGTTCAATTGAAAATTAGTAATTTCTAGTGTAACATAGCTTATACAGAAAAACATAGCCAATGCAATTTAAATGAAAATTTTATTAGCATATAACTTTGAGAGCCATCTTTAAGAAATGAAGGCCCAGATAATTATTCTGTCATCAAGGTGCTCCATGAATAATTGGTTCCTCTCTCATAATAAATTTAAACATGAAAGAAAGCAGAGACAATAAGTGAGTCCTAAGTATGCCAATGATGGCTTCATCTAAGACTATTGAGGAAAAATGAGATTAGAACAAGCGGAGAAGAATATTGAAAGTAGGGAAAGCACCTGTAGAGGAATTAAATCCTAACATTATTCACAAGGTTTTCATCATCTTCAGGAAGTTCCCCTTCCCTCTGTTTTCAGTAATACCTTTTTTTTTGCCCAAAGTTTTCAGTAATACCTTGATGTCTTGCATTTTCTAATTTCAATCTTTGGTTATAAGATGCTCAACAAACTGCGCTCCTTAACCCAAAGAATCATATGGACCATTTTGAAATAGCTACAGCCAAATAGCCAGGAGAAAAGCTATCAGAAAAATATCATTTTAATATCATGGATGCATAACTCTATTCCGTTGGATGTCCTTCTGGTCCATTTCCTCCATTACATTAAAAAACACAATAAATCTATGCGCCAAGCCACTTAGATTTCCTCTATCAAACCTACCAAAGTCAGTGGTCAAATAACATCCTCACTGTGCACAGCATTACCCAGTATAGCACAAAAGAACCGAGAATTCTGACAGTCACATGGCAACATAAATATGAATCCTGAACATCTAAGGATCGCCTATGAGGCTGGTTAAAAAAAATCGATGTTGATAGTTAATTACCTAATGCAAGTATAGCATGAGCTCCATACCCCACTAAAAAACAAGAAGAAAAAACCTCCAACAGTCACTAAAGCATATGTAGACTGGTTTGTCAAATCTTTCATAACCCTAATACATGCTGCGGCATTTTGAGCACGTGATGCATTACAATTATGCAGCTTCTAGATCAACAATTCTCAATAAGAATTTGATGTATGTGTGTGCCCATTTTTTTTTATCTCATTTTATCTTACATTTGATAATAGCAACCCAAATGTAGAAATGATAGGATTTAAAAAC
This sequence comes from Garcia nutans, assembly GCA_947685225.1. Lineage (NCBI taxonomy): Eukaryota > Viridiplantae > Streptophyta > Magnoliopsida > Malpighiales > Euphorbiaceae > Garcia > Garcia nutans. The sequence goes on from CANTUV010000090.1 coordinate 209,000, forward strand.
TTCTTTTAAACGAAAACAAAAAGTAATGCACACAAATTAAACCAGTAAAACTCCATTAAGTCCTTTAAAAACAAAAGCAGGCATCATATCCCTAACAAACATTTTAATAGCAAACATCGTAAAAGGCTTATATTTATGCAACAAGCAAATAGCAATACATGAATCTTTTCACTACAAAATACATAAATCACTTCAACATGCAAAATATTTAAAAATTGAATGCAATTAAATAAATGCAAAACAAGGCCCCGAATCAAGCATCATACAATGGTACAAATTGAAAAATACCTCCACTGATTTCGTCAAATTGCCATCTGTAATTATACACGCAATCTCCAGTATTCTATCAACTTCGATATTCAGACCTAAGCAACAGCACAAGTAAAAGAAAGAGAAATAAGAATCATTCTAGTCTCAACATCATCATGTCATTAGCTCATAACCATATACAATTCAAACAAATAACGTAAATGGCATGAAAATTAGAAGTCAAAAACAAAATTCTGCTCAAATTTCTGCTTGTGAGAACATGCAATGCAAATGAACCCACAAACATTTCAAAAACAATGACAATGGGACTTCAACTTAGCAAGTATTTGGTAGACAATGTAAAATCCTTACCTTTTCAAAAGTAAAATCAAGAACTTGCAGTAAGTTTTTTTATTTTATGAATTTATTAGATTCCATTATACAAGATCTTGTTTAGGAAAGACAGAGTTCTGATGTCATTTAGCAATTTCAATATTATCTAGGGATTTATTTTGTTTGCTTACCATTATTACAATTTTACTTTTTATACAATGATCTTGTTTAACGTGAAAACAAAGAATTTACATAGTCAACCCTAATTAATTTTGGGATTAAAGCTGTGTTGAATTCAGTATATGAATCTTGTTCAGAAAAAGCAGAGTCTCGATGCTTCTGATTAAGATGTTTTGCTACCTAGGCTTAGTTTCATTCCTATTGTTACTATTCTTACAATTTTCCCTACTATAGAGCTGACTCCAATGCCTTATGAAAGCGTCCTTTCCATGTGTCAGAATCCAGTATTCTTGTAAACAAACAAATGATTCCCCACTAATTCTCCTTTTGCTTCCTTCCACACATACAACAACTTGCTTCCATGTAGCATAGCTGCCAAAACACTTTCCTTTTATATGCCCATTCTAGAATGCGGATGATAGGAATTTAGACCCAAGATTTTAAAATAGAGGAGTTGCAAGCATAATTAATTTTAAAATTACTTTCACCATAGTTTTTTAAAAAACAAATTATACAAGATCAGCTTTACTCTAGGCACAACAGATAAAGTTTTTCCTTTGATGACCAGCAGCTCATGGGTTCAAGGATGGAAACAATTGCTTTGCAAAAATGCAAGGGAAAGGCCGCATATCATTGTGCCATCCGCCCCTTACCCTGCATTAGCCAGGCATTACTTTGCGCACTGGGTGAAACCCTCTAGACAACCAAAAACAAAAAATAAGAGATCGCGAACTAAATGAGCTCATTTACCAGTCATTTCCAAGTCAATCCAAACAAGAGGCATTTTGTACTCTGTTGAGGTCGGAAGTGGAATTTGTTCATCTGGTTTATCTTTTTCCATCGCCAAACTGGAGACAGATCCATTTATGTTGTTCCTATCCTTAGCTGCCACAAACAATATGCATCATCAACCGTTTATCTACTTCAATAATAATAAATTATTTATCACCTTTAATCCTAGTTGAATTTCTTATAAACAAAAATAAAAGAAACAACTGAACTTTTAACCAAATAATTCTCAAAACAAACCACAGATAGACAATTTACACTAACAAAACTGTAGGTCAAGAAGAACCTAAACCCATGGACACTGTATTACTGTTAACTTCACAAGTAAGCATTGGCCAATAAGAACCTAAACTCACAGACACTGTTAACTTCGTAAGCAAGCATTAGCCAATAAGGCTCCATATGGACAAAAAAAAAATCTAAACCCACATGTTAACTTTGTACAGATAAAATCATAACCGTAACAGAGTAGAATTTTTTCCATGACTATGTACAAGAACAAGAAGGACATGTGGCATCATTACCTGCATTATTGGTAGAGACTGGTTTAGCTTTAGAGGAAGTAGAAGCAGAAGGGGAGGGTACAGCATCCATCTGATCATCTTCAGCATCAAGGTCGAGCACAGAAAATGCATTGGAAAGGCAGTCCATGATTACAACTCACTATCACTGCAAATTGCTATGTTTAAGTCAGATTACTTTCTTGTTCAAAAGGGGGTTCTATGGGAGGCCACAAGGTCCTTGTATTCTGGTCAGATGAGCCAGGTTTCAAAATATTTTGACCAATGCAATCAAGACAAACGAATAACTAAAATGAAGCACCATGATTAGAGCAGTTTCTAATTTCAATCAAAAATCACATTCATAAGTCAATGGAGACAAAACCATTTTCTATTTAGCAGAAACAACACATATAGCAAGCAATAAAACTGGGATTAAAAACCACAAAAAGATTTCGCATATAACAAAAATGAAACAAAAGAAATCACCTCTAAAATCCCTTCAAAACGGAACTCAAAAGCGTGCCCAGCGAAGCAGCAGCAGCAACAACAACAACGACCACCTGACAATTACCAAAGCCGTTAAAGAACTAAAATCAGTGACAATCTATGGAGTAACAAGTTGATAAAAGAGGAGTACAGTGGTGGCGTGTAGATGCCGGCGGTAATAACCAGCGGTGGCAATGACGGTTGTGAATCGAGGGAAGAATCGGCGGTGGTGAGCAGAGACTTGTAAGAGATTGAAAATGCGGAGAAGCAAGAGAACGAACGTAACAAGGAAGAAAGAGAAGAGCGAAAAACAGTGCCGCAATTATCAATTTTAGCTAATACTGCGGTTATTTCTTTCTCGATATATATAGTAATTTCAAAATTTAAATAATAGCAAATAAAATAAAAATTAAATTATAAAGATTACAAAATTAAATCTAAATATAATTTAAACAATATTAATTAAAAAATCTAACAAAAAATTAAATAAAATTAACGTAAAATTAAGTAATAAAAATTAAAAAATAAAAAATAATCAAATAATAAATCTAAATTAAAATCAAAATAAAATATTTAAATTAATTGAAATTAAAATAAAATTCTAATAAAAAACTAAATTATTAAAATTAAAAATTCTAATAAACTAATTATTATCAAATAAATTATATTAAATAGTAACTGAAAATTGAAGAAAGAGAATTAAAATAGTGAGGAATAACTAAAATCAAAATTTGAAGATAAAATCAAAATTTTAACAGTAAATACTCAAATTATGATGAAGAGAACTTCTTTAACACTTCAAAATTTTCAAAAAATATATATGTAATATGCGTATGTAAAACTAATTATACAAAATTTATTTTTTGATAAAAATAAAAATATAATAAAAATATTATATTAACTTAAAGCATAAGAGAATAATATAGTAATATTTAGATTAAATAGTATGATAGAGAAAAGAGAATATTCGTAAAATAGTTATAGTTTTGATATTATATATAGATATATAAATAAATAGTTTTAATTTTATATCAAATGAGATATTATAATTCTATTTAAACCCTTTGAATAGATGTAATAATTATTATAAATTCTAATTATATTTAAACTATTTAAATAAATAAAATTTTATTATAATAAATAAATAATAAATTAATTTTGTTTGAAAGGATTGAAGAAATAATATTACCAAAGAAAGCTAAATAACATCAGCATAATAGTATATGTATATATATATATATATATATTGATAAATTTATATTATTACTCCGGTTTTATGAATTCCATCATTAAAAACTTTATAATTTTAGCTACTTTATAAATATATATGCGTGGAAAATATTTATAAAATCAAAATTTTATATGAAAAGAATTATTTTTATTGTTTGATTTTATGTAATACTAAAATTAATTAGAAATTATATTTTTATAAATTCAAATTATTATTGGATCCGATTTTTTAAAATTATAACATTATAAAAATTAAAAATATATACTTTTTTCATTATTAAATTTGAGGAAAAAAATACGTATTATAGCTCAATCAATACATTGACATAATATTTAGTGTAAAATTAGAATAAAACTCAGCATAATATTATGGGCATTTTTATTTTTTAAATTCTAGAATAGTTTTAAATAATTAATTAATTACATGCATCTGTAAAAAAATATAATTAATACATACATTAATAAATTTAAACAAATAATCTATAATAATTAAATTATAAAATACAAAGAGATTTTTAATACCATAATATTATCATAATATTTATATAAATAATAAAAATTATTTTTAAATCAAATAAATTCAATACCATCAATAAAAAATAAAAAAAAAATACTTACAGCAAAAATAAAAAAAGCAATACCAACGAGTCTATAATATTTATTTGATAATAATTAAAATTATATCTCAAGCGAAATTTTTATTTATTTATTTTTAATTACATATCTAAAAATTTTAATTAATGAGTTTTTTTTTATAATTTATTTATACATGTTGGAAAACGATTAACAAAATCTTAAAAAATAAAGCTATGAATTATGTGAAAACTAAGAGAAGGTTTGAAGAAGATATGATATATATATTTTTTACTTTTTCTAATTTATTCTCACAATGAACTCTTCTTTATATAGTTATAAGGAGTTTACAAAAATGGTAAATATTAAAATTAATATATAAGTTATATCCTCTAGTTTGTTTTAGTAAGTTAATAAAAATTATTTATCTATTTAAAGAATATTTTAATAATAAACATTTTATTAATAACTTATCAAAATGGGTGGTGTTGATTTTATCACTTCCCCTCAACACCAGCTTCCATTTCTTTAACCATCCCAGGCTGTTGACGAAAATGTTTAAACTTTTTAATGTTTATGCTCTTTGTAAATAAATATGCAATTTGGTTTTCCCTCTTGACTTGCTTTAATTCAATCTCTTCTTTCAAGACTTTTTCCTTGATAAAGTGATAATGCACTTCTACATGTTTAGTTCTTGTATGAAAAACTAGATTTTATGTTAAACGTATTGCTGATTGGTTATCACAATACAAGGGAATTGCATAATCTGTTGTTGATGTAAGTCCTTCAATAATTGTATAAGCCAAGTGCTCTCCTAAGCTTTCATTACTGCAGCTCGGTACTCTGTTTTGTTGTTGACAAAGATACAGTTGGTTGCGTTTTGCTACACCAATAAACTGCTCCTATCCCAAGCATAAATACATATCCGGTAGTTAAGCGTCGAGTATTATGATCACCTGCATAGTCAGCATCACAAAAACCAGTTAGCATAGATTCTCCACCTTTCTTATACATAATGCCAAAGCCAAGCGTGCTCTTCACAAATCTGAGTATTCGCCGAATTGCTTCCAATGAGGCTTATTTGGATTTTGCATGTATCGACTCGTTACGCTAACCACATGAGAAATATCAGGTCTAGATAAAGTTAAGTAAATCAAGCTACCCACCAACTGTCGATACATCATTGCATCTTCCTAATCTCTCCCTTCATGGGCACACATTTTAACATTTGTCTCCATTGGTGTTAAAATGGGCTTGCAATTAGACATTCCAAACTTTTTTAATAAATCTCTAGAATATTTTTGCTGATGAAGAAATATTCCTTCTTGAGTACGATTAACCTCTAGACTAAGAAAGTGCTTGAGTTGTCCAAGTTCTTTAATTTGGAAAGTGAACTGATAAATTCTCATTAGTTCGAAGAATTTCGTCTTCACAATCTCCTATTATAATTAAGTCATCCATATAGACTAGCACAATAGCTAGTTTCTGTTCATTTGCTTTGACAAACAAACTAGAATCCGCAGGTATTACTGAATAACCACTATGAGTAAAAAATTCAGCAATCTTATCATACCAAGCTCTCGGTGCTTGCTTTAATCCATAGAGTGTCTTCCGTAACTTACGCACATACTCAGGATGATCTTGACTTTGAAAGCCCATTGGTTGTATCATGTAGATCTCATGATCCAACTCCCCATATAGGAATGCATTCTTTACGTCCATCTGCCATAACTTCCACTCTTTGCTAGCTGCTAGTGCGAGTAAGACTCTTATAGTTGTAAGCTTTGCAACTGGGCTAAATGTTTCACCATAATCTAATCTATATTGTTGATAGAAACCTCGAGCTACCAAACGAGCCTTGTGTCTCTCAATTGATCCATCTGCATAATGCTTTATCTTATAAATCCATTTACAGGAAATAGTTTTGACATCTCTAGGCTTTGGTATAAGCTCCTAAGTTTGATTTCGTTCTAGTGCAACAATTTCTTCATTCATGGCTTTTGTCCATTCTAGATTCTCAATAGATTCCTTAAATGTCTCTGGTTCTCATACATTTGATTCTTCAAGTATGGTTGCATTTGTATACTTAGGGTTTGGTTTCTTAGTTCTTGTTGACCTTCTAAGCGGAGCTAGAGCCTCTGTTTATGCTTCAGTAGGCTCAACTTGTTCACTTGGTTGTTTGTAGATACCAGTTTTCCAAGGACTTTGAGTTATGTCTTCTTCGACACTACCACCATTGTTGACATCTTCAACTTCACCTAATCCCAACTGGATCTGAGCTGTTTGTAGCTTATCTTTGAACTTATCTGAATATGTTAATATCTCCTTTTCTAGAGACCACAGTGAGGACGCTTCATCAAACACCACATTTCGTGATGTATAACACTTGCCATTTGTAGGATCACAACATCTCCACCCTTTTCTTTAACTACCATATCCTACAAAAATACATCTAATGGCCTTCTTGTCCATCTTGCTACGTAAATGATTAGGTACAAATACATAACAAACACATCTAAAGACTCAAAAATAATTACCATTAGGTTTTATGTTCCATAATTTCTGAAAGGGAGAAAGAAAATGTAATCTTTGTTGAGGAAGTCTATTGGTTACATAGGCAGCTGTCCTCATTGCTTCTGCCCAAAATCTCTCTGGTACATTTTTATAATGAAGCATGCTTCGACATATTTCAGCAATATGTTGGCTCTTTCTCTCTGTCACTCCATTTTGTTGTGGAGTATTAGCACATGTAAACCGATTACGAATTTGATATTCTCGTAGAAGAACAAGAAGGACATTTTAAAGGCACACATTGCTCCTTGGCTCCTTTTTTATTTCAAGATCTCGATATACCTTCACATCTTGCGGACCAAACAAAACAAAATGACCTGAAGATGCTAGTTGTGCTACTGAGAGAAGATTCTTGTTCATACCTAAAACATGATAAACATTTTGAAGGCACACCTCAGAAGTAGTATAATGGGAAGAGACTATTGTAATACCAACATGAGCTATTGGTAATTTTGAGTTGTTTGCTATCACCACCACACGACTACCTTTGTATTTTGACAAATTCTGTAGCTTTTCTTTATCACCTGTCATATGATTTAAGCAGCCTGAATCAACGATCCAATCTTCCTCATAATCAATCTGATTAGATATAGTTGCTGTAAGGGCTAACTCATTCTCTTATATAGCAAAGAATGCCTTGACATCCCATTCCTCTTCACTTTTAGAAGTCGCGTCATTACTCTCTATTGGTTCTTTTCATGACCAACAAGCTTTTGCCATGCGGCCCTTCTTTCCACAATTATAACACTTCTCTTCAAACTTTCAACCATTGCCGTAGTTCTTTGATACTTCCCCTGTAACATCCCAACAGCCCTAAGCTTACGACTCGGTCTTTTCACCCAACCCCCTTCAAGGGACTGCTACAGTACTGTTTTCCCTCACGGTTTCACAGCAGAATTTATTTATTTGGCCTAAGTCAAGGGTCGCCTCCCTCGTTTCAATCCCAAGACCTCCTTAAGAGAGTCTTTATGACCAAACGAGTATTGTTTCTTCTACCGTGAGGGGAAGCAGTACTGTAGCAGTTCCTTGAAGCGGGCTGGGTGAAAAGACCGAGTCGTAAGCCTAGGGCCGTTGGGATGTTACAGTTCACGGTTCCACAACAAAATTTATTTATTTGGCCCAATTCAAGGGTCACCTCCCTCGTTTCGATCCTAAGACCTCCCCCATAAGAGAGTCTTTTTCACTCAACGAATACTATTTCTTCTACTAGAAATAATATTTAAAATTAACAATTACCCATTATTAGCTATTGATAATTAAAATTTTTAATTGTTATTTTTAAATATATAATTAGTTGATAATTACATAATCGAATCTTATGCACACATTCATACATATATTTGAGTAGAAGCAGAAATAGAATCCATGCTTCTCAGCATTACATTAGACGAGTAGAGTGTTTGGTGAAGATGCTCCAAAACGTTTCATTGTGGTTAGGCTATTGGGTTTGCATTTTATAATATTTGTTCATTTATTTAATATCATGAAAGTTATATTTATAATATAATATTTTTAATAAAATATATTATATTTTTATCAAAGTATTAATAATTATATGAAAAAAATTAAAATTCCTTTAAAATATATCAAAATCTATAATAAAAATTATAAATAAACTCCATTAAATTCTATATAAAATTCTAACATAATCTATAAAATTTCATTAAAATATTTAAATTACATTAAAACTACCAATTTTTTTAAAATCTATTAAAATCCTAATCCAATACACTCCTCTTAATTTTCACAATAATCTCAATTTTTACTCGAACTCTTAGTACCAAATGAGATGGTTAATTTATACATGAATCAATATTTTACAGTTATATAGGATTAGTGGATATTCACACACTTTTTTTTTTTAATACAAAGGAGGGTGATACCCAATTACTCTCTAATAACCCGTGGATATTCACACACTTTTAGTTGCAAAAATTTTATAAAATTTTTAATTTATTTTTAAAATTTAATTTATTTATTTATTATTACCTCAAAAATTGAAATAAATGAAAATTTTAACGTGTATACTAATATTTATAAAATTGTTATTATTTAATAAAACACATAAATTCTTTGCGTAAGAAAATTATTAATAACATAAACGAATTTATGTTGTTACATATATATATTTTTTTTATTTTGTGAACTAGCATATGCACGAGTATATTTCTATTGATCATATATCATATATCCACCTAACTATATAATTTAAAGTTTCGTTTTATTAATTTATAAAGTTTAACAAAATAAAATTTAACATTTACATATATACATTGTAAACTTATGTTCTTAAATTATAAATTAAAATTAAGTATATCAATGATTACTATGTTTTAAATTTAATCAATAAATTTTCTTATTAATTAAATTATTTTCATGTTCTCGTGCTCAATTTGCATATTGCTCCCAAAAGAATAAAGATATTATTATTTTCCATGCACTCTATCTATAATTGGTGGAGAAGATTAAGAAAAGAAATAGTAAAGCTGATGACTGATGAGACCTTTTATATAAAAAAAAAGAAGAAGAAGAAAATCACAGAAAACTCTTCACAACAAAACTGAATGAATTTATATTTGCATTAATATAGATGGTAGTATCTTAAATAATCAAACTCATTTTCAGAATTAAATGATTGATACCTCTTCCTTGTGAAGCTTCCCCCTCTTTCTATAGAAGAAAGAACCTTTTCCTTTATTTTCTGTCTTAGATTTAGGACTGCCGCTCGCCAAAAATATTCCATCCTCTCTTATTTTCTCCCAAGGCAGGTCTTGACTTATATCTGACTCTCTTGTTGTTGTGTGGGATTTTTTTTTTAAAAATAAGAATTTCTCCTATGATTTTGATGCTCTGTTTGATGTATATCTAGAAAAGTTCTTGTATTTCACTTAGTTCTACAATTTTTGGCGCCATAAGGTTTATTCAAAGGTTTCAGAAGCAATCTAACCTCCACCCTTTTGTTGGTTTGTTTCATAGAATCAAGAATCTTCCCTTGTATGTTTTCTAGTTTGCACACCAGAAAGAAGTTTTAGGCACTTGTTTTTGCCTCCTCAAATCAAGCTAATGATCCAAAAAGTCCCAGAAATGATTGAAACCCCTTTTTCAATTCTCATCTTCCTGTTCTTTATATCTGAGGATATTTGGAAACCATGCAGCTATTGCTTATTCTTGTATATCTGTGTTCTTTTGTTTCACCAGAAGCACCACTTTGATTTTTTTTCTGCTAGTATCTTAGCCTCTTTCACTTCATATAAGATGTTATTGTGGTCTGTTATATACTTTCTTATGAGGGAGGTTGTCATACTTCTATGTCCTGTTTGTGCCTTGTGATTCCCCAACCATTTGAAGCTTTATGTATCTAGTTATTAGTTAATGACTTTATCCTTTACTGATAAAAAGGAAAAAAAAGCTCATTTTCAGAATTGCTTCCAATTTTCATATGCAAAAAATCAAACACCAGTTTAAATAGGATTTCTACACATAATTGAGAATGACTATCATACAACCACATAATATTTTATTCTATTCTTATTCCTTTTATTCATTTTGCAATCAAATGAAGTCAAAAGGTTTTGGACCTAATAAAAAAAAAGGCTAAACAGACAAATATGCCAACATAATCCAACACTTGACTCACTAGCCATTTGGATAGGGCGCTTGATGTATATGATAGGACAAGAAGAACAAACCTATAGACCATTTTTGGTTATAAAAAAAAATAACCATTTTCCGGCCATTTTATGATAACTAGTTTTTTTTTTACAGTTGCCATTATTTGTTACAGTGGGCAGGGCTGACAATACAAGGTAGAGATAAACCAGATTCAAGCACTCGTAACAAACCTCAACACCGAGACGCAAATAGCCCCACTGTGCCCTTGGCTGCTATTACTTTGCCAACTAGTATTTTCCACCTAGCTTCATCTTTCTTAGTCTGCTGCTGTATTTTTTCCTTGAAATGTCTATTAACAATGAAACAGAATGTTAACAAACCATCGTTCGGCACATTACAATTTTAAATTCACTTTGGTGTTCTAGCAGGTTAACCACATTTTGACATTCCCTTGGCCATAGGAAACCATTCGTGAACTCAGCAGTTCACCGAGAAAGGGAAAAAGAATCTAAAGTTTGACTTTTAGAAGATAAAATATTATGCATTATACAAACAAATTAATAAGAGTCACCAAATGAACCTAATGAATTAGCTACAAATCCTAGGCTCTAGTCCTTTACGAACCCTTGGCTGATTCAGAAACTTGAATTAATCCAGCTCAACCTGGATGGATAAACTGATTATGCTGTAAACAGCATGCGATAAAACCTATCAATTTTTTGTACTGCTGGCGACAAACAGTAATTGGTTACTGAAGTCATTAGTTTAAAGCTGACTGTGTCTGGTAGTTGCACAGAATCAGAGACTCGATACTCTATAGCCAAGGATATATTTAGGCTTTCAATTATCATTAAAAATATAATGTTTCATTTTTCTCAAAAAAAAAAAAAGCTAATAAATAGAAGACCTAGATAAAACAGTTAAGTAATTGAATGAGTTTCTGACATGCATGTATAATGCATCCAGAAAAAGAAAGTGATCTTTATTTTGGTGTCTTGTGTTGAACCCTTTGTTTTAGGTTCACATTCATCTAAAGTTCCTTTTTCTGATCCTGAAAAACAAAGAGGCAAAAGGGTGCAATTAAGTTTGATGCTTACCTACAAAGTGGAACCTTGCAACAATCTGGCTCGCTGCACATGCGGGAATGCAGTTCAAGCAGTTGCCACATGCGCTTGCAATGAACACATCCACCGGGAACCTGAGTCTTACAATTGGAGAAATGACGGACTAAGTTCTCAAGCCCCTTGCAAGCAGGAAAATTGCATGTGACCTGCCTTCCTTTTAGCACTTTGTCACGAGGACCAATTGTCCTGCACCCATCCCTGCATATGTGGAGGAGGGCCTCCATTGCCTCATAGAGTTGCAAGTGCACCTTTGTCTCTTCCATTTTCTTCAACCTATCTTGTTTTCTCTGACAGCAACAAATAAAACTATCATCCCAATTCCTATGATTAAACAAAAGGAGTAGATTATGTTCATTCCAGATATCATAACAAGGTGTATATAAAAGATAAACATTACCACAATCACTAAACTCTTCAAGTAAATTGAGGGCAAAGAAAATAATGAAAGACTTGGGGATTCAAATATAATAGGAACAGAAACCAATGAATGGTCGTAAAGTTCATAATTTTAGACATCAACCAAACAATGCCCCCTTTCAAAACTTAAATCAATACGAAAAAATTACCAGAAAATCCAACACTTTTCTAGAGTTACATGGTTCATCACATAATCAAACTTCAGGACTTCCAAAACACAGAGGAAAAACTTCCGTCGCCATGTAGACATTCCACCCAGAAAATATATTCTGCTGGACTATAGTCTAGAACTGCTAAAGACCAATAACTAAAATCGAGAACTCCCTTTCACAAAGGAATCCAGAAGGTATTCCTTCCAATAACTTTAGTATCTTGTGTTAAAGACAGCAGCTTATATAGAAGCATTCATCATACGTGTTACAATAAATCTGAACGTAAAATATAATTGGATACATCAAAACCAACAGATAAATCATAAAGATGAAGAACATAAAATATATGATCTTGACTTGCATGTCTAAAACACAAGAAACAAAATTCAGAAAAACATGCAAGAAACAAACGCGTAACTTCTCACCTTGATGTGCAAAACTAAAACAGCCTGACTAAATATTGTTAACTTAGGAGTCTATAAATTATTTTTAAAAACAAATAATCTGAAACATGCACACTTACTTGACCCTGCGTTGATTTAGCATGTAATGCACTTCAGAATAATTGCAACATGTTTGATATGTTTGCAACAGACAAGGATTATGAATGGACTTACAGAATCTGCTTCAACGACAGACTCCACAAGCTCTTGTTCAAGGGCTGGATTGGCACGCTTCATAACCTTCCAACCTTCAGTTGATGATATAGATTTGAAGTCCTTCACAACCATACGGACACAAAAAAGGGAAAGCCGTGGTGCATCACAGTTCCTAGCTAACTGAAGCACATCTATCGCATTTTCTTTGGTCAACCAACCCTTCTCTAGAAGGTGAACACAAGTTCTTTTCAGTGATGGGATTGAGTACGAGTGTGACAAAACCAACAAATGGAGAACAAATTTTTTCATCTGTTCCTCTTCAAAGCTGCATCAGGTTGTCAAAAAGTAAAAATTTTAACCATTTAAATAAGAATAGCATACAATACAGCCTGCATGGAGAAAAAGAAAAGGACAGAAAAGGAAACTTTCACCAACCTGTTTTGACTATAATGGCATTTTAATGCTTAGCACCTAAAATGCCAGCCTATAAAATAAACTCCATTTCTTTTAAGTATCATCAGTTGATTAATCTTAGTTAGCATAGTAATATCCACTCAACTATTTATTCATCATATCATGACAATGGCATGGCCTTAGTACAGCCATACCATGGTAGATGAAACTAATTTAATATTGGCTTAAACTAATTTCTGATCTAATCTTCCACAAGCACTACTTGGCCCAGAGGAAACTACATGAGCCAGTGAGAGACTTGGTATCACCAAAAACATATCGAAGTTGTGTACTATCAACATATTCTATAAAATTAAGCCCCTCAAATATAGAATGATGTATAATATCCTTCCAATAGCATAATAAGAATGACATTGAATGCTGTACAGTATCAAACTATCAATTTCAGTGTCATATTTTAAGGGTAATAAATAAAAGGAAAAATATATTTCAGATACCAGGATGAGTATAAAAACCGAATGAATGTGTAGGCAGCTTCATAAGGTACACCAAGGATTTTGAAGTATCTAATCCCATTCTTAATCTTGGATTGCCGCAGAAGATTCTGAAGGACTGGTGATGCAATACTCTGCAGAAGAGAGTTAAAGCTGGTAAGTGTTTAGCCAAACCTTGATTGCAAATTTGCCATTGATTCAGTAAATAGACTTCAGAAATCTGTATATGACAAAATTTATAGACATAATATTTATACAGCTCAGAGAAAAAAGAACAAAAGTTAAGTACTTATTTTCTGCACCAATAATGGCTTTCTGAACACCGCCCCAAATTTCCTTTGGCATCTAAATTTAAAAGGATAAAGCGTTTTTTAAATGCAGGCACCATTAACCTTTTCAGTTTATCTAGTTGAAATGAAAATCTTTCACTAAAGCAATGGTCTTTGTGGTTCTAGTGAGAATTAGGAAATTTCAACTTTAGTGAATACACAGGGAATGTTCAATTAACTCACCAAAACATTGAAATGAGCTCGAATGTATGATTTGCCATCGGTAATAATATAAACATCAGCACCAAATCCTTCTTTGAATAGCCTGTCCCATGTATCTTTTATCTCCTTTCGGATTGAACAACACTCTGAAATCCTTTTGCAAGCATCGGCTCTAATAAATGTTTTATCGGGAAAAGGAGGTGGTTTGGGAATGCTACTGTTACAGGACCTAGAATTTATGGGAGATTCGAGCACACGCAAAACATTGGCCGAATTCATTTCCTCCATTTGTATATTGAAACATCTACCAACAGATTCGCCAGCTGCAGATAGCCAGGATGAATCAAGATCCGGTGAAGCCATCAACCATTAAGTTCAGTTACAGGAAAAAAAAAAGGTCTTGGCAAGAAGATAAAAAAGTCTTGCCACTAAGATCTGCAAGAAAAAAAAATAATAATTAATAGTAAATGAACTGAACAAAACGAATATTTGTGTTAGAAAAAGTGGGAATAATAAGGAATGAAACATTTAAATAAAATACTTATGCACAGTAGATTTATCAGAAAAAAAATCCAACATTTTCAACTTTGTATCTCATGATTGTGTGATATGTCAAAACATTGCTTTATATATCCAAAAGATTTTGTAGAAAGAACATCAAACTACACAATAAACAAAAGAAAAGTTTAAAGTATCATGAAACAGGAAAGGAATAAGTAGCAAATTTCTCCCTAATGACTTGCAGACCGTTCAATTCACACAGTTTTCTTTGAGTGCCCAATTAGAAGTTCCTTGCTTTGAGTTAAATGTTTTCTCAATATTTTCATTGAAATCTATTATGAGAGATTCTCATCAAATCCAACAAAAATGAAAGCAAGTCCAAAAAAACAATATTCCATTGCTTAATCTCTCTAAAATTAGGTGAAAGAAACATAAACTAAGTAAGGGTGAGTTTGCTCAAACCAAAACATCAATGGAAGGCATAAAAAAAATTCAAAACATTCAAATAGTTTGTATTCATCGCAAAACTATACAAACTAAAAAAAAGTGCCAATAGGCATTGAGAACAGAAAGGAAACTACAGAAAAATCAAACATGGCATAAATAAATTAATCAAATAGCAGAGAGAAAGGATCATATTCAAGTTCAAAGAGCAAGAACATATCATAATCTAATTTTAGAGGAAATCCAGATCAAAAGCTTAACTTTATACTCCAATTCTCGAAAGAATTTTATTATGTATGTAAAATAATAATAATAATAATAATAATAATAATAAAGAACATATTTTACCCTCACCCCCTCAAAAAGAGATTCTTTAACTAGTTGTATGTTCTTCTTCTGCAACAGTTTCTGGGAAACTAGTGATGAAAGTGAGATTTTCAACTGCTGAAGCACCTTTAAATATAGAAGCAAATCTTCTCCAAAGAAAAATTAAAGATTTGTCTGATCTTCTTCAGAGTTCTAATCTATACATATCAGAAAGTATACCGCTAAGAAACCTGCACCAAAAAAATATTAATGGTAATAATGAACATTAATCAATAATCTTAATTGACTAATCCTTCGAAAAACAAACATTTTATACGCAATTTTGCAAAACTGAAACATTTTGTAAAAGCCAGAGAAAACTGATTACACAGAAAGTTAAAGTAATATCTACCAACTGTTTGTTTCCAAGGAAACTTCACTTTGCTCCCGAGAAAAAAAAAAACAAATAATGCCATTTTTGGTAAAAGGTTATTTTCCCAGAAAAATTATATCTTCAAGCCAAAGAAATAATCACACGGCAATTCATAATTGAAAAGGTGTTCAAAACAGAGTAAAATGTGAAACAAAGAATCGGATTTTAAAACACGATTTAGCAAAAAATAACAACAAAATATAGAAAATTTTCATCTAAAACACCAAAATTTAATCGGATTAATACCCAAAACATGAAATTCAAATAAATTTGTTAATTCAGTCGAAAAAGGGCAGAATCGAACAAGACAAAAACAAAGAAATTCGAAACAGGGAAAAAAAAGATAGAAACTTTACCTGAATTATGTGCGAAAAAAAAAAATAAAAATAATGAAAAATGGGTTATGGAAGCTAAAAAAAGGCAGCGCGTGCGTGTTGGCATTTGAGAGACAGAGAAAGAAGACGCGTGCCTAAAACAGGAGGGAAATTAAGGCACGAGTCGTCTTCTTTTATACGTTTTCTTCTTCATTAACAAAACAGGAAATCAAAGTTTTTCTTTCTTTTTTCGGTTTTTTTTAGTTTTATTGATATTTAATATTAATGTTTTATTGCATTTTATTTTTGAGATAATTTTATTTTATTTTATTTTATTATTTCTAAGGGAAAATGCAATTTCTCTTATTGTATTTGTAATTAAAACGAATTGAATTTATCTGATTCAATATCTCGTCTCTAAAATACTAATATAATAATAAAGTTAAAAATAAAATTTTATTAATTTTTAATTTTAATTAATTAAATTATAATAATTGGAAGTTTAAATTCATATGGATATATTCTAAATTCATATTCTGGATATATTATTAATCTAAAAGTCATAAAAATGTAAATTTTGCTTTTCTTTAATATTAGGAATGAGAGAATTTAAGATGGCAAATTGAGCATAACGTATATTACATAAAATATGATTTTTATTTCTTACCTTCTATATAAATAATGAAAAATACAAACTTAGGGCCTGTTTGGTTTAGCTGTTCATAGCAGCTGGTAGCTGATAGCGGTTGCTGATAGTTGATAGCTGGTGGCGGATAGCTGGTAGCTGATTCGGGTTAGTGTTTGGTAAAAATACAATAGCTGTTGCAGTTTGAATGTAAAATTACCAATAAGCATATCATTATCTAATAAATATTAATTTTTATTTTATTTTAATAGGGTTAATATAGTCTTAATATGAATCAGCTATCAGCTGATATGAAAAAGTTCCGAGTAGGAGCTTATTGAAACAGCAGCTGTTTGGGGTTTCTAACAGCTATCAGCTGCTGTTTTAAAATTTTACTAAACATCAAATTTTACCAAACAGCTGCTGTTTGGGGTTCAAACCTCTATCAGCTGCATCAAACAGCTAAGCCAAACACCCCCTTAATGTACCAAACAAAACTATTTTATAAAAATTATTAAAAAATATATTTTTATATATGATCATTAAACATATATTTATACATTTGAATTTTCAATACAACATGTTAATATTTGCAAAATAAAGTTTTACATGATAAATAATATTATAATTTCACATATTGAAATATTTATAAAACTTATATATTTTAAATTGAGTTAAATACAAAATCAAAATATCGATTAAAAAAATATTAGATTGAATAAAAATTACCTTTTTTAAAAATATACTTGAGTATTTATTTAATATGAAGTAAATCTTTATCCATTTAATTAGGTAATAAATATATTTCCTATTTTAGGTAATATTTTAAATTTGAGTTTATTCTCCACATTAAAGAAAAATACAAAATATGCAAGCTTGACTACTTTTCCCCTTTTACTTCAAATGCTTGCACGGTTCTAATGCAATAAATAAGCATAAGAGATAGAGAGAGGGAGATGATATTATGAGTAAGATTTCGCTTTCATATTAAATTTATTTCTCTAATTTGAATTTATTTGGCAATAATTCAGTATATTGATTTTTTTCCTCTAATATGAATTTATAATTTAATTTTAATAATTGAAATATCATCAATAAAGAAAAATGCTTCTGAATCAATTTACTATTCTCAATACTTAAATCAACATCCATAGTATCCCAAAAAAATAGTATTAAGTGTTCATATTTCTCAAATTAATTAATTTGTTTCTTGTTTATTACACATTTAAATCTCAAAAGCATATATCTTATATTGTAATAATTTATTTGATTTATGTGGCATTATCAAGAAATTGTCTTAACATAATCAACTTTAAAAAAAAAAAGAAGTCCAGTGAAACGACTTCAATGTCGATAAATCCAAAGTTCAATGGTCTATATGTTGCTATTAATATTAAAAAAAAAGCGATATTTTTAATGTTACAATCAAAGCACTCCGTCCCTTTTTTTTTAAGTGTCCATTTAAAAATATATATTTTTAAATAAGTATTCATTTAAAAAAATAAAATATAATTATTCATTTCATTCTAATAATATCCTTACTTTTTAAGTTTTAACCGCTAAATTATTAAATATTTCTCCATTATTTGTTAAAGAGTATTTTAATAAAACATAATACTAATAAATAATTTTTTTAATATTAGTGAAATTGTGAAAATAGACACTTAAAAGAGAATAAAAAAAGTATATTAAGCAAATAAAATTACTCTCACCGTTTTCAGCTCATGCATATTCATTAAAAAAATCATTAAATTTTTTAGTTATTATATAAAATTATTTTAAATGGACTAAAATATCCTTATTAATTCATTAATATTATATTCTTCATTAATTGAGTTATTAATATGATAAATATATAGTTAAAAAAATTAATTAATTTTTTTTTATTTTATAAAGTGACAATTTAAAAGGGATAATTTTTTTCGTAAAAATAATGATTTAAACGAAATGGAGTGAATATTAATTAGGAAATGAGAGAATAACATTACTAAAATTCCAATGTATAATATCATTGCACAGCTTATTATAATTTAACTACAATATGATTAATTAATAAACTGTATATAAATTTGGGGTTGGCTGTTAAATGCAAGTTATTTATCAATTTCTATGAACTTCTTTGGAAAGTCCACTTATTACACCTGAGATTTAAATTGCATGGTCAACCATAAGCATTTAAGGATTAGTAATTAATAGTTAGCACTTCATAATTAGCAAATGCAACTGGTGCAGATTTTATCGGGCAAATAATAAATTACCCTCTCACCTTGTTTTTCCTCTGTGCTAGGGTTTCAAGAGGCTGGCGTTAGCCCTAGTTCATTCTTTTTTTAGTTGTTTTTCGTTATGTTTTCTATCTTTTCTTTTTATTTGCTAGTATAAATGGACTTTAGGTCTTTTGCTTAGAGTAAAACAATTTATTTACTGGGAGAAAAAAAAACAAAAAAACAAAAATTATTGCATCATATGTGATGTAATAAATAAAAAAGACAAATTGCAATAATAAAAAAATAAGATCGATTTTTAATTACACATGCACCTCACATTAAATTTTATTTCAAAATACATGTGCTTATTACTTTATAATTCTAAATCTTCGTTTAAAAAAATTATACTTTTATAAATTTTGGTGAAAAAAATAAAATCTTTACAAAAATACTAAAAAAATAAAAAAAAATTCAAATTTATCATTTTTTAAAAATATATTTTAAAGTTATCAGAATTTATAATTTTTTTTATAAATATATAAAATTTAAAAAATTTATTATTACTTAATGAATTTATTTAATTTATAATATATTTATTATAAATTTATTATAAAATTATTAAAATACTTCTTATAAAAAAGAAAAAAAATTTATAAAAAACAATAGGTAATGTAAATTAAAAAAAAAGAAAAAGAAAAAGAAAATCTGTTTGGCATGGATTGAGTTATGATTTGCCACAATCCAATTTTATTGATTGGGTTTGAGTAATGAGTCAAATAGCATCTTATTTGTTTTTATATTTTTTAAATTTTATTTTTAATTATATTTAAAAATTATTTTTTAAAAATCTAAAAATATTTTTTAGTACATTATAAAAATTATTATATATATATAATAAATCTAAATTTCTCATTATTAATTATAATTTAATTTATATATGACTTAAATTAAAACTTTAGAATACAATACATATCATGTTTATAACAAATTAAATTATGATCGATCAAATCATATATCATAATTTATATAAAAAAAATACGAATTAAATTCAAAATTTCTTTTAAATTTTTAATCTAAAACTGATAAAAAATTTTATAATTTTTAAAATCTAAATATTTTTATTTATTTATTATTATATTCTCCAAGAGAAGACAATGAAATGATAAAACCTCGGGAAAGGAGAAGAATAAAGAAGATATCATATGACCGACAGATAAAAAAAAAAAAAGATATGTTAGTGGCGTAGGTTTTAGACAACTCGTGCGCGGTCCACTTCGTACGTCCAGCCACACGACCAAACTTCTGACATATGACTTCCCTTCAATTAACACCGTAAACGTGGACAACTTTACACTGGGAGAGAGATTGTATTGGGAATGGGGCGGTTCTTATAAAAAAAAATAAAGAATTTAAAAGTTTTTATAAAATCCTAAATTGTTTATTTATAAAATCAAAATTGGGATCATGAAATCATAATAACACTTACTTTATTTGCGAATTTATCTAACCTTTAATGTTAGTTTTGTAATATGCCACTAATGTATTATAGTTTTTAGAGGAACTATTATCATATTATTATTATATTATTATTGTGTTGAAATCACTTTCTTAATTAGTCTTGCTCTTTAAATCAATTTAGTGATTGCCCTTCTAGTTTAATATTTGATTTTCTTATCATTTTTTTTAGCAAATAAAAGATTTCATTCAATGAAACAAGAAGAACGACATGGCCTTTACCAAAGGCTTAGAGAGACTAGAGTCAATACAGAATTCAGAGAAACAGAAATGAGAAACAAGAAAAGAGCAGATAAAGAAAATTGAAATGGCCAAACAATCTTCAAAAAAATATACATAAAAAATAAATATGCTATTGAGCATGAACACAATAAACATGACCAAAAGAGCTAAATATATTTCTACAATTTCACTGATTTTCAATCTTTAAGAGAGTAATAAGGAGATGGGAGATAACAACTCTTTCCTTAGATTTTGTATCTTTGCAAACGGATTCACTATCTTGAAACCATATGAGGGAAGCATAGATTGAAGTGCTTCTAATAATATTGCTTTCACAAAAGAGAGACATTTTAGGATTTTCCAACAGGAAAAAATAGTATTCTTAAAAAAAAAAGTCTTAGTTGAAACAAATGAAAGGATAAACAAATTAAGCCCCATAAGGGCTAAAACTGGAAGAAAAACCTAAATGACCCTAAAACTAAGAGAAAAGAATAAGGAAAACATAAAAAAAGAAATGATTTAAAACTGTTGCCGGCCAAAAAGTCAGCAACAATCCCAAATCAATATTTAGGTTTGGATAAGATTGAAGAAGGAAAAGGGAGGGCGCAACGCAATGAAAGAGTTTGAATTTTCTTATCATGAATTATTTATTTTTTTAAATGCCTAAGCATTTTCATTTTTTTTAAAATGCCTAATGATTTGAAGGAAAATATTTTTTTAATCTATTTTTTAAATAAATTATTTCACCTTTGTTTTAAAATCTTAGTTACTATTGTACTTCTCTAATTAAAACTAAAAATAAAATATTCACTTTAGTGACATTTTTTTTCGTAATTACTCATTGGAAATTCAATTTTTAACATGTACCCTCATCAATTTATTTTTTAATTCTAAAAATGATAAGTATATTTTTTATCAAATTGATTTCATTCTAATTACTATATCCATCCCGTTTAAATTATCATTTTTGAAAAAAAAATTGTCCCACTTATATTGTCACTTTATAAAATTAATAAAAATTAATAAATTTTTTTAATTAATAAAGTGAGAGTATAATATTTTTAATATTAATAAGTTAATAAAAAATATTTTAGTCCATTCAAATTAATTTTGTATAATATTAAAAAAAATTAATTATTCATTTAATAATTTTGTATGAGTTAAAGGTGATAATTTAATTGAGACGGATATAGTAATTTTTAAGATTAATATAAACTTTATATGGAACATTGTAAGATAGGTTATTATTGTAATTTTTTTTCTTTTTTAATTTAGCCAATTCAATTAATTAATTGCATAATGTTTTTACTCATTAGTCAATAAAAAAACATTTTATTGGTTAAAGGGAAACCGATACGATTTTCAAAATTGGAAAACAAATTTTGAATCCTAACAGGCTAAATCATTAGAAGTGATAAATGCTCTAAAATAAATATATCAGCACATCTTATTTCAATTTTACAAATTTAATTTCATAAAATTAAATATAACTAAACCAAAATTCTTTAAAGTAAATGAAATTTTCTAGTATTGCCACATCTTTCGTATATTATTTAGTGCAAAGGGAATCGGGGAGAACCGGCTATTGTTGAAGCTTTGTATGCCCCCTTCTCTTCATGAATAAAGCAAGCTCTCAGTCTCCACTCGGATTAGCGGTATTGTCGGTCTTAAATAGAGATTTTATAAGGTTGGAAACATAACTTATACGCTTCAGCAGAGAAAGTAGATATGCGGGGCAGAAATCTCTATTTGCGTATATAACAAGAGACTTTCACTTTACTTCTTTATCTTTTATTGCCAAAGTAAAGAAGTTACCGTGCTGGGGCGAAATAGACAAATTAGCTTTTAAAAGAGCTTACCTCGCCTGATACCACACCCTTTCTTTTTCACTTATAGAAAACTAACTTCTGACAAAAAGGATTTTGAGGATTTCGGCTATAGTTTGGAAGTTCAGGTTTTGCTTCTGCTAGAAGTATCATGTGTAAAATTAGAAAAGAAGAGATCGGACTTTAGTGGGTAAATTTCGATATCTAAATTAAAAATCTACAGAGTGGACGAGCTTAGAGTAAGAAAATAAAAAGTATTTTAGATTCATTACCTATGGGGACCTACCTTTATATATAGTGGACAGATGTAGAATCATACTTGCTAGGGCAAACAAATTTTTTAGGTGTCGCAATCATTCTTTTTTATGACATCATACCAATTATCGTTCAGGCGCAGAAAAATCTGGCTAAGCAAGTCATCCGAACAATTCAAAGTCCGGTACCACAATTCGGGTAGTATCACTAACAAAATACTATTAAAAATAAAATAGCCTTATAATTTTTTAGTTGTTTTATTTTTTAATTATATTTAGAATATTTTAAGAAATAAGAAACATAATTCAGTTATAAATTTGTTCCACATAATATGAAATTAAATTGAATATAAAAATTTATTTATAGATGAACTTTGTAGTTATAATTCATTATTTCAAATGAGATGGGAATAGCTTTACAAATTAAAAATATTAATATTTTTAATACAATATATTACTCTCTTGTCCTAAAATGATAGAAATATTTTTTTTATCTGTTTTAAAATATAGTCTCATTACTTTTTTTAGATTATATTTACATTATAAATAAATTATTATACCTCTATTTAAATATTTTATAATCAATAATATTATATTTAATTATTTATATTTTTTAAATTATAATTATTTATGATCTAATTAATAACTATTTTATTTTTTAATTTTTAATAATTAATAGTTATTTATTATAAATAGGTGATAGAATGAATAGTTTAAATGAAAAAAAATTATTTATTAATTAAATAATTAATTTTTTAAATATTTGTGAGATGAGAAATATTTTTATTATTTTAGAATGGACAGAGCATGAACTTTAAAAAACACTTTTCATGTGATTTTCAATATTGTAATCATATTATACAAATGTTATTTTTTTTTTGTTAAAATATGAATTAGACAGATTAGGATATTAATAAAAAAAATAAAAATGTAATGATACTTGAAAACAAAATTATCGGATATGAGACAAGATAGAGACCGCAATTATCACAAGAGACTTTTGGCAATTAATTGAGCAAAATTTTCTATATTTGAGAGATCGGCTGGAAACCGAGATTTTGCAATCAAAAAGAAGTTTTGGATTGGATAAATTTTTTCCACTAATTATAAAAAATAATCAATTTACGTAGTTCATATATAATATAAAGAAATGATATATATATATTTTTTATTTTTCGGAGTCTTCATAGATTTTTGTAATTTAATTAAATAATTTAAAAAGATAATTTGCCATTCTCAAAAAGAAAAAATAATAATTAGTGACAAATTTTCATATAGCTAGACAGATTGTATTGCCTAACTCAATTTAACATTTAAACTTAAAACTTCCAGTATTATATAAAAAAAGTTTGAATTGAATTAAAAATTATTCACTAAAATTTTTTAATTTAATATTTATATATTAAATATAATAAAAAAATAAAATTTTAAATATTTTTATAACTTAAAAGCTAGTTATTTCAAACAAGGTCTCCTATTCAAACAAATACTGAAGGAGTTATTAGCAAAAATGACCCCTTTGGTCAGATTATGAAGTCAAAGCTCAATTGCCCAAAAAAGTGTGCAAATTGGGTCGTTGGTTTAGGCCTCAATTGTATTGCGGATTGGGCTAAACAGAGACCATGATTTCTTTTACTAACTTAACCAAACATTCCGAGAAAATTACATCCTATACTATTTCCATCCTATTTCAATTATTATTTTTACAAAAAAAAAATTATTTTACTTATATTATTATTTTATAGAATTAATAAAAAAATTAATTAGTTTTATTTCAACTATATTTTTATTATTAATGAATTAAGTAATAAAGGAGAATGCAATATTTTTAATACTAATGAATTAATGAAAAATATTTTAGTCTATTCAAAATAATTTTATATAATATTAAAAAAATTAATAATTTTTTTAATATATGTATATGAGCTCAAAATGACAATTTAAATAGGACGAGATAGTACTGTTTTATAAAAGTTTTGCACTTTATAGAGAATATTTTAGTAATTTTATAATAAACTTATAATAAGCTATACAAATTCATAAATTCATAACAAGCACAAAATAAACTCATAATATGTTATGTAAATATGATATTTTTATAAAAAAATTATAAATTTTTGTAAATTTAAAAATATTTTTAATATATATTGTAAATTTATTTTTTTTTATTTTTTTGCATTTTTGTAAACACTCGGCTATTTTAACTTCTATTTTCAATTTTAGTAGTGTTATTTTTTTATTTTTAATCTTTTAATTTTTATATTAGTCTTTTTTTATGTTTTTTTTTTTTTAAAATACCACACTTCCTTTCTCATTTTCTTCTTCCACTTCCTCCTCCTTTCTACTCATTTTTTACGCTTTTTTTTCTTCTCCAAATACATTGCTTCTTCTTCTCCTTCTCCATTACAGCCTCTTTTAGCTTCTTTTTATTTTTATTTTCGATTGAATTAGCGAAATTGATAAGAGTTACTACTTGTTGTTAGTGCTTCATAGATTTTATGCAACGGCCGCTTCATATTTGCTTGCTGTTGGTCCAGTGGTGCATTTGTTAAGAGTAGGAATGTTTAACCATGTTAAGAAGGGACTTCAGGTTTTTTTTTCCCTTGTTTATATATAATATATATTTCTTGATTTTTTCTGAGAGAAAGAGAAAGAGAGAGATCCAATCCTTCGCTGTATTTTTGAAAATATGTTATATATAAGTAGATAGAAAATGCCATTTTTGTAAATAAAATATTTTTAATTTTTAAGTGATCCAATCCTTCGCTGTATTTTTGAAAAAAAATATTTCTCTTAAATTATTTTTATAACTTTTTTATAGTATTTTTAAAACTAAATTTTTTAAAGTTATTTTTGTAAATTTTCCAAAGATTTATCATAAAAAAAACCAAAGATTTCTTTGTCACAATTGGTATAAATCAATTTCTTTTTTATTTTATGAATAATTGGATTGAGTGTATAAATTAACCATCATAGACAGTTTAATGGCAGTGAACAAAAAATTTATTAATTATTACTTTTTTTATATATAGACAAATAATTTTAATTACTTTTTTTTATTACAAATGGCAAAATTTGTTGGGCAAATGCATGGCACCGTAAACTCTATTTTGATTTTATATTCAAATTAAATAAATTTTATAATATTTATATTTTTAATACACGTAAAAATAGTTAATATGAAAAGATAATTAGGAGAATTGAAAGAGTTGTGTATAATATATATCTAATATATATATATATATAATATATATTAAATATATTATATATATATATAATATATGCATTAGAATGTATGCCTCTATCTCTCTGTCTAAAGGATTATTAAAAACCTACTACATAAATGAGTAGGCTCTAAAGTATTTGTCAATGAATATGATTTTGATATCTTAAAAAAGTTATCACATGAGTGTACCTCTTTTGATATTGAGACACCAGTATTTGGAATGTATGCCTCCAAAAAAAAATTATTTCAAAACTATTGTAAAATATAAAAATAATATTTTTTTTTATAAAAAATTATAGTAAATTTTTAAAAATATTTTACTCCACAATAAAATAAAATTTTTTTTAAATACCTCTTCTCTTACCACAATCAATATTTTCTTCAATTTTT
Source organism: Garcia nutans (assembly GCA_947685225.1). Classification (NCBI taxonomy): domain Eukaryota; kingdom Viridiplantae; phylum Streptophyta; class Magnoliopsida; order Malpighiales; family Euphorbiaceae; genus Garcia; species Garcia nutans. The sequence goes on from CANTUV010000090.1 coordinate 235,477, forward strand.
ATTTTTTTTTCAAACTTCACTATTAAATAAAAATATTTTAATAAAATAATAAAAATTGATATTTTAAAATATTTTTAGCATAAAATTTATTAATTCTTATAAAGAAAAAACTTTAATTTTAATTATAAAAAATAAATAATACTCACAAAAAATAATAATAAAAGCAAAAAATTATAAAATCATTAAATAAATTTTATATATTATACACATAAAAAAATAAAAAAATATTAATTCCACTATATAGATATTGCATAGATATTTTATAAATATTATGTATATTTAGTAGATGTTTGGTTGATATTATAGATGTTGTGTATATGTTATATATTTATTTATGTATATTATATATATTTATAAAAATATTATGTGTATATTATGTATATGATGTATGAATATAAAATTAAAAAAATATAAGGTTAAAAAAATATTGAACACGTTTTATAAGTGTTTAGTAGATATTTGGTAAATATTTAATAGATATTTAATAGATATTTGATAGATATATACTGTATAAATATTATTATTTATTATATGTATATTTTATATATATTATATATATGATATTCATATATTGTATATATATTAAGAATACGGCTTAACAAATTATTTTTTAATATAAAAATAAAAAATAAAAAATCCACATTTAAAAAAGGTAAAATTGAAAATAAAAGGACCCCACCCCCCAACACAATTTTTTTAAAAAAATTTCCGCTGCCGTAAGTATAAAATCGCACCACGGAAATTACGTGCACAATATAGTTTCCTCTATTATTATATGGTTGGGGTCTTCATGAAAATATCAAGAAAAATAAAAAAAATTAAATTTATTATATTTTTAAAAATATTAATAAATTTATTAAAATTTATAATTATTTTTAGATACTAAATTTAGATAACTTAACGTGAGTTTATTATAAATTTATACAATTTATTATAAAATGACTAAAATATTTCTTCTGAAAAAAATAAAAATTAAAAGATGTAATTTTTTCAATATGATTTATAAGGTGGGCTACGCATTATTTCATTTAAAAAAAAATTGATCCGATAATAGTTAATTATTTTAATAACAAGTGATTTTGTTTTTAATTTGATTTAATCTTTTAATTTAGAAAATTATCAAATTTAAATTTGATTACATAAAATTAGTAACCGAAATATCAACATTTTTATTTATTAATATATTGAATATAATTTTAGAAATAATATATTATCTATTATAAATTTTTTATTATTTATATTTAAAATTTATTGTTTTTAATAATAAATTTCATTTTTATTTTATATATTAACATATACAAAATAATAATATTAAAATTATAAATTAATGTTATTTGATTAATTTAATTAATATATCTGATAATCAAATTAAAAATATCTAATTCTATTTAATTTAATTATATTTTATTGTTTTATTACTTTTGATTTATTTATTATTTTAAAAATTTTGATTAATTAGAATTTTAATTTGATTCGATTCAGCCAATCGAATCCTGAGTATAGCCAAAGGAAATGATTTCTTATAAAATTGGCTTTGGTCAAGATCTGTTGCCAAAGATGGCTGTCAAAACTCAGAAAGATTGAAGAATTTGTCGGTTGGCTCACTGAAAAATAAATACAAATAGAAATTTTTTTGAACAAAAATGTAAATATAATTTATGATATTTATTTCATTTTTAATTGATTTAGACTAGGTGGAAAAAGGCGCAACAGAAGAGGAGAGGCAAAATATCTCAGTCTCAAATAGAAATTAATGATAAAGACAAAACGGCTTGCGTGTAAAAATCTCATATGTCAACTTCCCACCTTACAATTGTTATAAAGCTGAGATAGAGACAAAACGGCAATTGCGTGTAGAAATCTCATATGTCAACTTCCCACCTTGCAATTATTATAAAGCTGAGATAGAATGAAGAAAAAAAAAAAGAGCACTGTTTAATTTTATTCATTAAATAATGATCTTTATATAGATAGTATGTCAGTGGCAAATTTCATGAAAATAGAAACTATCAAAAAATTAAAAATAAATTATTCAAATTCTAAAAATTAAAAATTTTATAGATTAATTAATTTTTAAAGACTAAATCCACATAACGGTAATATAAGATTCAAAAATAACTCAATAAATCCTCCCTTAAATTGAAAGTTATCAAACTACCGGTTTAACAGTTGTTCAATGTGCAATTAGTTCAACAGTTGTTCAAAGTGCAAACTCCAAGCAAGTTTCTTAACTTCTGAAATGCAGATAACTTTAATGGCTTGGTTAAAAGGTCAGCTACTTGATATTCACTCTTGCAATAAGTGAGATTAATGACCCCATCTCTCTTTAGATTTCTTAAGAAATAAAACTTCACATCAATATGTTTGCTCCTGCCATGTAGAACTGAATTTTTGGATAGCTTAATGATTGAATTGTTGTCACAATAAATTGTTGTTGCTCCTTGCTGCTTGAAGTGTAGTTCAACCAAGATATTTCTTAGCCAAATGGCTTGGCAAACACATGAAGTAGTTACCACAAATTCAGCTTCAGTTGAAGATAAAGTGACAATTTGCTGTTTCTTTGAAGACCATGAGACAACTCCAGAACCTAACATGAAAGCATATCCAGAAGTGCTCTTTCTATCATCATAGTCTCCGGCATAATCACTATCTGTGAATCCAGTCAAATCTGACTTCATTCCCTTTCTGTAGAACAAACCATAATAAGTTGAACCGTTCAAGTAACGCAAGATTCTCTTGGCAGCAAGCAAATGCATCTCTTTAGGACTCTCCATGCATCTACTAATCACACTCACAACATATATTATGTCTGGTCGAGTTGTGGTTAAATACATCAAGCTTCCAACAATTTGCTTGTAAACTATGTTATTAACCTTTTTGCCTTCAGGATCTTTAACCAGCTTTATTCCTGTATCCATTGGAGTGTTCAGAATTGCAATTCTTCATCTGGAATCTGCCTAATAGTTCTTGCACATACTTATCTTGAGAAATAAATATGCCACTAGTAAGTTGAGACACTTTTATGCCAAGAAAATAATGCAACAACCCAAGATCACTCATATCAAATTCAATCATCATATACTCCTTAAACTTATCAAACATAGCCTTATCATTCCCAATGTAAATTAAATCATCTACGTAAAGACAAACCATGAGCACTCTCCCATCATTTTCTGATTTTGTAAATAGTGTATGTTCATAAGGACATTTGTGAAAACCTTCTTTCAAGAAATAAGATTCAATTCGACCATACCAAGCTCATGGAGCTTGCTTTAAACCATATAAGGCCTTTTTTAATTTATATACCTTATGCTCATTTCCATCCTTAACATATCCAGAAGATTGGTTAATAAATGCCTGCTCCTTTAAGTCTCCATGTAGGAAAGCTAATTTGACATCCAATTGGAAGATAGGCCATGAGTTTTGTGCTGCTAATCAATTAGCACTCTGATCGTGTTGTGCCTCGCAACTGGAGCATAAACTTCAGTATAATCAATCCCAAATTTTTTCTTGTAGCCTTTGGCAACTAAGCGTGCTTTGAGTTTGTCAATTTGCCCTTGTTCATTCAATTTTGTTTTGTAGAGCCACTTCACTCCAATGGATTTTTGGCCTTCTGGAAGTTCAACTAACTCCCAAGTTTTATTTCTTTCAATGGCTGCTATTTCACTATCCATTGCTTTTCTCCATTTTGTCTCTTTTACTGCCTCTTCAAAACATATAGGATCACAATCTGAGAAAAGAGCAAAGTGACTTAGTGGATCCTTAATTCGTTCAACTCCAGTTACCTCATAATCAGCCATCCATGCTGGTTGTCTCCTAACACGTTGAGGTCGTTGTTCATCATTTTCTTCAATGATCGGTGGGCTTTGAGGGGATGATGGCTGTTCCTCATTGTTTGTGGGTCGCTGGTTCACCAAAAGTTATTGTTTTTCTTCATTCTCAACATCAAAATCAACTGGAATTTATTGTTGGATGTCATTTCCTTCCCACTCCCAGGACTTCTCTTCATCAAAAATCATGTCGCGACTGATCACAATTTTTTTTGTCATGAGATTATACAGCTTATAGGCTTTTGACTTATTACTAATGCCAAGGAAAATGCATTTTTCACTTTTGTCATCTAACTTCTTCTTTTCTCGTCAAGTATGCGAGCATAAGCAATGCACCTGAAAAATTCTGAAATGGCCTACATCTGGTTTCCTTCTACACTAAGCCTCTTCAGCTGTCATGTTTTGAACTGCTAAGGTTGGACTTCTGTTGAGAATTTGTACACTCCAATTAACTGCTTCAGGCCAAAAACTTCTTGAAACTTTGCTTCTCTTTAATAGACTTCTCACCATGTTCATGATTGTGCGATTTTTTCTTTCTGACAAGCTGTTTTGTTGCAGTGAATAGGCTGTTGTCAATTGTTGTTTGATGCCATGTTCCTCACAAAAATTAGCAAATTCAAGTGAGTTATATTCACCTCCATGGTCTGTACGCAACACTTTTATAGAGTTTCCTACTTCATTTTCAACTCTAGCTTTGTAGCTTTTAAAAGCTATAAGAGCTTCAGATTTCTCCTTCAAGAAGTAAACACAAGTTTTCCTACTAAAATCATCAATGAAGGTAATGATATATCGTTTACCTCCATTTGATATAGGATTTATTGGCCGCATATGTCAGAATGTACAATCTCCAATAGCTTTCTTGCTCTTTAGGTTTTTCCTTTTGGAAATGAATCTCGGTGTTGCTTACTAATGGCACATTCTTCACAAACATCAGATGGGCTTGTAAAATGTGAAAGACCCGCCACCATTTTTTTTGATGAAGTGTCTTCAGACCACCAAAGTTCAAGTGACCGTAGCGGAAATGCCATATCCAAGCCACATCTTTCAATTTGGCAGAGAAGCAGGATTGATTAATGTGGTTGAGAGAGAGTGGAAACATCCTGTTTGCTGTCATCGTTACTTGAGCAATCAAGCCCAACTTGTCATCTTGGATCCTGCATACTCCATCTCTAATGGAAATTTCATAGTGTTTTTCTTGTAGCTGTCCAATGCTCAATAGGTTGGACTTCAAATATGGGAAAAAGAGTACATTAGATATAGTTTGAGTAGCATTTCCATTTGTTTGAATAGTTACCTGCCCTTTTCCCATGATTGATACTTTGGAGTTGTCCCCAAATTTCACATTATCTCTGAAAGATTCATCCAAAACAGAGAATGCAGATCTATCTCCACACATATGATTACTACATCCGGTGTCTAAGTACCACAAGTTCTTGTTAGACACTTCGCTTGAATGACAAACCATCAAAAGAGATACCTCTTCTTGTTCCTCTGATTATGCAAAATTATATTTTTCCCTATGTCCTCTAGACAAATCAGTTCGACATTCTGATTTGTAATGGCCGAACTTATGGCATCTAAAACACTCAATCTTTGACTTGTCTGCTGACTTTACTCTATAAGTTGTTGAGTGATGGCCTCCTCGTTCCTCTACCATTTCCTCTTCCTCTTTCTTGAGACTCTTGGTGTTGTTGATGATTTGGCTGACCCTTAGTTCCTCTACCTCTGCCTCTTTCTCTATTTGATGTTGAGGAATGACTATCCTTGCATAGAATTGTTTCTAAGACATAGCGATCAATAGCTTGAAAGAGGTAATTTTTAGCCTTGAGGTCTTTTAACTTTAATGCTTTCAGTTCTGACTTTTGAGTTTGTGTTAAGACAATTTCAGCTGCTGGTTCTGTTATTCCAGGTTCAACCACATACCAGTACTCTTTGGATCTTAAGAAATTTTCCATTAGCATGCTCCAATGGTCACAGTGACCATCAAAGTGAGGAAAGTGAGGAATGGATGGTTGTACAAAATTTTCTGAAGCCATAATGTTGCTGCTGCAATTTTGAGTAACTCTCTCCTTCACTCTCTCTTTTACTCTCGTGTTTCACTCACACTCACAAGTGTTTCACACGTGTCTCTTTTGAACCTAGTTCTGATACCAATATTATAAAGTTGAGATAGAATGAAGAAGAGAATGAGCACTGCTTAATTTTATTCATCAAGTAATGGCCTTTATATAGGCAGTACATTAGTGACAAATCCCATGAAAATAGAAACCATTAGAAAATTAGAAACAAATTATTCAAATCCTAAGATTAGAAACTTCACATATTAACTAATTTCTAAAGACTAGATCCACATAAGGATAATATAAGACCCAAAAATAACTCAACAACAACGTGGCAAACAATTCAGATTCTTGAGATTTTCATTGCATTAATCTTTTATTATATGTGCATACACAGCTGATCACATAAATTATTATAAATTTAGGCACTAAAATTTTTAAAATAATGTTTATGACGGCAGACATTGAAAGTTGAAATGCGAGACATTATAATTTAAAACAACATTAAATTAAAAATCAATTATTGTTTTTTTTTTCTTATCTTAACAAACAATTCTATCAATAGCTATAGTCCAAGTTAGAGATGTCAATAAGGTTATCTTCAATTTATTTGGACATTAGCAAAGGCACATTGGCTTCAAGTTAGCCCCTACAGCACATCAAATTTGACTTCTGTTATAGCCATTCTGCCTCTACCTGCCCATTTCTTGCAAATATAAAATCTTCTCACGTTCTTCTACAAGAACTTAGCTACAGATATCCAATGGAGATTTCATACAAAGCCCATGCTCTGTTACTTCCATACCCAGGCCAGGGTCACATAAACCCTATGCTTCATTTCTCTAGACGCCTCATTTCTAAGGGCATTAAACCCACTTTGCTAACTTCAGTTTTCATTGCAAAGTCTATGAACTTCGGTTCTTGTATTGACTCAGTTCAGCTTGATGTTATATCTGATGGTTTCGACGAAAGTGGCTTCGAGCAGTCCACTGGGCCCGAGGAGTATCTCACCAGGCTTAAAACAGAGGGTTCAAGAACCCTGGTTGAGTTGATCAAGAAATACAAAAGTTCACCCAACCCTGTTTATTGTATAATATATGAACCATTTTTGCCATGGGCATTAGATGTAGCTAAAGACCACGGCCTTTTTGCTGCAGCTTTTTTCACTCAACCTTGTGCAATTGATTTTATTTACTATCATGTTCGTCATAAGCTATTGCCAGTTCCTGTTACTTCAACCCCTGTTTCAATACCTGGGGTGCCATTGCTGGAGCTTCAGGATTTGCCTTCGCCTTTTGATGTGCCTGATACATATCCAGCTTACCATGCTATGTTATTCAATCAGTTCTCCAATACGGAAAAAGTTGATTTTATCCTCATCAACACATTCTACAAACTAGAGAGTGAAGTAAGTCCTTTTTTTTAAAAAAAAAAAAAGGAAAAATTAGCACATAGTTTATTACCATAATCCAAATAATAAGATTAGAACTAATTATTTTTCATTATTATTGTTTCTATATGGAAATAGTTACTACCAACATATACAAATTATTAATTAATTTAGTTGTAAGTGGAATATTAAAATATGATTAGTAATTTTTTTTGGGTAGAAAGAAATGAGTAAAACGCACACGTAAATTTGTCTAATATTATAGAAATTTCGTAAACACCATGAAGAAGTTAAGATAATTGAGTGATAATTTTATAATACATGTATATATGGCTCAGATAGGAAAAGAATATATATATATATATATATGTTCCTTAATTTTTTTTGGCTATTCATAATATTTCCATTAATATAGTGTGATTTGAACCATAGAAATTCCAAAAATATCTGCCCAAACATCAGGGATAAGAGATTCGCTTATTCATGTATGTAGCTTTAAACTCACATGATCTTTATTTTGGGATGGGAAGGACAAGAATGGATTGCTGATGATATTCTCTGACTTTATTACATTGTTTGACATATATAAAACATGAATGTAACAGGTGGTGGATGAAATGTCAAAAGTTTGTCCTGTTTTAACAATTGGGCCAACAATTCCATCAACTTACTTGGACAAGAGGATCGAGAATGATGATGACTATGGCCTTGATCTCTTTGCATTAGATGCATGCATTTCCCTCAATTGGATTAGTACTAAACCAGCAAAATCAGTTGTATACATGGCCTTTGGTAGCATAGCCAATCTAAGTGACAAGCAAATGGAAGAACTTGCATGGGGCTTAAAAAGAAGCAATTATAACTTCCTGTGGGTGGTTAGGGCTTCTGAACAAGCAAAGTTACCAAAAGAAGTTTTGGAAGATTTGGGTGATAAAGGGTTGATTGTGAATTGGAGTCCACAAGTAAAAATCCTTGAAAATGAGGCTATTGGGTGTTTTTTTACTCATTGTGGTTGGAATTCAACTATTGAAGCGTTGAGCTTAGGAGTTCCAATGGTTGCAATGCCTCAATGGACTGACCAACCAATTAATGCAAAATTAGTTGAAGACGTTTGGAAGGTGGGAATTAGAGTTAAGGTTAATGAAAGTGGCATTGTGACAAGAGAAGAAGTTGAGTTTTGTATTAGAGAAGTAATGGAAGGAAAGAAGGGCAAAGAGCTGGAAAAGAATGGTGAAAAATGGAGGAATTTGGCTATTGAGGCTATGAGTGAAGGTGGAACTTCTGATAGAAATATTGATGAATTTGTATCTAAATTAATTAGCTTCAAGTCTTTTAGTTAGGGCAAGAATTTGGTTATTATTGGAATTTAATAATATAATTCCCATCTCAAAATCACTTTCTTTCACTATAAAAATAAATTTGTAAAAATAGTGTGCACCATTATATATTCCTTATTTATAAACAAAAGTTTGTCTAATTTCCAATCTTCATGTTTTCTTACTTCTTTTTATTAATTATTAGAATGTTTGGTATGGGGCAATAACAGTAATAAATGTGAAGTTCTTGGAACGAAAATTTTAGCTGTAATTTGGTTTGCAATTTTGCTCAATGGTTTTATGTTTTAAGAAAGATTTCAAGCCATTTTTCTCGATAACGTTACGCCGCTTGAATAGGAAGAGGTATCTTATAAGTTGATTTTTTTTTACTATAAAATTATTAATTTTATCAAACTATTTTATAAAGGTAAAAAAATTTTCTACTATTCTTATATTAAGCTATTATTCTTAACAATATAATTTATTTAATTTCATGAATGAGATTAATTTTTTTTATTTTAAAAAAATTGTAGAACCATTATATCAAAATTTGGTTTTTTTAATTATTAATTTATTAGAAAAATTTACAAAAATAACTTAAAAAGGAAAGATTACAAATATATTGTGCAAATAAAAATTTATAAATACACTATATAAATAAAAATTTTACAAAAATATGATTTATTTTTAACATATTTTTAGTATATATTTAATATATGTTTAATAAATTTTTAATATTATTTAGTATATATTTAGTTAACATAATTCAACCGGTCAAGGAAAACAATATTATACTTAATAAATGTAGGAAATTACAGAAAATATTATTTTTAATTTTCTTTTTTATTGTATTTTTTTTATAATTTAATTATATTTATTTACACTTAGCACGCCATGCAATAATTCCTTTTTCACTTTTCTTCTAAAAAGTTTTTGTTTGCAAACTACGACACGCGTGATATATATTTTTTTTATTTTTTAAAATAGTGATTTTTTAATTTTTATTTTATTTTTAATTTTTATTTATATTATCTTATTTAAAAATAATTTTTTAACATCATATTCTCAGTATATATATAAAAATAAATATACACATAATATATATAAAATATACACACAATAAAAAAATAATATCTATCATATCTATTAAAAATCTATCAAACATATACTAAACAACCAAAGAATATTTTTAATATTTTTTTAATATTATTTTTTTAATTTTTTATTATCACAACATCCATATAACATATATACAACATTCATATAATATGCACACATCTATATAAAATAGATATAAATACATAACATACAATATAATATTTACCAAATATATATAGTATATTTACCAAACATCTATACAATACCTACATGACGAAATTAAAATTTTTTAACTTTATTTTTTATGTGTATAATATATAAAATTTATTTAAAAATAAATTTCAATGATTTTTATTAATATAATTTTATATATTTTTCTTTTATTATTATTATTTTTGTGAGTGTTATTTATTTTTTAAAATCAAAATTAAAATTTTTTCTTCGTAAAAATTAATAAAATTTATATGCTAAAAATATAATTAAAATATAATTTTTAATTATTTTATTAAAATATTTTTATTTAATAGTGAATTTTGAAAAAAAAAAGATGAAAATCAAAGTAAAATATTGATTGTAGTAAAAGAAAATATATATTTTTTTAAAAAAAATTGTTTTAGTGAATAGTGATATATTTTTTAAAAATTTGAACTAACTTTTTTTTAAAAATGTAAATATTTTTGCTTTTTATAATATTTTTAAAATAAAGTCTATTTTTTAAGTAGTTTTGTAAATGTTCCATAAACCTTAGTGTAATATCCCAAAGTATACCCTAAAAGTTTTGGAATATTTATTGTTGTAATTTGATTAAATGTATATGTTTAAGTGAAAAGAGATAAAAGATAAGAAGAGAAGAGTGTATATATGATATATACAACATATACAAGTCAAATTATTAAATGGTCAAAAGAAGAAATAATTAATTAAATTAATTGAAATGGAAATTAAGTGGAAAGTGGATGATGATATTTGTAATATTTTATTATTTTATTTGCTTAGTTGAGAATTAAAGGATGATTGAATGGTTGAGAGAAGAGTTGAGTGTTGACTTTGCTCTTCTTTCTTCATCTTTTTCTTCTTCTTTCCTTGTTTGGCCGACCATCACTATAGCAAGCGAGGAAGGGAGTTTTTGATTTTTCAAACTCAAGATTGAAGGATGTTTCAAGTGATCAAGTTGGAAATCTAAGAAGTTTCATCATTTTTGGTAAGTTTCCACTTGATTCCATAGTTTTCTTTTAAGTTGTATTTGAGTTTGATGGTTGATTATTGATGGTATGAGTATGTTTGATTGTGGGGTGTTTGAGAGTATTTGGTTTACTTGATTTTGATTTTTGGGGTTGGATTGAAGAGAAAGTGTTAGGTTTGGTGGAAGAGCAAGTGTTGTATTTGAGTTGTGTGTATATGATGGTTGTGAAGTGGTGTTTGATGTATATTTTGAATTGTTTTGGTGTTTTTGCAAGTTATTATGGTTTATGGGTGTGTTTAGTTAAGTTTGTTTGAAGAGGAAAATGGTGGAAGTAAGAGGTTTGTTGGATGTGTTGTTGTTGTTGCCGGAATCAGGATTTTGGCCTGACACGCCCATGAGCACGACCAGGTCTTTAGGCGTGTCAATGGTTCTGTGTTCTTGGATGGGTGACACGAGCAGTGACACGCCCATGTCACTGAGCGTGTCACAGCTTCTGTGTTGTAGTAGCATTTACACGTCCAGTGACACGCCCATGTCACTGAGCGTGTCATAGCTACTGTGTTGGTGAAGGATTGACACGGCCATGAACATGCCCGTGTTGTTGGACGTGTCAATGTTTCTGTGAGACTGAATGTATTACACGTTCAGTGACACGCCCGTGTTTCTGAGAGTGTCAAAGCTTCTGTATTGTGAGTTTAGGGCACGGTCAGGGACACGCCCGTGTTGTTGAGCGTGTCATGTGTAGAGTTTACCCTAGTTGGTTCTTAGCTTTATTATCTCATGTGTATCTCTAAGTGAGTGTGTATGATCACCTTTGGTTTAGACTTTGAAGAGAGTTGAGTTGCCTTAATCCAAGCGTTGGAGGATTCTTGGAAGAGGAAGTGTTTAGATTAGTATGAGTTGCTCTTGAGGTAAGTACTAATCCTACATTATTGCATACATTTACATGACTTTGAGACTTAACACATTTGGTTGTAAATGTGTTAAGTAAGTTATTACATTGTTAATACATTTTATTAATGTTATGATTTGTATAATGTGAAAGATATGATGATCATTTAAAATGTATGTCCAATGCAATTGACTATGTATACTTTAATGATGAGATGTGAAGCCATTGTGTTGGCTATAGTGATGCAAATGAAATAATTGGGGCATGATTGCCTAGTTTAACTATGAGAAATGAAATGAGAAATGAATTGTGAAAGAGATTTATAATGAGATAAATGAATTAATTGTGTGCCTAGTATGTTATTCAATTTTCAGAGTTCTGGGTTTGGCGACATGCCTATGAATTACTGGACAGGTGAAAAGATCGGGTCGTAAGCCGAGTCCAGCTGATAAATATGAAATATGATATTTTTGAGGTGAAAAGACCGGGTCGTAAGCGTCAAAAATAGTAACAGTCTAGCCGGGTTGAGGACCAAGATACTGGGGCCCTAGGGTCTAGCCGGGTTGAGATCCAAGAGACTGGGTCTGTTACACTATCCATGGATAGATATATATGTATTGCCTACGGGCTTGATGAACGTGATTATGGACCAAAGCAGTAACTCTGAACTTTGAATAACATATTAGATCCTTTTGGGCCCATGCTTATCTTTGTTTCAATGTGAATTATAAATGGTAAAATAATTGAATAAGATAATGAAATGTAATGTTATGAATTATAGCATTTTGAATATGATCTCTATAGTTGAAAGTATGACATTGACATTGCATTAAAGCATATTGCTATTATGGTTTGTACCACTAAGCCTATGGCTTAGCGCGATTGTGGTTCATCTCGCAGGTGACAGGGTAGAACCAGAGAGTTTAGCTAGACCGAGTCGTGTCTAGACTCTGAAGTGTTGATTGTGGGCTTAAAGATCAGATAAGAACTGCCAAACATGTATAAGCTTTATGTTTTGTAAATATTTATTTTGATATATATGTATATGTAAATACCGCTACATTTTTCGCTGCTTAATAAATAAATGTTTTACTTGTTATGTTCCATAATATATATATATATATATATGAAATGTTTTAAATTTTCCTCATATTATTGTAGAAGAGAAAAATTGGGTTGTCTTATATAAATTGTGGCACTCCTGTATCCGGTATACGTATAGTACAGATGTAGTAGTATTTAGTGTGCGTATACGGGGTATAGGGGTGTTACACTTAGTGATAGACTTGGCTTATTAGAGAGGTGCCAAGCTTGTTTATATAAAAAATATATATTATTTATGCAATTATACTTACCAATAATATATTAATTATTTTATAATAAACAATAATTTTATAGTCTATTTCATTTTTTAGTTCATAGGATATTTTTATTTTTATATAATTTTTAATTCAAATAGTTTTCACATAAGATTTAAAAAGTTCATATCATATTTAGATTTTTTTTAAAAATTCTCTTCAAATTACCCACCACGGATAGAAGAGTTGGTAAGTCACATGATGTAGACCAGTGAGGTTATAAATTTGAACAGAAGATTTATAACACCTCATAGCATATTGTACTGCATGCGTCATGTGAGGAATCACTTTGTTAATCCTATATTGAAGTGAGGGGCTATGACAGTGGATTGTTGGATTAGCTTTCTCATTATTTAATCTGCTTGATAGTTAATGTCCTTCCTAAAAGAAAGTGGTTGATGTCCTGCCAAATAAGAGGTTCCTCGTTATAAAAAAAATTCTCTTAAAACTTTCTTTAATAGGTACTTTTGCATTTAGTACCTCAAAAATGAATGATTTTAGTTCTTATATTAGGAAAAAAAATTGTGATTTTAAGGGAAAATATTTAAGAATATTGAAATGTAACATAATTTAAAATATTAGAGATTAAAATGTGATGAAAGTTTTACAAATAAGATTTACATTATTAATTTTTTTTAATACAAAAAGTACATTTGTAAGATATAAATAAAATTATATTATTTTAAAGTACACAAGATGTATATAAAATGTCACACCCTAAACTCTGAATTCTAAGGGTGGATTTACTTCACAATCTATACTAATATTAATTTACTAATAAAACATCACTCAAAATTTTATTGCTTAATATTTTTCTTATGCATATGAATATAACATTATTATAAAAAATTCATATTGTTATTGATAAATACATAACAATATTATTCATCCCAAATGATTACACAAAATAATTTTAGATATTACTAAAAATAATTTTATTGGCTCAACCTCTTCTACACGCTGATAGAATGAAATTGAAGAGAAATTTACTAGATTATACTCCAATTGTATCTGAAAATATTTATATTTTAAGGAGTGAGTCCAACTACTTAGTAAATAGATAAATACGTAAAAATGGAGAACACATAATGTTTAATTATATATTTATATAAATAATTGTATATACTATTATTATTAATAAAACTTTTAAACATTTCTTACTTCTCAAAACAATACGAATAAATCAATTTAACATAATGTATATATACTCAAATATAATTCAATACTGATCCAACTTCAATCCAAGGACGCATGATGAGTTATCTCGCAAACTCAAAGAGAAATAACTTCAATACACATGTGCAGAGCAATTATTCCAGCCAAATGATAGATTTATAGTATTGTTAAATTTATATAAATACCTGTCATCATGGTTCGATCATATAAAATTATAGCAAAAGTGTATATAATTATTTATCCAGCACAATATGATCAATAAATTACTTATACATAAATTCAAACTACCATTATTTATTCTCAATTTATAAGAAAATAAAAAACATCTAAAAATAATTATCACTTTGAATTTATAAATTCTTTCCATTGAAATTATATATATAATACTTCTGAAATTCAATATTACATATTTATTCACTCAACTAAGCAAAATACGATACTTGCTTAATCAATAAGATCCTTTTAATACTCTACGATTTTAGCTGGGTTCGTTCCTAAAATAATATATGAATATTATTTAATTTAAATTATATCTTAGTCACTATAGATATATGCTATGAATATGACGCATAATTTCGAATTTTTAAACTCTAATGATGTTTCAAAAATTTTATAACTTTCAAATTTTATGAAGTAACATTATAATGAATATTTATCTAATTTCTAAGGTACAATTATTTGTCTAATTTTCTAATAAATATTTTTAATAATAAAATTTTAACTGTAAAAATTTACTATGTATTTAAAATTTTTCATATACAATTAAATTATATTATTTTAATTTATTTATTTTAATAGCTCATTACCATTAATAATATTTATTCATTAACTAATTTATTTAATTCATATTAAATAGTATTAATTTAATTTATGATAATTATATATATTTTTAGCTTTTAAAATAGATTCATAATAATAATAATAATAATGCTAGTTTACAGAAAATTAACAATAATACTTTTTACTTAAATTTATTTTATTTTATTATACTTTACACTATTTATAGCACTAATAATAATAATAATATTTACTTAAATATTAATATTTTAATTAATTTTTTATTACTTAAAAAAATTACTAATTTTTTTTAAATTTAACTATAGTAATTTATATTGATTTCAATATTAATAAAAATAATAGTATATAATTTATTTACCTAATAATTTTTTTATTTTTCTTTCTAATAATTACTCATAATAAAGTCCCTAAAAATAATAATACTATTTATAAAATTAAAAATAATTACTTAATTACTATTATTTCAAAATTAATAATTTACATTAAATCTAATATTTAATTATATTAGTAATAATAATAATAACTATTATTATTATTATTATTATTATTGTTTAAGTAAACTTATAATAGACTTTATATATATATATATATGTGTGTGTGTGTGTGTGTATTTTTATAGTGACAGTAGCTAAATATTAACTTATACAAATTTTTATAAATTACTAATAACCATAGAACTTTAGTTATAATACTTTACTATTATAATACTAACAATATTTCTAATTAATTATTACTTAATAAAATTTATATTTAAACAATTATCATAGTTCATGCTTAAATAAAAATAATAGTAACCTAATTATTATAACTATAACAATACAAATTTTAATTAAGTAATTAATTTTATGAATTTCTATAAATTTTTAAATCATATTTTATTTACTATCCAATTTAATTATTTAATAATTAATTAACTCAATTTAATTTATAAGTATTTTAATTATCTTAATTTATTTTGCAATTTAAATCTATTATTAATACTAGTATTTAATATATATTAATATACTATTATTCATTATCTCATAATATTTTTATTTATAACTTTATATCAAAAATACCATTAATTTATATTATAAAAATTATAATTCAAGAATTGAACTTAATTTAACTATAAATATATTTATTCTAAAACTAATATACAAATATATATATGTTATTTTTTTAATTAATCAATTATTAAAAAACTATATATATATTAACAAAATTTCTTAAACATAATTTTGATAATATATTTAAATTTATTAACTACCAATTAACTACTAATTCATAGTTTCATCAATTCAATATATATATATTTATTCTACAATCTACTAATAATCCTTAGAATTTAAATATTTAATTAATTTTATAAATAAATAATAACAAATTTTTAATGTTTTTTTAAATTAACATATGATTTATTTAAATTAATTAATAAAATAAATAATTCTAAACAAATAATCAACTAGTAAAAAAAATTAATCTATCTCAGTAACTTACTAATTAAATTTTAGTTCTATATTTATAATTTATAATTATTGATTTATAATTATAATTATAATTTTAAATTAATTATTGATTATTTTAATTATATATTTATATATATATATAATCTTTAATTACTATTTATGCATTTACTAAATAATCATCCTAAATTAATAAATAATATACAAAATCAAAGCTTATGAAGTGAGAGTTTCAAAAATACCCGAGTCACTTGAAAAAAAGATCAGAAAATAGTCAAAAAGTTGGTCGAAAGTTCAAGCCGGTGAGAGCTCTGGTGATCACTTCGGGCAGCGCGTGCAGCTTGCTCTAGTGGCTGTTCATGGCGGTTTGAAAACCGTTGGAAAGCTCGTCGAGTTAACTTCAATGGTAGCTAGTGTGTGTCGATCGGAGATGGCCGGAAGATGACGAGCTGAGCTAAAGAAAATTATTGCTCCAAAATCTCCCCCTCTCCCACTTTACTGTTTTAGAAAAAAAATTATTCCTCTGTTCTCTCTGTCTCTTTTTTTATTTCTCTGTTTATAGTTTTCTTTATCTCTCTCACATTCTCCCATCTCTCTTTTCCACCTCTTTATATAAATTTTTTTATTAAAAACATCACCATACAATAATTCTTTCTTTACTTTAATTATTATATATACATATTTTTAAAAATCCTTTCATCATTCATGTCCTCAACTATTTATCCTTTTGTCTGTCAATAATTTTTTTTTCTTTTTTTTTTAATTTTATTTTACTTACCTAATTGTTTCCACTTTCTTATTTTATTATTATTATTAATAATTAATTAAATTTTAATTTTTTTACACTAATAATTCATTTTACTTTAATTATACTATTAAAATTTTATAAGATATTACATTCTTTCCCCTTAAAGAAAATTAGTCTCCAAATTTATCACTAGCTTGACGATGGAAACAATTGTGGATACCGAGCAAATATATCTTACTCTCTTTTTCAAATTGCTTCTTTCCTTGAATGATTATTCCATAAGACTTTCACTAGAGGAATAACCTTGTTTCTTAAAACTCTTTTTTCTCGGGCTAAAATAGTAACTGGTTCTTTCTCATAAGTCAAATCTTCTCATAATTCCACTGGCTGTCTCTAGAGTATATGTGAAGGATCACTTCTATACTTTCTCAACATGGATACATGAAAGACATCATATATTTGTGATAATTCCGGTGGTAATGCAAGTTTATAAGCAAAATGACCGATTTTCTCCACAACTTCATAAGGTCCGATAAACTGAGGACTTAACTTTCCTCGTTTACCAAATCACACTACATCTTTCTATGAAGAGATTTTTAAGAATACCTTATCCCCCACGTCATACTCAATATCCTTTCTTTTTAGGTCTGCATAGCTCTTTTATCTGTCTTGTGTAACTTTTAATCTGTCTCTGATTAGTTTAATTTTATCAGCAGTTATCTGCACTAATTCAGGGCCCACTAATTCTTTTTCTTCGACTTTATTCCAACATACTAGAGTTCTGTATTTTTTTTTTTCATATAATGCTTCATAAGGTGTCATGCCAATACTTAAATGAAAACTATTGTTATAAGCAAATTCCATCAATGACAAATGTTTATCCCAACTTCCTTTGAATTTCATGACACAAGCTCTAAGCATATCCTCCAAAGTTTAAATAGTACATTCCAATTGCCCATCAGTTTGAGGATGAAAGGAAGTACCGAACTTCACTTTTTTACCATAGCATGTTGCAGACTGGCCAAAATCTAGAAATAAATCGGGAATCCCTATCTGACACTATAGATACTGAAGCACCATGCAGTCTCACAATTTCCTTCACATAGATCTCTGTAAGTTTTTCCAAAGAGAAATCCATTCTGATGGGTAGAAAATGAAATGTCTTCGTCAATCTATTTAAAATTATCCAAATAACATCATGACCTTGCTGGGTATGGGGCAAACCAGAAATAAAATTCATGGTAATGTGCTCCCATTTTCACTCAGGAATCGAAAGAGGTTACAGTAGTCCTTAAGGATGCTGATGTTCTGCTTTAACTTGTTGACAAACCAAACACTTTGCTACAAAATCTGCTACATCCTTCTTCATATCCTTCCACCAATGATTCTCCTTAAGAGTTCTATACATCTTAGTACTACCTGGATGCATAGAATAAGCAGAATAATGAGCTTCTTCCATTATCTCCCTTTTTAAAGTTTTCACATTCGGTACACATAATCTACTACCAAGTACTAAAGTACCATCTTTTCTAATAACATAGTCTGTATAAGTACCTGCTTTTACACCATTGAGAATCTTCTTCATATTTTCATCTAAAACTAGAGCTTCTATAATTCTCTCTCCTAAAATTGGTCTGACTTTAAAAGTTAACAACAGTGCTCCGAAATTAATCACTTTCAAATATACTCTTAAAGATCAAAGATACAATAATAATGGAAGCCGTATAATCATGATATGGAAAAGACTACCATGTAACTTCTGACTCAAAGCATCAACTACCACATTAGCCTTTTCAGGATGATACTCAATAGTACAATCATAATTTTTTAGTAACTCAATCCATCACCTTTGTCTCAAGTTTAACTTTTTCTTAGAAACAAGATACTTCAAACTCTTATGGTTTATAAATATCTAGTACTTTTCTCTATAAAGATAATACCTCTAAATTTTTAAAGCAAAAATCACTGTAGTAAGTTCTAGGTCATGAGTAGGATAATTCAACTCATGAGGTTGAAGCTGTCTAGATGCGTAAGCTATCACCTTCCCATGCTGCATCAAAACACACCCTAAACCCTTTCATGAAGTATCACTATATACCATATAATCACCATTGCCTGAAGGAAGAGTAAGAACAAAAGCAAAAGTCAAACAAGCCTTTAGTTTTTCAAAGCTCTATTAACATTCCTCAGTCTAATTAAATTTTATATTCTTCCTTAGAAATTTTGTCAATGGTGATGTAATGATGGGAAATTTTTGAACAAAATGACGATAATATCCTGCCAAACCTAAAAAACTTCTTACTTTTATAGGATTAGTAGGCGGTTCCCAGTTCATCACTACCTCTATCTTTTTAGGATCAACATAAACTCCTTCTACTGATATAACATGACCCAAAAATACTACTTTGTCCAACCAGAATTCACATTTATTAAGCTTGTCATACAACTGTTTATCCTTTAAGGTCTGCAGTACAATTCTTAAGTATTCCTCATGCTTCTCTCTACTTTGAGAATATACTAGGATATCATCAATAAACACAATTACAAACCTATCCAGATAAGGATGGAACACCCTGTTCATAAGATCCATAAAAGCAGCTGGGACACTGGTTAACTCAATTGACGTCACCAAAAATTCATAATGCTCATAACAAGTTTTAAAGGCTGTTTTAGGCAAAAATGACTCTTTTATTTTTAACTGATGATATCCCGATCGCAAGTATATTTTAGAAAAGACTGCAGTATCTTAAAGTTAATCAAAGAGATCATCAATCCGAGGCAAATGATATTTATTCTAAATAGTGACCCGATTTAACTGTCTATAGTCAAAGCACAATCGTATGGAGTCATCTTTCTTCTTTACAAATAACACAGGAGCTCCCCAGGGTGAGACACTAGGTTTAATAAATCCCTTATCCAACAATTTATGCAACTGTACCTTCAATTCTTTCAACTCAGCAGGAGCCATTCTGTAAGGAGCTTGAGAAATAGGAGTTGTGTCAGGTTGAACATCAATAGAAAATTCAACCTCTCTATCAGGAGGTAAGCCTGGAAGCTCTTCTGAAAATACTTCTGAAAATTCACATACTATAGGAATATCTTTCAATTTAGGTCATTCTAGCTGTTTGTCAATCACATATGCTAAATATACTGACAACCCTTTTAAAGAAATTTTTGAATTGTCATAGCAGAAATAATACAAGATGAAAGAAGTTTTTATTCACCGCAAAATATAAGTTTAGAATTTCTAGATATACTAAAAGTCACATTTTTCTCATAACAATCAATAGTGGCATGGTGATGAGATAGTCAATCCATCCTTAAAATGATATTGAAATCCTGTATGGGCAAAGAAATAAGATCTGCTAATAATTCAAAATCACTTAATTTGATTGTTTAATCTTTATATACGTGCTCACAAATCATGGAAGTCTCTACTGGAAAACTCACTACTAATCCATTATCTAAAGAATTCAATTTCCCATTCACATAAGTGGCAAATGCATGTGATGTGAATGAATAAATGGAGCCAAGATCAATAAAAATATGGACATCTTTACCAAAAATAACCAACATATTAGTAACCACATCAAGTGAGGCTAAAGCTTCCTGTTAAGTGATAGAAAAAACCCGAGCTTATGCAGGAGGTCTACTTGTCTGACCAGATTATATGGCTCTCTCCTGTCTACCGGCCCCATTATTATTCTCTCTACCTACTCCTTTGCCCTGAGAATGGGTCATGCCTCCTCTTCGAGATACAAATGTCTGTAATGCTTGAACAGACTCATTTGGCCTCACTAGCATTGGACAATCTCTTATGATGTGTCCTGTACCACCACACTGATAGCAACCTCTAAAATTTGCCCTGCACTCCTCATTGTAATATTTACTACAAGTAGGACATAAGGGTTGTAGTCTCTGATTAGCTCCTGAATTGCTATCCTGTCCAACCCTTGGTGTATTGATAAAATTACCCACAGATTGTCTCACTGAACTCTGATTGATCTGAGATCGATTAATCTGTTGACCTAATCTATTAGGGCGACCCTAACTACTCCCAGGGTAAGATGTAGTATGTAAACTACCACCTCTCTTAATTTGCCTGTCAGTAAATTCTTGATAAGAACTGTGAATCTGCTTTCTCTTTTTATTCTCAAACTCTGTTTCTTCTTTTAATAGCTTTTCTTTTTCTAATGCACCATCAACTATAGTATGAAAAGTACTGCCTTGATCCTGAGACAACCCCTTGCGAATATTGATATGCAATTCTTTAGAGAATCTGTTACACTTGTCTTCTTCCTTAGATACCATATGATCCATATATCTATAAAGTTCTTTAAATTTATCCACATATTGGAGGATTGTCATCCCATATTACTTCAATTGGAAAAACATGTTCTCATTTTCCCTTCTATAATTTCCTGTAATGTATTATTTATAGAACTCAGCCTCGAATGTATTCCAAGTTAATTCAACATCATGAGATTGAACTAATCGAGTATACCAACTGTCAATTGTTTTGCCCAAGAAAGCCTGAACATATCTCAGCTTTTCAGCATCAGTAATACCCATTAGAGAATAAGTTTTCTTCAATTTTCTAAACCATTCATCGACCTTTTTAGAATATAAGGTGCCATCAAAATCTTCTACCCCACAATTACAACAATGAGAAATAATAGCCCATAGCTGCTGTTGCCATTCTCTTATAGTCATAGTTGTTGTAATAGCCTAAGCAACAGTAACACCAACATCAACCTGAATTGGTGGTGCAGGAGGTGAAACAGAAGGTACATGAGATAGAGTTGGTGGATTTACTCTAGATGAGTTCTCTTGTGAAGCAATATCTGTATAAGTATTTTATTCACTTCTCTCGGATGCCTCATAATCAATTGACTCATCGGAAAGAGGTAGAGTAAGATCCCTATGAGGTTGACTAATATGTTCTAGTCTAACTATTTGATTTTGTTGGCCAGTATTTCTACCACGGCCTCTACCACCTCGTATTTGTGATGGCATTTTTCTACAAAAATAAAATAAATTATATAACATAAGTTACCTATATGACATTCCTAAATATATATATATATATATTTATGCTCCACAATACATTTATATTTATATATATATATTAGTGCATCATGATAAATCTCTTTAATTCTTGGGCAAATGTTAATAAAAAATTAAATACTTTTAATTATGCATGACTATGATACAGCCATGAATAAAATAATATGTAAGTGCAAATTAAATTTAAAATGTTATTTGACTCATATATATTTTTTTCCCATTATGCAATAAAAAAAATTTTGCCATTGAATTCGAAAAATTTACCAGTTACACTAACAACCTAAATTTTTTTATTATTTTTTTACTTAAATCAAAATTTTATATAGGTCTCTTCATAGAAGTCTACAGAATATATAACCTATATTCTGATACTATAAAATGTCATACCCCAAACTCTGAATTCTAAAAGTAGACTTACTTCACAATTTATGCTAATATTAATTTACTAATAAAATATCACTCAAAATTTTATTATTTAATATTTTTCTTATACTTATGAATATAACATTATTATATAAAATTCATATTGTCATTGATAAATACATAGCAATATTATTCATCCCAAATAATTATACATAACAACTTTAGATATTATTAAAAGTAATTTTATCAGTCCAACATCTTCTACACGCTGATAGAATGAAATTGAGGAGAAATCTACTAGATTATACTCCAATTGTATCTATAAATATTTATATTTTAAAGAGTGAGTTCAACTACTCAGTGAATAGATAAATATATAGTAAGAGAGAAAAAAATAAGATTTAATTATATATTTATATAAATAATTATATATAAGCTGGATAAATAAAGCTTAAAATTTCAAACATCATTTTTAAATGTTTCTTAATTCTCAGAGCAATACGAATAAACCAATTTAACATCATGTATATACACTCAAATATAATTCACTACTTATCAAACTTCAACTCAAAGACGCATGATAACTTACCTCGCAAACCTAAGAAGAAATAATTTTAATATACATGAACAAAGTAATTACTCCGACCAAAGGGTAAATTTATAGTATCATTAAATTTATATAAACACCCATCATTATGGTGCGATCATATAGAATTATAGCAGAAGCGTATATAATTATTTATCTAGCATAATATAATCAATAAATCACGTATATAAAAATTTAAACTACTATTATTTGTTCTCAATTTATAAGAAAATAAATAATATTCAAAAATAAAGCGTCACTTTGAATTTATAAATTCTTTTCATTGAAATCATATATATATAATACTTCTAAAATTTAATGTTATATATTTATCCATTCACCTGAGAAAATACGGTATTTGCTTAACCAATAAGATCTCTTTGGTATTCTACGATTTCAGCTGGGTTCGTTCCTAAAAAATATAAAAATATTATTTAATTTAAATTATATCATAGTCACTATAGATATATGCTATGAATATGACATGTAATTTTAAATTCTTAAACTCTAATGATGTTTAAGAATGTATGTTTATCTAATTTTTAAGACAAAATTATTTATCTAATTTTCTAATAAATATTTTTAACTATAAAATTTTAACTGTAAAAGTTTACTAAGTATTTATAATTTTTTCATATACAATTAAATTAAATTAAATTATTTATTTTAATAGCTTATTACCATTAATAATATTTATTCATTAACTAATTTATTTAAAATATATTAAATAGTATTAATTTAATTTATTATAATTATATATATTCCTAACTTTTAAAATAGATTCGTATTAATAATAATAATAGTGCTGGTCTACAGAAAATTAATAATAATATTTATTACTTATATTTTTTTATTTTATTATACTTTACACTAGTAACAACAACAACAACAACAACAACAATATTTACTTAGATATTAATATTATTTAGTTAATATTTTTATTATTTAAAATAATTACTAAATTTTCTTTAATTTAATTATAGTAATTTATATTGATTTCAATATTAATAAAAATAATAGTATATAATTTATTTATCAAATAATTTTTTATTTTTATTTTTAATAATTACTCATAATAAAATTTCTAAAAATAATAACACTATTTATAAAGTTAAAAATAATTATTTAATTACTATTATTTTAAAATTAATAATTTACGTTAAATCTAATATTTAATTATATTAGTAATAATAATAATAGTAATATTTATTATTTAAGTAAACTTATAATAGACTTAATATATATATATATATTTATTTATTTATAGTAACAGTAGTCAAATATTAACTTATACAAATTTTTATAAATTACTAATAACTATGGAACTTTAGCTATAATACTTTAATATTATAATATTAACAATATTACTAATTAATTATTACTTAGCAAAATTTATATTTAAACAATCACCATAGTTCATGTTTAAATAAAAATAATTACAACTTAATTATTATAACTATAACAATATAAATCTTAATTAAATAATTAATTTCATGAATTTCTATAAATTTTTAACCATATTTTATTTACTTTCCAATTTAATTATTTAATAATTAATTAACTCAATTTAATTTATAAGTATTTTAATTATCTTAATTCATTTTACAATTTAAATATATTATTAATACTACTATTTAATATATATTAATATACTATTATTCATTATCTTATAATATTTTTATTTATAAATTTATATCAAAAATACCGCTAATTTATATTATAGCAAAAATTATAATTCAAAAATTGAACTTAATTTAACTATAAATATATTTATTCTAAAACTAATATACATACATATATATATATATATATGTTATTTTCATTTTAATTAATCAATCTATTAAACAACTATATATATATATTAACAAAAATTCTTAAATATAATTTTAATAATATATTTAAATTTATTAACTAACAATTAACTACTAATTCATAGTTTCATCAATTCAATATATATATATATATATTCTACAATCTACTAATAATCCTTAGAATTTAAATACTTAGTTAATTCTAAAAATAAATAATAACTAGTTTTTAATATTTTTTTTAAAATTAGCAAATGATTTATTTAAATTAATTAATAAAATAAATATTCTAAATAAATAACCAACTAGTAAAATTTTTTTTTAATCTATCGCAGTAATTTAATAATTAAATTTTAGTTTCATATTTATAATTTATGATTATAAATTTTAATTATAAATATTATTTTAAATTAATTATTGATTATTTTAATTATATATATTAATCTTTAGTTATTATTTATACATTTATTAAATAATCATCATAAATTAACAAATAAGATACAAAATTAAAATTTATAAAGAGTGAGTTTCAAAAATATCCGAGTTGCTGAAAAAAGAGGTAAAAAAATAATTGGAAAGTTCACACCGGCGAGAGCTCCAGTGATCACTTCAGGCGGCGCGTGCGGCTTGCTTCGACGGCTGTTTAGATACCGTTGGAAAGCTTATCGAGTTAACTTCGATGGTGTCCGGCGCATGTTGATCGGAGACGGTTGAAAGACGACGAACGAAGCTAAAGAAAATTGTTACCGTAAAATCTCTCCTTTTTCCACTTTACTGTTTTCGTAAAAATTTATTCCTCCATTCTCTCAGTCTCTTTTTCTCTTTCTCTGTTTTTAGTTTTCTTTATCTCTCTCCCTTAGTCTTTCTCACGTTCTCCCTTCTTTCTTTTCCACTTCTTTATATAATTTTTTTTATTAAAAACATCACCATACAATAATTCTTTCTTTACTTTAATTATTATATATACATATTTTTAAACATCCTATCATTATTCATGTCCTCCACTATTTATCCTTTTGTCAGCCAATAGTTTTTGTCTTTTTTTTTTATTATTTTACTTACCTCATTGTTTTCACTTTCTTTATTTTATTATTAATAATAATTAATTAAAATTTAATTTTTTTACACTAATAATTTATTTTACTTTAATTATACTATTAAAATTTTACAAGATATTGCGTAACTAATGAAAGTTTCTACATGTCTATAAACTTTTTCGATATAAACAATAGATAATAGTAATATATTATAAAAAATTTAACTTTTAGCATAAAATTTATTTCATCTGTCTACATATTATATTATTGTCACATTCCACACAAGAAAGACACTCCCAATTGATAAGGATAAACAATCCCATTAGAAAAAGATAAATATTTATTTAAAGAGGACACAATTTTCAAACAAGAAATAACATAACTCTATAATAAAAACTTAAATCGCATTTAATTTTATTCTAAAAAAAACTAAATATAGAAAGAAAAATAAATGTTAAATTTTAGATCTATATTGATCTGAAAATTATTTTAAAGACAAATCCCAAAACAAAAAAGATAAAAAAAAATGAAAAAAGAACACAAAATTAAATAATAAATTAGAAAAAAAATGAAAAAAGAAAGACAAGATTGCTGTTCGTCAATCAACTCACGGCATCTCCACTTTCAAATTAAGGAGAAGAAAAAATCTATTAAAAATCAGAGAAAAGAAGACTGCTTATGAATCACTATCTTCATGAGCTCATGCTAACTATGAAGAAGAATAGATCGTTGACTCTGGTTGTTCCCACCATGTGATTAACAATGATTTATTACTTTTTGAGCAGCGGGAGCACACTAGAGATCGAGTGATAGTTATTGCTGACAATTCTACTTATCCAATTATAAAGGAGGGCAGTGCAAAGATTGATTTTAATGATGCCAAGACGGTTAAGCTACAGGATGTTTACCATGTCCCTGGTTTGAAGAAAAAATTAGTTTCAGTTTCTCAAATTACTGATTCTAGGAGGTATGATTTATTTAGGCCACATGGTGTACAAGTGCTTGAACATGTGATCAAAATAGATGTTGATGTTGTGTTTTCTGGTGAAAAGAAAGGCTCTTTGTATGTTATGTCAACATATGATGTAAAGAAAACTAGTCAAGTTGATAATACATGATTTGGCATGCTCGACTTGGTCACTTGAGCTATCTAGCTCCAGCAAGGGATTCCTACTCTCCAAAATATATATGAATATGTGATTTGTCAAGGTTGTCAATTTGGCAAGTCACATCATGCACCATTTACAAGTTCATCAAACTGGAGATCCATTCCACTTCAGCTGGTTCATTCATATTTGATGGGACTAACAAAAACAACAAGTTATAGTGGTTATCACCATGCTATGGTGTTGGTAGATGATTATTCCAGGTATGCTTGGGTGTATTTTCTAAAAGAAAAGAGTGAAGCACTGTCCAAGTTTCTTGAATTCAAGAATGGCGTGGAGAAGGAGTTTGGGCCGAAGATTAAATGCTTGAGGAGTGATAATGGAGGTGAATATACGTCTATTGATTTCAATGAGTATTGTGATCAAAGTGGCATCTAGAGACAAATGACTTGTCTTGATACCCTTCAGCAAAATGGGGTTGTAGAGAGAAAGTTTGCACATCTTATTTCAACAACTTTCTTATGTTTGCATGACAAGAGCCTTCCTAAAAAGCTTTGCATAGAAGCTTTTCAGTGTGCATATCACGTGATCAATAGGTTACCTCTATGGCTAGGTAAAGAGAAATCTCTCTTTGAGTTGTTGTATAACATGAAGCCAAATGTAAATTACTTTCGGGATCTTGGTTCAATTTGTTATATTCATATTCCTAAATCCCATCGAACCAAACTTTACACGAAAACAAAGAAATGTAATTTTGTTGGCTATGATACATGCAGAAAGGTTAGAGGTGTATGGATATAAGAACAAAGAAGTCACTTTACGGAATTTTTGTGTTCGATGAAGTGTAATCAATATATCATGCTTAAAATTTAAGCATTCTCCCAGAGGATGAACAAAGTAACTTGGAGAAATTATTTCCTTAAAGTAGTGTGCAGACATCCAACAATGATGGGGGTGACTTTTTTAGCTCCAAGTGATAGTACTCCAAGTTCAGAAAATGGTGTGCAGACACTAAGAAAATCAACAAGGGAAAAGAAATAACCAGAGTATCTGAAGGACTATGAGGTGAAGTTAAACCAATGCTATGTGTCCTCATGCTTCTTTGCTGAAACACCATATGAGGAACCAACACGCTACGAAAAAGCTATAGGTTGTCTAGAATGGGAAGTAGTAATGCAAGAAGAAATAGAATTGGCAAAAAATGAGACATAAGAGTTACTTGCAAATGAGTTTATCGACTCAAGAAGAATGTTGATGGGACAATTAACAAATATAAGGCACATCTAGTTGCTTGTGGTTATTCCCAAAACTATGGAATAGATTACGAGGAGACTTTTAGCCCAGTTGCAAAAATAGTGATAGTGGGATCTATTATTTTTCTTACTGGTTAAAAAAAAATGAAATTTGTGACAACTTGACGTAAAGAATGCATTTCTTTACGGAGAGATGGATAGTGAAGCTTTCATGGAGCAGCCACAAGGGTTTATCTCCAAGCAATTTCTCGAGCTTCACTGTCAAAATTGTATTGCTTTTAGTATTTGTTCTTCTGTTCCTAATATTTAGGATTAGACTAAGTCTTTTAGTGGTTTAATAATACTCTGCACTATAATATGAACTTATCCAAATAGTGGAGATTATTTAAGAGATTTGTTAGTGTAGTGGAAATCTTTTAAGAATTTGTTAGCCTTAAGTTGTTTTAAATTCAACAGTATGTACATCAGTTTTTTGTGCATCAATAACATTAGACTTTTAATTCTCTAGACATTATTTTCTATTTTTTTTAATTTTGTTACAATATATATATATATATATATATAATATCGGGTCTGTATGGGGGCAGAGACGAGAATTTCTGCTAGACAGGAAATACATTCCTCATCCTCGCACCGCCCCAACTAACGGGGAGGCTTTTTACCTTGTTTCCATTCTCGTGGGAGAAAAACACGGGGATTCTCATCCTGTTCAGGATAAATCCTTGTGAGGAACAAAGATTTTCCATTTTAGTGGTAACTCTAAATTAATAAGCCATTCCTTTAGCAAACCATTCCGCTAGAAATCATTAATAATGTGGGTTCAAGGAATGTGAATAGATTTTAAGGGAGTGCAAATAATTCCTCCCATTAGAAAATTGTGAAGTTTGAGGATATTAATCTTGGAAGATAGACTCATGAAAAAGGAAAAAAAATGTGTTTTTTATAAATGATTAGAGGTGTCAAGTGGGTGGTTTTGAATTATTTTAGATTTCATCTTGATGAATTTCTTAATTTAAATTTGAGAGATCCAACCTTAAAAACTAGCTGTTAAGATTGAAAAATTAATTTCTATATTAATCATTCATATGATTTGTATTTAATCAATGTTGGACATTTTTTTCTCATATATTTTTATTAGTTCCTTTCATATGACAACTGAGTTAAAATAATTTTTTTGATCCCTAGTTGACACTTGTACTTTTTATGATATAGGTTTGGTCAAGTGAATTTTTAAATTCTAAGAGACACCCTATACTAGACAAAATGATTAAAAATTCTAGAAATATCTTATATCGAAGAAAGAATAATTATTTAAAAGCCCATCACTAAAGGAAATAAACCCACCGTGGGCCAAGAATAAATTCTAAATGCTAATCACTGGATAAATTGAAAGTAATTAAAATCTCAATCCAAATTTAGGAGTAATGAGATTATAAAAATTAAATTTGGCTAAGATATTATAATGAATTTTTTAGTATAAATTTGAGAGGGCCAACATTCTATATTTTTTTATTAGAAATAATGATATTATTTATAAATTACATTAAATAAATTTAATTTTAATCATAAAATTTATTTCTTAAGTAATTGTATCAATATAGATTATTTTAGATATTATTCAATTATTATGATATTATTTAAATTACAATTATTAAAAAATATTAAATATTATTTAAGTTGTTATAATGACAAATCTTGTACTTTTATATTCCAAATAATTTTTTTTCCTAAATTAATTAAATATAACTTCAAAATTTTCAGTAATATATTTTTATAGTGCTATAGCGTTGTTATAATTTTGTTAAATACTCCATTATTATTTTCTAAAGGTTCTTGCAACAAATTAAATTGTTGTAACAACAGATTAATATAAGTCTTGAAAAAGAAATTAAATAATGAGTATTTGAATTCAAAATCTGCATAAAAATAATATTTCTATTTTAAAATAATAGAGATATTTTTCATCTCATAAATATTAAAAAAATTAAATTATTTAATTAATAAATAAATTTTTTTATAATCTATTTATTTTACTTTTTAATTATGCTAAATAACTATTGATTATTATATATATAAAAATTAAAATAATTTTAAAATTAATTGAATCATAATAATTATAATTTAAAAATATAAATAATTAAATATAATATTATTAATTATAAAATATTTAAATAGTAAATATAATAATTAATTTATAATATAATTATAATTTAAATAAAATATTAAAATTATATTTTAAGACAAATAAAAAAAATATTTCCATTATTTTGACACCAAAAAGTATAACAATTAATAAACCAACCTAGTTAGTAACAATAATATAATCCAAAATGATGCAACTTGAAATTGAATGATACTTTTGACTCTTTCCGTTTCATTATTACATGCTAGCTATTAATGTTATTATTATAGAGTTAGCCCTTGTCAATGAGCACGTGTCACTATGTGATTGATGTAAACATTAAAAAATTTAACAACATAAATATCTATCAGCAAAATTTTATTTTTTCGTTACATTAAAATTGTCACTTTTATCCAAAAAAAAAATTAATTATTTTTCTCAAATTATTATTTTATATAATAAAAAATTAATTAATTTTTTTATTATATTTTTATTATTAATAACTTAATTAATAATATAAAAATATAATATAAATTAATAAAAAATATTTTAATCTATTTAAAATAATTTTATATAATATCTAAAAAAATTAAAAACTTTTTAATGAATATACATAAATTAAATATGATAAATTTTCAGTAAAATAAAAAAAATAATATTTTTTAAACTCAATTAATTTTATATAGATTTTTTTAGATAATATAATTTTTACCTTAAAAAATAAAAGTCTCATAACTCACTCTCATCTCTTTTTTTTTTTTTTACTATTTCTCTCTCCTTCACCACGAGTCTACAAGTTTCACCGCCGAAATCTTTTTGTTCCTTTTTTTTTTTTTTTTTTTTGCGTTTTTCCATTTGCTCATTCTCCCTCTTCACTCTTTTTTTTTTTAATCTGATTCTATTCACTCATTTAATCTATTAATGTCTGGACCTATTTGAATTAATTATAAAAAAATAACACTCTTCACGGTATTTTTTTTAATTTTTATTTTTTTATTAAAAATTTATTATAAATTATATAAAATTTATAAATTTATAATAAATTAATTATAAATTTTTTATAAACTAATAAAAATTTGATGTTTAATAAATATTTTATAAATTTTAATATTTTAATAAATATTTTATAAATATAGTAAATTTAGAATTATTTTTTATTTTGGGATAATTATATTGTGTATGGCAAATTTTGTTTCACTTTCATAAATACAGTACATACAAAAATATTTTCATTTTTACTTTTTCACGTTATTTTTTTATTAATTTTGTAATTTTTATTTTTTTCTATTTAATTTTATTTATATTTTTTATTTTAAAAAATTTTTAATATCATATTTTTAATATACACACAAAAAATAAATATATACAAAGCATATATATATATATCATATACACAATATCTATAAAAATATACACTCAACATTACAAACTATATCTAGATACCTACAACGCATTAATAATACATCAATAATAAATCTACAACACATCTTAATAATATTTTTAATATTTATTTTATTTTATTTATTTTTTATTTTTAAAATATCCACACAACATTTATACAATATTCACACAATATTCAATAATTTTTTACATAAAATATACACAATTTAAATAATAAAAACATAATATACACAATATCTATAACACATCTACAATACATCTACAACATATTTATAATATATACATCACATCTATAATACATCTACTAAACATCTACTACACATCCATATAATTAAATTATGTGTATTTTTTAATTTTTTTATGTGTATAATATATAAAATTTATTTAAAAATAAATTTAATATTTTATTAATGTATTTTTATATGTCTTATTTCATTTTTATTTTTTAAGTGTTATTTATTTTTACAATTAAAATTAAAATTTTCTCTTTTTTTTTAATAAAAATTATGACTTTTATGTGATAAAAAATAATTTAAAATATTAATTTTTATTATTTTATTAGAATATTTTTATTTTAATATTGAAGTTTGAAAAAGAATAAAAATTTAAAGTAAATTATTGATTGTGGTGAGGGTAGATGTATTTTTTTTAAAAAATATTATTTTATTAAAAAATAAAATATTTTTAAAATTTTATATTAATTTTTTATAAAAATATAAATATTTTAAATATTTATAATAATTTTATGATAAAAATTATTTTTTGGGATAGTTACGTGAACATCCCTTCTATTTTTATGAAAAGCCCATTACTATCTTACTCTTTGGGCGTTGTGCTCCTTGAGTCTATTGGGCTGTTTTTTGAATTGGGTTGTTAACATACATATATATATATATATATTTTGAATTGAGTTGTCAACATATATATATATATATATTAAAAGATAATATATAAATAGTTTATCTGAGCCATGTATGTACGGTCTGGATAGTGAAAATGAAATGGACTCATAATATTGTAATTATTTACTCCTAAATTTTAGTTAACATGCATATTAAGGCTTTTAATTTTTATTTAATAAAATTAAAATTTTTAATTATATGAATTAATGATATTAAATTATTTTATAATATCAATTAAATATATATTTTATACACTATTAATTAAGAAGCTCAGTATTATTAAATAAAAATTTAATATTTAATATATAAAACACATAGAATTTAAGAATTAAAAATATATTATTTTTTAATTTTTTATCAAAATATATCATTTTATTCCAATAATTATATAATTTTGACTAAAATTTAAAATATGTATTTAACTACTGTTAAAATGTCATCAATCTATATAAGGACTCAATTTTATTAGAGGATGTATATCCTACCGGTGAAAAAATGCTTTTTTCTAATAGACTCTAGACATGGAGAAGAAAATGAATTCCGGCACAGCTCATGTACTAGTGGTTCCATTTCCAGGCCAAGGCCACCTTAATCCTATGCTTCAATTCTCTAGGCGTTTAGTTTCCAAAGGGCTAAAAGTAACCTTTGTAGTTACCAATTCCATTTCCAAATCAAACAATCTTATAGCTAGCTCATCATCCGCCGTCGATCATTCTCTGAAATTCGACACCATCTCCGACGGCTTCGATGAGGGCGGCGGAAAACAGGCTGGTTCCATGGAAGCATACCTTTCAAGTCTACATAAAACTGGGCCAGTTTCTCTCAAAGAACTGATTAGAAACTATCAGAGCTCTTCAAACCCAATTGATTGTGTAATTTACGAGACTTTTGTGGCTTGGGCTTTAGATGTTGCTAAAGAATTTGGTTTGTTTGCTGCTGCATTTTTTACTCATTGTTGTGCTGTTAATTATATTTTCCATAAATTTCACCGGAAATTGTTGCCGGAGATAGTTTCTTCTAGTCCAGTACTGCAGATAGAAGGCTTGCCGTTGTTAGAGGTTCTTGATTTACCGACGTTTATCGTTTTGCCGGAATCGTATCCTGCTAACTTCAAGATGACGATGAATCAATTCTCTAATATGGACAAAGCTGATTGTATTCTTGTCAATACTTTCTACAACTTGGAGTACGAGGTATGTATTTTTTTTTGTAGGTATGTATTTAAAAATCTAGTAATATACACGTGCACTTTTTTTTTTTGATAAAACTCTATTACTAAAATTTATTTATTGTTTTTCTTAAATTAAAATATAAAATTGTGGTGTGTGTTTTTTTTTCTTTAAATTTTTTTCAATTTTAAAATTTAATTTTGATTATATTCAAGTTAGATAAATTAATTAAAAATTAGTTAAATAAAAAATAAATTATAATTAAAGAAAGACTTTTTAGTCTTTCCATCCACCTCATCACATTTTTCGTTTTCCACCGTCTCTTCTAGGTTATGAGAAAACTGCTATTTTGCTAAAAAAAAAAAAATTCAGCTTGAAAATTATGATATGCAAAGAGAAAGAAATATTAGTATAATTATTTTTTATTGATAATTTTAATTTTAATTTTAACTATTTTTTGATTTAAATATTGTTGGAATTAAAATTATAAAATTAGATTAAATTGATAATTTTAAAAATTTTGGATAAAATTCAAAAAATACATAAAGTTTTATTGATAAACACTCAATTACTGAAGTAAATACTAATTATTTATGTAAAAAGTATCTGTTATTGATTTTTTAAAGGTTAAATAGAGATAATTAAAATATGTGTTATTTTTTAGGTTTAAAAGAGATGATTAAAACATGTGTTAAATTAAAATGTGTGTATTAAATTTAACTTGTAAAAATGTAAACAAATTATTTTAATTATTTTAATTACTTTTTATATAAACTAAAAAAATACATAATGTCATAAAATTGTATTTACAATCCCTCAAAAAGCTAACCTTTACTTGACTATATTAATTTATCATGAAACAGATAGTGGATGTAATGTCAAAATTAAGTCCTAATTTGCTGACAATTGGTCCAACAATTCCATCCATTTACTTAGACAAAAGGATTGAGAAAGATGAAGATTATGGTGTTGATCTTTATAACTCAGTTGATGCTTCTATTTCAACTTCTTGGCTGAGCACAAAACCACCTAGCTCTGTTGTGTATGTCTCCTTTGGAAGCATCCCTAATAACATAAGTGAAAAGCAAATAGAAGAAATTGCATGGGCCTTGAAGACAAGCAATTTCTATTTCTTATGGGTAGTTAAAACTTCTGAAGAAGCAAAGCTTCCAAAAGGGTTTTTGGAAGAAATAGAAAATAAAGGATTAATTGTGAATTGGTGTCAACAAGTGAAAATGCTAGCAAATGAAGCTGTGGGGTGTTTTTTCACACATTGTGGTTGGAACTCAACAATAGAAGCAATTAGTTTGGGTGTTCCAATGGTCACATTGCCTCAGTGGAGTGACCAACCCACAAATTCTAAATTTGTTGAAGATGTGTGGAAGATTGGGATTAGAGCTAAGGCAATTGATGTTAATGGATTTGTGAAAAGAGAAGAGATTGATTTTTGTATAAAAGAAGTAATGGAAGGGATTAGAGGGAGAGAAATGAAAAAGAATTCTATGAAATGGAGAGAGTTGGCCATTGAAGCTGTTAGTGAAGGTGGGACTTCTGATTTTAATATCAACGAACTTGTGTCCAAGTTTATAATTTCAAAGTCTTGAGTAGACTTGTTCATCAACTCAACTTGAATTTGGGAAATATTATCTTCTATTAAGAAATAAGAATATTGAATATACTACTCTATTCATAAATAAATTTCATCTTAAAATAGTGAGTCTAAACATGGGCTTTAGCTTCTCACGCTGAAAAAAGATTGTGTATTTAAAAAAATTTATTGGTTCATATACCACAATAAAATTACGATGATTTTGTTGTAGAAGTATCTAGTTACTATTCTCTGTCTGCTTATGTCTTTGTATGTTATTCCTTAAAAAAATGTTATCTTAAAATTGATGTACAATATGTAAAGGGCTGTTATAAGATGTTTGTGTAATTAAAATCAAATAATTTCTGGAAGAAATTAGTTTGCTCAATTGATTTTCTGATTCTTTACATAATCTATTTAATTTTTAAATTATTTATTTACCATATTCAATTTTACTTGAAATATAAATTATTATTTTGATGTAATTAAATATTAATGAAAATTAGAGAAAAATTGGAATTAAGAAACAGCATTTATATATATATATTTTATAGCTCTAATCCCAATTCCACATCAAAGATTATTTTAGACAAAACTATAGTGCTAGAAAATTGATGATTTTGCATTCTATTTCATTTTTAATTTGAACAGAAATAAATTTTAGATGTATTTTTTGAATATAAAAAATTAATTCTGATTCATTTGATTTATTATTTTTTAATAAGAATAATTATCTTTTTCGAAAAAATAATAAAAGATTTCATTAAGAATTTAAATTGTTTTTTAATAGCATCAGATAGTGATTATTTATCAACATATTAATATTAAAAATAAAAAAAATAAGAAATAGCCACGAATTTTAAAAAATAAAAATTTATAAAAATAATGGTGAATTAGTGAGGTAAGCAAGTTAATCCCCTTAAATTAGAAATCTTTTGCATTTGTGACAAATTTTATACTGCTAAATAGTAAATATCAAAAATACTCTCTCAATCGTAGACATGAACATGGTTTAAAAATCACCCGCTTTAATTTAGAAAATTCTTGAATCTAAATCAGACTTTTTATAGAATGGTTTAAGAATAGTCGGTTTATATTTGAATCTCAATTTAAAAGCGATTCCAGAGATAGTTTAAGAAAAAAGTTTGAAGAGGCACTTCAAAAATAGTTTACGACTGTTCAAGCTAGTTTGGAATAATTTATGAGGCATTTTACACGTGGTTTTAATTAAAAAATAAAAAAAAATTATTTTAAACTAAGATTAATAAAAAATAAAAATATTAAAATTAATCTACTAAAAAATTAATAAAATGATAAATGGACAACTTAAAAAAGTTAAGTTACTTATATATGCTTTTAGGCTTTAAAGAGACATCAACTTTTACATATTGTTTTTATTTTATATTTATGCAATTGTTGAATATTATCATTATCATTTTAATTTTTTCAATTATATTTTTTTATCAATTAATCTTGAATATTCATTAACTATATTATTTTTTTATTCAAAATTTAAGCCTTAATTATTTATTATTTTTTAAAAATTATAATGTAATAAAATTTGAAATAAAAAAATAACAATACATGGGAAAAAAATTAAAAATAATAGGAATAAATTTTAAAAATAAAATAAAATAAAATGATTAAGACTATAATTTAGATAATATTTAGAAAAATGAGAATGTAGATTGTAGAAAATATTAGAGAATAAATTAAAAAAATAAAAATTATAAAAAATATTGAAGGTTATAATATATATGCAGATTAAAGAATAAAAAGAAAAATAATAGAAATTGAAATTAGAAACGTAAAAAATTTAAAATATGTGTGATATTTATAGTGTTAATAAATTAAAAATAAATAAAATAAGTGTAACAATTTAAATAAAATATACTAATTTAACGGTTTAAATAAACGATTTCAAAGTATAAAGATTGACAGTTCAATGATTTTTAAAAATTAAAAATTCGAACCAAACAATAACTTAAGGTTAATTTTAGTTTGACCATGGTTTTGATTGACCAATTTTGATTTTTATTTTGATTATTCCGGTTCTGATTCGATTCTGATTTTAAACTGGACCGTGACTATGTTTTAGTAAAAAATTTAACAATAAGATTTTTAGCGACAGGTTCTTTTATTCATCGCTAAAACTCTTAAAGAGAGATATTTTAAGATTTAACAATTGAAAAATATTTCTCTAGTAATTTTGTTATTTTATTAAATAATTTTAATTTCGATTGCTAAAGCATAAAACTGGTATTGAGGACAATTAAATTACTATTTTATTTTATTATTTTAAAATTTGTAAATTATACTAAATCTATGAAATAAAAAATTTAAGGAATTCTTCAATTATAAAAAAAATTATTTTTAATTATTTTCTATTTTATGATTTTTTAAATTATTATTTTTTAAACATTTTATAAATTAAAATTTTACAAATTTAAAAATATGTTTAATTAATCTTCTTTTAATTTTTATAAAATTTTTAAATAATTTTTTTTATAAAAATATAATTACTTAAAGTAATTCATAATCTAAATATTTATATATTTTTTTCAAATTAAAAATAAAATCATAATTAAATAATAATTTTAATAAAATGAAAATTTTCAAATTATTATAAAATCAACATTATAATATTCTTAAAAATAAAAATAAATAATTTTAATCAAAGTGAAAAATAAATTTCAATATTTTTTAGAAGTTCGTTTTTTTTATTTTGAAAATAACTAAAAATAATTTTTTAAATTTAATTATTAATTAATAAAGATATACTTTTTTAATTTTTGAATAAAAATATTTATAATTAAATAATAATTTTTTTGGTACCTGAATGTGGGCCTAACCCACAATTATCACAAATAAGAAATGCCAACTATATCATGAAGCAGCCAAATAGAAATATTAGCTAGGGACTCGTTGATCACTTGAAATCTAAGATTATAGTGATAAGCTAAGTGCGAGAGGTAGTCTGCTGCAAAATTTGCCTCCCTATGCACATGACACACTTCAACAAAAATAGAAGAGGCAAGGCTATTTTGTATACTTCAAACCAAAGAGAAGCACACTGTATTTGGCTCCATACTACCCAGAATCATGTCAACAGCAACCTTATTATCGCTCTCAATATAAATATGAGTGAAACCCTTTTCTCTAGCAAGAGACAAACCATGCATAATTTCCCAAAGCTCTGCCTTAAGAATCAGACATATACCAATATTAGTTACAAAATCACATAGTAAACCTCCATTGCTATCCCTTATAACCCTCCAACATACGCATGAGAACCATTCTAGATAGAGGCTTTAGTATTTAGCTTAATACTCGGGTGGACAACACCAACAAGTCATTTGCACATCATGGTCCCCGATAGAAAGAATATTGTTTCGACTTATAGCAACACCGATTAGCTTAATTTGGGCTAGTACCTCATGGAGCATGCTCCGAACAACTTGATGATCATCTTGGAAAATTAATTTATTTCTTCGTTTCCACAAATACCAACAAGAAACACCAAAAACAGTATCCCATCTGACCCCATGTGAATAACATTGAAGCTACACAAATTTTACAACCAAGACTAAAGAGACACTGTAACAAAAAAAAACAGCCCGAAAAATTATTGGGAATGAGATGATTCCATAATTGGAGAGCTGGCCAACAATCTCTCAACATGTGGATCTAAGTTTTTGCACTATTCAAACACTCCATGCAAATATCAGAGGAAATAAAATGACGCCTTACTCGCTCTAAGTTTGTCATCACGCCATTGTTCAAAAGTTTCAAGAAAAAGATTATGATTTTTTGAGGTCCTGGCTAGTGCCAGATGAGCTTTTAGGGAAAATAATGGCGCTCAAAATGCTCCTCGGTAAGAACTTGATAAGCAAACTTCAAGGTAAACTATCTCGATAAAGAGTAAGCCCATAACATTCTATCATCTCCTACTGATTCTGAAGGTGGTAAAACTGAACAAAACTGATGCAGAGAACAGGTTTGAGAAAGAGCTCAAAATCCATTCGCCCTTTTCATAAACAAAATCGGCCACTGGAGCATTCACAATAACATATGGCACTAGTAGAATTGCTAAATTGGAAAGATTACAATTGAGATCTGGGACTCATACATTAATCCAAATTTTAGCAAACCTACCATTACCCAAAGCCCACAAAACATTATCTCTAACTAGGTTCCAATTTGAACACATGAAGCGCCAAAATGATGAACTATTTTGCAGCGGTTTATTCTGATCAAGGAAACTCTCACGAATTTTATACTTGGATTGCAACAATTGAACCCATAGTTTATCTTGAGCAACTAAGAAATTCCAACAATCTTTCATAGTAAAAGCTCTGTCAAAGCCAAATCACGGAACCCCAGCTCTCCTAAATCCTTATAAAATACAATGTGTTTCTAAAAATGATGTAAATAAATTAATAGATCCAAGAAATTAAAATGAAAAAATATTTAAAAAGTTTAATAAAATTTTAGAATTTAATAAATAATATAAAATTTTAATTGAAATTTTTTTTATAAAAATTATAATAAAAATTTAAATTTTATTATAATATTAAATATTTAATTTAAATTTAAATTCATCTATAATTTTTCTTTTTTAAATTTACTCATTCAATTTATGATTCTGTTGCTGGCAATTGTCATCACCACCCAAAACAAACCTTCAAGGAGACTTCTCCAACTTCTTATTTTTATTTTTTAATTTTTAAAAAGTATTTTTTTTCAATAACTAAACAACTCTTAATTTTAATAGATATATAAATTAATTTGTTAAGTGGAAGATTTGACTTGTTATTAATTTGGCATGATGTCGTTGTCGAAAGAGGACGATAAAGCAACAATATGAACCAAAGGAATAGAATCTTTTCGGTTTGATTGTACTGTTAGTT
Source organism: Garcia nutans (assembly GCA_947685225.1). Lineage (NCBI taxonomy): Eukaryota > Viridiplantae > Streptophyta > Magnoliopsida > Malpighiales > Euphorbiaceae > Garcia > Garcia nutans. Next base: position 276,083 of record CANTUV010000090.1, read on the forward strand.
CTTGACATTTAGCAATTTTTACATAAGCAATGATGTCATCACTTTTACTCTGTCTCATGGTAGGCCCGCCTTGTCAAAACCTTACACGTTTGTCTTAGCTTTACTAGACAAAGAGGATTTTTTTTAATTAATTATTCAATATTTAACTATAATTTCAGATAAATTATATTATATATTATTAGTGTACATTCCGTATATTAAATATATATATATATATATATTTAATTTTAGTTTGTTTAATAGGAATCTTTACCAGCATTAGCTCATACGATATTTAATGTTTAGTAATTTCATTATATTAAAATCGTATACGACCATAATTATACGAAGATTCAAAATTAAGTTTTTGGCTTTCTCTCTATTAGTCCAACTTTTGTAAAAAAAAAAAATAAAGAAAATATAATTGTTATGTATAATAAATTATTAAAAAGTATTCAATAATTCAAAGTAAAAATTAAATAAAATAAAAAATGGTCAACATCCTTTAACTTAAAAAAGTAATATTCATTTTTTTAAAACATAAATATATTATTAAATTTTATAGATACTTATAATTATTAAATTATATCACCAGTCATTGTGAAAGAAAATTATAAAAATATAAAAATAAAACTACTATTTTATAAAAGAAAAAGAACAGTAATAAAAAAAATGGGATCAAGATACGGGTCAAATATAAAATGAGGAAGACAATATATAATTAATATTCACAAATATTCAATGAGATGGTGAAAGATTTAGTTTATAATATTATAATGAAAAATAATAGACATCCAAAAATTAAATTAAAATATAAATATAAATTAGTTTATATAAAATACTAAGTAATATATGTATAAATTAATTTCTACATAAAATAATATATATATTATATATAAAGTCCAATTAAAATTTTGTTGCTTTTCAATTGGCACATGACCATATGCAGGCCGAAATAAGACAAAGGAAGCTTATTCATATATTAAATGTCCATCGTTATTATATTTGAATTCAATCTTTTTCGATCAATTTGTCCCTCACAAATTATTTTTTTTTTATTTTTTTCCATTTGTTTTGGCATAATCTCCTTTGTCATCATCTTTCTATGTTATTTGGTTATAAATTAACCGTATTAATTGTATGTCTCTTTGCTCATAAATGAAAAGACAGGAAAAAACTATAATGGAGAAAGGTGATAGCCAAAGCCATGTCCATGTCCTTGTACTTCCTTTCCCAATTCAAGGTCACATTAACCCAATGCTCCAATTCTCTCGTCGTTTAGCTTCAGAAGGCCTAAAAGTTACTTTGATTACTAGCACTTCAGTTTCCAAAACATTGCAATTCCCCAATGGAATTTCCAATAATTCTATTAATATAGAAACCATTTTTGATGGGTTCAATGAAGGTGAAAAAGAAAGTAGCCCTGATAAATATCTGAAGCGTTATAAGCTTGCTGTTCCACAAAGCTTAGCTGAACTAATCGAGAAATATAATAGCAGTAAATATCCAGTCAGGTGTGTGATATATGACTAGATTTTACCATGGATTTTAGATGTTGGTAAAAAATTAGGGATCTATGGAGCTTCATTTTTTACTCAATCTTGTGCTGTTGGTGCTATATATCACCATGCAATTAAAGGGCCATTGAAAGTTTCTTCAAAAGAAGAAGAAGAAGATGAGCTGTTAAAGTTACCTTCGTTGCCTGAAATTGAGCTCAATGATTTGCCACCATTTGTAAATGGTCCAGGATCTTATCAAGCTATTTTCGACCTCATTTTAAATCAGTTTTCTAATATTGATGAGGTCGATTGGCTCCTTTGCAACACTTTTCAAGAGCTTGAACTTCAGGTAATCATCCAAATCTCTATTTCTGTTAGTATTTGCCCCTTTTCTTTTCATTCATATATTTCTTTCATTTTAATTAGTATTTAAGATTCTTTTTTTATTAATTATATGTGTGGAGAGGAATAACTATGACTCAAACTTAAAATCTAAGCGAGAGCTCTGACTACTAAACTGTACTTTATATTTAAAATTTGAACTCACTATATTTTGAATCTTGATAAAAAAAATTTCAAAACACTGGCAAACTTTTATAACCAAATATCACAAAAATATATATACGTAATACGAGTTGATTTATTAATTACATTTATAATTATTAATAGTGTCGTAAATAAAGAAAAAAGAATATAAGAATGAGAAAATATGAAAAATCTTTATATATTTAATTATATATTATGAATCACTTATAATAAGGAATTTTTAATAGTGTAGGTAGAACTTAGATGATAATAAAAGATTACAATTATCATAAAATTGAATTCTTATTTGAATATGATAAAATTAATTATAATCTTGATAGGATAAAGTTAATTTAGTACAGTAGTCATCCATATATTATTTAACACTTCACCTTGGATAACTACCCCTATGAATATGCCTCGTTAAAACCTTGCTAAAAAAAATCTAGTGGGATAACAACTTAGCAAAGAAAAAAAGTATAATATTCATAGGTAACTTCCTCTTAAGAATACAACTAACTAAGACATATCTCCAAGTGAGCGCATTCTAATATTGTGTACATATTTTTGAAAATTTATGCTGACAAAGCTTTTGTGAATAAATATGCTAGATTGCCACTTGAACGAACTTTGCAAATATCAACTTGTCCTTCCTTTATGAGTTCATGAATATAAAAAAACTTTGGTGATATATATTTGGTTCTATCACCTTTTATGTAGTCTCCTTTGCTTTGTGTAATACATGCTACATCATCTTCATATAATATTGTTGGTTGTTTGCTTATAGATAATCTGCATGCTCTTCTAGTATGTTCAATTATGCTTCTTAACCATACACATTCACAGCTAGCTTCATGAATAACTAATATCTCTGAATAATTTAATGAAGTAGTAGTGATTGTTTGCATTATAAATCGCCATGAAATAATAGTATTATTATATATAAAGACATAAACTGTTTGAGATTGGGCTTTACGAGGATTAAAAAGATATCCAACATCAGCATATCCTATCAATTCATACTTTATTCCTTTTGAAAAAAACAAATCCATATCAGATATGCCACGTAGGTAGCGTATAACATGTTTCACTCTATTCCAATGCCTTTTAGTTGGTGCTGAACTAAATCTTACAAGTTAACTGTAAAAGTAATATCTGGTCTTATATTGTTAGCAAGATATAAAAATGCTCATATTACATTGAGATTTGATACTTCAGGACTAAGAATCTCTTCATTATCTTCTCGAGGACGAAAATGATCTTTTTTTACATCAAGAGAACGAACAATCATTAAAGTGCTTAATGGATAAGATTTATCCATATAAAATTATTTTAAATTTTTTTTTCAATATATGATGATTGATAAATAAGAATTCTATTTGACAAATACTCAACTTGAAATTCAAGATAAAATTTTATTTTTCCAAGATCATTCATTTTAAATTTCTTTCTCAAATAGTTTATAGTAATTGGAATCTCTTCTAGAGTTTTCACTACATTTAAATCATCAACATAAACTGTAACTATGACAAATCCTAAATTTATCTTTTTAATAAAAACACATGGGCAAAAAGGATTATTTTCATATCCATTTTTTTACTAAGTATTCACTGAGGCTATAGTACCACATTCGCCCAGATTGCTTTAGCCCATAAAATGATCTCTGGAGTTTAATAGAATACATCTGTCTAGATTTTGAATTATATACTTCAGGCATTTTATATCTTTCTGGGATTTTCATAAATATGTCATTATCCAATGAATCATATAAATAAGATGTTACAACATCCATCAAATATATTTCAACTCCTTTAAAGGCTGCCAAAATGATCAAAAATCTAAAAGTAATAATATCTATAATAGGAGAATATGTCTCATCATAATCTATACTAGGTCTCTGTGAGAATCCTTGAACCAGAAGCTGTGCCTTGTATCTCACAATTTTATTTAATTTTTTTCTCTTACTGACAAATACCCATTTGTATCCAACAAATTTAACATCTTCTAGTGTCAAGACTATTTTTCTAAATACTTTACGGTTAGCTAATGAATCTAGCTCAGCTTGAATAGCCTATTTTCATTTTGGCCAATCATTTCTATGTCGACATTCTTTAATATTTTTAGGCTCGGGTTCATCATCATTAATTAATTCAGAAGCAACAACATATGCAAACACATAATCAACACCAATGTCATCTCTTTCCCACATATTTTTAGATTTCAATGAGATCTCATAATTTTTCAGTACCGAAACTACTTCTGGGGTTACTTCTCTAAAAATATGAAGTTGTTGATCTATATTAGCTTTAACCTCTTCAAGAAAGTCATTTGGTAAAATTTTTATTTCCTTTCTTTTCCAGAGAATAACATCTTTTGAACCAAGTGACTTACTACGCTTCAGACATGTGTTAGATTCATTTGCTACTATATTAACAGGATGTCCTACAAGAATAATCAATCGAACAGGAATATTAGCAGCTGGAACATGTGATTTAGACACCTTTTGAATATCTGTAAAGATATTTGGTAATTAATTTGCAGCATTCTGCAAATGAATTATTCTTTGAACTTCTAGCTCACATTTATTTATGCGTGTATTAAAATTGGATAAAGTTGGTATATTTCAACTAATCTCTTGTGTTTTTGGCTCTTTATTTTTATCTTTCTCTAATGGTGGAAACAGTGACTCCTCAAATTGATAATATAAAAATCTTGCTCTAAAAAGATCACCTGTTAAGGGTTTAAGATATCTAATAATAGATAGAAAGTCAAAACCTACATAGATACCAAGACAATATTGAGGACCCATTTTAGTTCTTTCGGGAGGTGCTATAGGGACATATACTGCATAATCAAAAATTCTAATATGAGATATATTTACACTACAAAAATATTCGGCATTTGCGACGAAAATCTGCGACGGACATGTTTCTGTCGCAAATTTGCTACGGATCTGCGACGGATTTGCCACGGAAGGACAAGTCAGAGGAATTTTGAGAAATTAGTCGCAAATCCATTGCAAATCTGTCGCAGATCTGCGACGAAAATCATTCCGTCGCAAATAATCGTCGCAAAAGTTGGCGCGGAAACTTGGCGCGAGAGAGAAAACACTAAAAAAAAAAGCAATTTGCAACGGAGATCTGCTATCCTCTATTGCCGTCGTAAATTTTACTATAAAAATATTCAACATTTGCGACGAAAATCTGCGACGGACATGTTTTCGTCGCAAATTTGCTACGAATCTGCGACGAATTTGCGACGGAAGGACGAGTCAGAGGAATTTTGAGAAATTGGTCGCAAATCCGTTGCAAATCCATCGCAGATCTGCGACGAAAATCATTCTGTCGTAAATAATCGTCGCAAAAGTTGGCGCGGATACTTGGCGGGAGGGAGACCCGCGTATATTTTTGCGTGAAAATTTTTTCCGTCACTTTTTCCGTCACAAATTTGCGACGAAAATCTGCGACGGAAAATTTTCGTCACAAATTTGCAACGGATCTGCAACGGTTTTGCGACGGATAAACACACTGAAGGGATTTTGAGGAAGCCGTCGCAAATCGGTTGCAAATTCGTAGTAAATCTGCGACGGTTGTCTGGTCGACGCAAATTTTCGTCGCAAAATATTTATATCTTGATTAAAAAATATATATTAAAAAATATTTATATTTAGACGAGTTGTCAATATTATTAAATTGAGAACATAATAAATTTAATGTGAATGATCATCTAATTTCAAAGTTTTGAGTCATTAGAAGATAATTAATTATTATAATTATAGAAATCATTCAAATTAAGTTCAAAAAGCTTCAGTTATTTCTACTTCTTATAAAAAATCATTAATTTATAAACAACCATTGTCCTATGATAAAAGTTTAAAATTGAATGTGGTTCCAAATAAAATATTTTAGTTTAAAAAGTGGAAATATTATTAAAAATATTTCTTGTCTAAATATTTATTTATAGTTTTTTTAATTTTAAAAAATATATATTTTCAATTTAATATAGTTAATATATCAAAAAATGTACATCTAGTCTTCCAGAATATATAGAGTATATTTTCAATTAAATGTTAAAAAAATATATGTAATATTTTCTAAAAAATACAAAATATTTTTTTAAAAAATGACATGTTGTAGCCCGATCCATGTCAAGAAACATAGATCCAATATCAAGCCATAAGGTCCGACCTTCATTAACAGTAAAAATAAAAAGAATAAACAAAACCCTAAATCCGACGGTCCAAATTATTCCACTATAAAACTAGTGTATAAAATGCAAAACCCTAATTGCTTCTCATTGCTCTTCCTCCTTCACTGCTCTCCGCCTCTTTCACAGCTCACACGCTTCACGACTTGAAGATGGTGAGTTCTCTCTGCTTTTTCTGCAACTATTTGAGATCTTCAAGTGGATGTGTGAAGGGGACCTCAAGAATCCGCAGCACCAGAGAAGATAAAGCTAAAGTAACGGTGGCTGAACAGATTTCTCAGGCCGTGCAATCCACCTCTAATCTCCTTAACCTCATGCAACGAACCTCTGCTTCCCAGGTACGCCTCTCTTTCTCTCTCTCTACATTTTCATACATTCGTTCCATGAAATTATTAGATTCTTTCAATGTTGATTGTAATTCTGTATCAATTCCTTTTCAATTTTTCATAGTTTCAATTTGATCTCTGTTTGATTTGTTTCTTTTCTTCCGGTTGTGATCAAGGCTCCAAAACCGATCACGAGTCCGATGCCGGTTACGTGGTATCCATCCTTAGCTTTCTCTCTGCTCGCCATCGGTCTCGTCATCATAGCTTCCTTCTTCATGTATACCATTTTTCTCTTACCTCTCTGCGCCCAGAACTTGACTTTTATACAGGCTTTACTCTACAAATATCAAAACAAACAAACAAAAAATCCCATTTTTCTGTTCACTGGCTCTGATCACACGACCTTTTCTGCCACTGGTTAGCTCCTTCTTCTGTTCTTTTTCTCTTTTTAGGGTCATCAATAATGTGCATGTTTATGTTTTGATCAATCCAATTATTTGTTATGCTTTCTCTTACCCTTTTTGGTTTACCATATCTTGATCTTTAATATTACCTTGAAAGGAATTCTGATGATATGTTTGGGCGCAGAGAGGTAATGGTTTCTGGATATTGGAAAATATGTGTTCCTCCTATTTTGTTTAGGATTTCTTTTAGTACCAGAATTGAAGTGATCATGATGTTTTACATTTAACTTCATGGTTACATGATGGAAAGGTCAGAATTTATGTTAATGTTAATGTATACCCAGTTGAAATTTATGATTCATTAAGCTTGGGTGAGTTTGAATATGGTCAAATGAGAACTGAACATGTTTTTGTGTATAATTAATTTTGTCATGGACGATATTTAACTGGGTAATTGTCTGTTTTTGATTCAGGGAATGAGAAGAGGAGATTGAGTATTTTGGTTCTTGTGTTTGGCCCTTGTTGGTGGAGTGAAAGATGGAGTTGTTTTCTCATTTTAGAGTTCATGTTTGGTTTTGGGTTTCTATAGCACTTTTGTTGCTGAATGATGGATTAGTATTCTCGGATGATTACAAGTATCTCATTGGACTTGGAAGCTATGATATTACAGGACCTGCAGCTGATGTTAATATGATGGGATATGCTAATGCTGAACAGGTTACTTCTGGGGTTCACTTTAGGTTGCGAGCTCGGACATTTATCGTGGCACAGCCACAGGGGAACCAGGTAGTATTTGTTAACCTGGATGCTTGTATGGCCTCACAAATTGTGGTAATTAAAGTGATAGAGAGATTGAAGGCAAGGTAATTCTCATCTTTGCATATTAGTGCCTCAAACTTTATTCTAATCTTATAGTATGTAAAAGGCAAGAGCTTGCCTGTTTGAAAGAGTAATGGCTTTATAATTGTAGAGAAAATGAAACATTTCAGAACAATTTTCTATCTGGAATATTGATTTGATAAGGAGAAAAGTAGTTCTTGTTCTTACTTAAATTTAAAGGATTGTGTTTTCTTAGTGAAATGACTTTGTTATGTGAATAAAATGGCAGGTATGGGAATCTGTATACTGAAAACAATGTTATGTGAATAAAAAAAAACACGAAAATAAAATATCTTCAAAAACATGAAAATAAAATTATTTTTAGTGAAGACACACTAAAGCAATCCATTCCAGTTATAACAGCTTGGCAGTTAAATGAAAGAATGTAATGATATAGTTTCTACTCTTACCCTTTTGATTGTAATCCTGAGACTTGCTTTTTTTTCTTTTTAATATTTTTTATCGTACAACTTATGAACTGGCCATCTCTATAGGTATGGAGAATTACAAGGACTAAATAAGCAGGAAACGGCAGACAGATTTGGGAAGGAAAAAGTTCACGAGTGGCGTAGAAGTTATGACATACCTCCACCAAATGGCTAGAGTTTGGAAATGTGTGCTGAAAGAGCTGTTGCTTATTTTAAAGATCATGTATGCATGATTGTGCTTTTCATTGACTAGACTTTTATGGAATGTTTGACCTCAATTTCGCATTTTACATTTGATGTTTTTAAAGATTCAAGTGATTATATATCATTCAGACTACTGATTTATTGCACTTCAGATTGAACCACAACTTCTTTCTGGGAAGCATGTAATGATTGCTGCCCATGGGAATTCACTAAGGTCCATTATCATGTATCTTGACAAATTAATTTCCCAGGAGGTGATAGACTGTTATGATATTGCAATATTATACAACCTTTATCATCTAATGTTCTTTTGCTTTGTGTATCAAGTTAATTTTCAATATTTATTTCTGTGGCAGGTTATTAGTTTAGAATTATCAACTGGAATACCTATGCTTTACGTATTCAAAGAGGGAAGATTCATTAGAAGGGGAAGTCCTATAGGACCAACTGAGGCTGGGGTCTATGCCTATACTAGGGTATGCAATTTCTGTTTATTGTTATTCTTTATCTCCTCTGGAAATTGCAGATTTTCAATTTTAAAGTTTATATTTGTGAACATTATATGGATGGTCTAGTTCATCAACAATTAGAAATGCACTTATATAGAAATATATTGGTCTCAAGGTCAATAATGCTCTTATTTTTCCTTTTTATGTTCATGACTGGTATGTCATTGAATTATCGTAATTCCATTTTTAGAATTGCTATTGATGCTGGTGAAGTTTTGATATCAAGCTTTATGTTACATTTATTAGGAAAATGATCAGATTCAAATTCAATATGTGTTGTGTGCTGTTTATGTTCTTTGATATAGAATTCTTGAGTCATCTTAAGATTTGCCTTCTGTTTTGCTACAAATTACATGATATTGCTCATATTGCAGCTTATTAATGCAAATGTTTGTTCAGGTTCTCTTAAGAGGTCCAAAGAATGCCCGTGAAGCTGTGAAACACTTTGGCCCAGCTCCTGGTGTGCCCCACAGCCATACTAAACCCTATGTTGAAGATTAAAGGGAAGGAAGTTTGAGAGAGCTAGATGAAGGAGGAACAACAGAGGATTTAGAGTTTGATTTGTTTTGAGTTCTATATTGTGAGACACTTGTGTTACTTTTTCCCAAATATTGTTATTTTCAAGATAGATTTTTTGTAGTAGTGTTCTTAACACATGCATAATTAAATTATAAAATATTTTATTATATTGAAGATTAATAAAAGAATTATTTTTATCAATGTAATTAGTTTTTTTTAGATTGTGTTTAAATGTTCCAAATGTATTTATAAAGTTCTCATAAAATTAATTGATAATACAAATAGTTCCAATAAAAATCAATATTAAATTGTTACGGATTTGCTACGAATCTGTGACGGATATCTGAAATCTATGACGGAATCTGCGACGGAATCCGCGACGACAATCCGCGACGAAATCTGCAACGAATTTGCGACGGAAATCTGCGACGGCATTCTGCGACGGAATCTGCGACAGAATCTGCGACGACAGATTTGCAACCGCCGAGTGGTTGCAAATCCGTCGCAAAATTGAAAATTGCGACAACTTTTTTATTAACGGATCGTCGCAACCGCAGATTAGTCGCAAGACTTGATTTGCGACGGATCTGCGACGGATTTTGTCCGTTGCAGATAGCGTATTTTTTTGTAGTGTTAGTTGTTGGTCAAACATAAGTTGTGAATGCAAAAACTTGTGATATGCAAATGGTCGAATACAAACTAAAGATGCAACATGAACTATAGCATGTCCCCAAGCAAATGTTGAAAGTTTTGATTTCATAAGCATAGGTCTAGCAATTAATTATAAACATTTTATAAAATATTCAGCTAAACCATTTTGAGTGTGAACATACATAACAAAATGTTCAACTGTAATTTCTATTGACATACAATAATCATAAAATGCTTTTGAAGTGAACTCACATACATTATCTAGACAAATTATCTTAAAAGGATGATATGAAAATATAGATCTTAACTTTATAATTTGAGCAAGGAATTTAACAAAAGCAATATTACGAGTTAACAATAAATAAATATGTAACCATCGAGTTGAAGCATCAATTAAAACTATAAAGTATCTAAATGGTTCATAAGGTGGATGAAAGGTCCACAAATATCCCCATGTATTCTTTGTAGAAATACAAGGAATTCCAAATATAATTTAGATGGTGAAAGTCTTACAATTAATTTACCTTGAGCTCAAGAAGCACAAAAATAATAATCAGATAAAAGAATTTTCTGAGAAATAAAGAATAAAGAATATAAGAATGAGAAATATGAGAAATCTTTATATATTCAATTGTATATTATGAACCATCTATAATGGGGTATTTATAGTAGTACAGGTAGAACTTAGATGAGAATAAAAGATTACAACTATCATAAAATTAAATTCTAATTTGAATAGAATAAAATTAATCATAATCTTAATAGGGTAAAGTTAATTTAATACAGCAGTCATCCACATATTATCTAACAAATAGGTAATAATAATCTAATTATTAGCTTCCAATTAAATCTGATTATCTAATTAATTATGGTCAGATTTGAATTTTTTAAAAAAAAGCTAAATTTATTTTTCAAAATATCTTTTCATCTAAAATCTAATCTTTAAAATCAAATATTATATATATTTCCTTCAAATAATATATATTGCAAAAAAAAATAATTATATTTTGAGAAGAGAAATTCAAAAATCATCAAACTAACAACAAAAATAAATTTCAAAAGGGTAAAAAGTATTAAAAAAGAAAAAAAACCTGAAAGAACGTTTAAAATTTTAATTTTAAGAATTTGATTTTAAATAAAAAGGGATTTAGATGAAAAGATATTTAAAGAAAAAATATATAGATTTATACGTTGAAAAAAATATGACTTAGCATGATTCAACAGTTTATATATGTGAATTCATGTGACTACATTGTTGAATTAAAAATTTAAATAATAAACTGAATAAACGAGTAAAATCAAAACGCTATATATGTACATTTGGCTTTAATTTTATAAAGAAAACTATAATTGATTTAATTTTTTTTAAAATAAATAGAATCAATAAATAAATTTTAAATTAACAATATTATAGATTTAAAATAAATTCATATGTAATATATATAAATTAAACATTAAAATTAATTTATATGTGAATTTTTTTAAAAAATATTATTTACATATTAAATGAATTGTATTTATTTAGTTTCACATGTAATATAATTTTTTACAAAATTTTACTATTTACTAATTTTTTTTAATATTACATTTTAGAAGGGAGAATCAACTATGAATTTACTTAAAAGAGATATACTTATAGCTATGTAATATCCCGGCATACTTCAAAGTAATGAATAAAAACAGCAAAAACATAAAAGTTTAAAATTAATTATTTCATTTTTTTATGATGATCCTTAAATCAACTTTAAATTTGTTATATTAATTTAAATTATAAGAAAAATTGATGAACATATGAATAATTCAAATGGTATCACAATATAAATTCAAGTAAGGAAAAAAATTAAAATAAACATGAAATAAACTTGAAAGGCATATCAACAATTTGAGTGAATCACAATATTTTTAATAATATCAAAACATAGATTTATAACTATTCTAATATTAGTTTCTTTAAATTTTAGTAATTTCACTGCTTAATTCATACAAATCAATAGGAATTTTAAAGATTTCAGTGAGTCAGTTGATCTCATAATATAATCCCTGCAAATAGTGGCGGACCCCAAAATATAAATGGAAAGGACGAAAATTCATTTATTAATAATAAAAAATTAATTATATGAAATATTTTGAAACTCAGAAATATAAACTTTATAAACTATATAACTTGAATGAAACTCATCAGAAATATAACTTTATAAACTTGAATGAAAATATTCATAAAAGTAATTAAATTTAAAGCCTTAGCCATTTTTTTTTTGGAAAATATATTATCTACTTAACTTTCAAAATCAAAATTTACGAAGTTTAATATAAGAGGGGGCATTAAGGGTATAAATATTAAAAAATTCATGAAATTAGAAGTTAAATATAAAAAAGAAGAAATTAAAAATAAAATTATGAAGTTACAAGGTAAACATGAAACCTCTTAGTGCAAAATATGGAAAAAATAATAAAATGAAGGTAAAGAATTAAGAAAATAAAAATATTAGAGGAGATCACACGTTTTAATTAAACTGGGGGGGCACTGTTAAAAAAAAACTGGGTGGGTGGCTAAATTAAAAAATTCTGGGGGGCAAATGTTTAAAAAGCAAAAAGAATAGGTGAAATTTTAAAAAAAAAATCTTGGGCATGTGCGTTTAGGCCCACTCTTTCATCCTCTCCGGCTATGCCTGCTAGCGTCCCCGTTAGTGAGTCTCACAACCACGTTATAAGAATAAAACTATTTTATCTCAAAAAAATAATAATAAATAATAACTATTTAAAATAATAATAATAACAAAATTATTATAGGGCATTTGATTGCGTTGGAATCTCAAAAAAAACTAACAAAATAATATTCTTTCATAAAAAATACTATATTTATTTATAAATAATTCATGTAAAATAAAATATTAAATCTATTAAATTTTATCAATTAATTGATAAAATATTTTACATAGAAAAAATAGAAAAATAATTTTACTAAAAAAAGTGATTGTAAAATTTAATATTAAAAGATAATTATATTCATGTTTTAAAATATGATAAAATTAAAAAAATATATTATAAGAATAATTTATTTATTACTCAAATATTTTACAGTAAAATTAAATTATAATAAAATAAGTTAATATTTTTTTAATATACTTTCTCAGTATTTTGTTACATCTTCTTAACATGGTAATATATTTTTTTCAATAAAATATAATTCAGTAATATATCTGTAAAATATATTTTCAATAATCAATTTTTTCAGTAATCTAACAAATGACTCATTAATTTATTATCTAATCAGTCAAGAGCCAGCTAATTTATTCATTTTTCCTATTTATTTTTTAGGTTTTCCTTTTAAAAAGTTTTGCATATTTTTTTATATTTATATAATAATTTTTTATCAATTTTATCCTATTTAAAAGTTTAATCATAATTTACTTCAAAATTAAATTAAAAATAATAATGGTATTTTCATATTAATTTATGAAAAATGAAATTAATTGTCAAAATTATTATATCATAAATTTAAATATTTAAATTTAAATAGAATTGATAAGATTTTCTAATGTTATAAATTTAATAAATTTCATTAACACGCACCATTAAATTCTAGGGGTTAATTACATTGGCCATCTCTAAGATTACTATATATTTAACTAAATTTTTAAAATTATTTTCATTTATCGATGAGAAGATGAATACTATATAAAACTCCATATTGGCATCACATGTTCAAAAAAGTTTGCATGGCATAAAAAAAGAGGCCAAGTGTCTGAAAATGTCTTCGCGGTACCACACAGGGAAAAGCCAGAATTTTAAGAGAATGGGGACATAAATTTTTTTTAAGTTCTGACTGCGCTCTCACTTTGTTCTTATTTTGGTGCTCACTGTATCATTTCTATACAAGTATTATTTTGTAAATTTGTTAATGTATTAATAAGTTATCTTTATTTTTAAAAATAATAATTAAAGAAAATATTAGTATGAGTGTGTGCGCATTGCTAAATTTAACTAATAATCAATAAAAAAAGAAAAAAGAAAAAAAATAAACTATGAACATAATCTCTTAATTAATAGATAATTAAAAAATCATAAAATATTATAAGTAAAAAAATTAGAAAATAAAAATTAGAAGAGAAAATAAAAAAATTAAAAAAGAAAAATAAAAATAGATTTAAAAAAGTTAAAGATTTGGAGTTTGTACTCTTTTTTAATTTTCATTTTTCTTTATTGTGCTTTTAATTTTTTTCTTAGTCTCTTTGTTTATTGAATGAATTCAAATATTTTTAGTTAAAATATTTTATCCATTTATATATATTTTTTTTTCTTTTTTATATTTGAAGAATATCAATTTTTTTATTAATTTTTTTAGAAGAGGAACATTATTTGAGAATATATAATTTATTAAAATCTATTTTTCCTTTTCTTCTTAAATAAACTAAAGAATGGAGAGCATTTTAAAACTTTAAGAAAGAAAATATGACTGTAAACGGGTCTGGCTGGGTCGGATTTGGCCCTGGCTCAAGGCCCATCTTGAATATTTATCGGGCTATAAAAATCGAGCCCGAAGCTTGACCTATGGCTTTAGTGGCCTGAGCCATTTGGGCCACTCGGGTCAGTGAGTCGGGCTTAACTAGTTTTTTTTTAAATTATTTTTAATTTTATTTGGTGGTTTAATCTAATTAATAATATTTTTGTTTGTTCTTAAAAATTTCTCAATTGCGTCAAATAAATATTATTTGTTTAAAATAATAATTATTTTTTAAAATTTAATCTATATTTTAATTATTATATTTATCAATATTCACATATTATATTTAACAAATTCATAAAATAAAAATAATTTATAAATATATACATTATATACATTATAATGTTCAAATTTTATAAATAATTTATCAAATATTATCTATATCTAATAAAATATTTTTTAAAAAAATAAAAATTTAAATTATATAAATTATTTCATGTTGGGCCGAGTCAACCCGAATTTTTTTTAACTCGGACCCGAAGCCCGATCCGAATTTATCGAGTTCTTTAGAAAGAACCCGATGTCCAATTCAATATTCTTTCAACTCAGCCCCCATCCGGTCAGGGCGGATCGGATTACTCGGATTGCACAGATGGATGAGTAGCCCTTGGAGAAAATAACCTAGGAGAAAATAAGAAATTTTGAAAATTTTAATAATTATATATATAAATATAGTTTTTTTCGAAAAACTGCCCATCTTCTTCGAAATGTTGCTGCACCACTGATACCACATGGATTTCATGTGACATCTATGTAAATATTCTCCCGTCCAAAAATAGAGATAGAGATTTTAACAAAAACAAAAAATTGAAATTTAATATTAATATTATAGTTTTAAAAAATATCAAGAGTCAATTTAATTAACTTGCTTTTATATATTAACTATTTATGACAAACGTTTTTAATCAGTTCATATAAACAAAATAAATGTAATAATTACTCTATTTTTATTTATTTATAAGTTTTTATTTAAATTTTAAATGGTAATTGCAATCACCAAATTAAATTCTAAAGCGGACATTCACCAACTCTATCTCCTCCTTATCACCTCCTCTCTCCTCTCTCACTCTCTCTCCTTATTACTTTTTCCCTTCCCTCTCATGCTTTATCCTTTTTAATTGTTTTTTTTTCAATTCTAATTAATTTTTATTAATTAAATATTAACTATGAACATAAGATAAAACTATTTTTTAGTTATGTTACTTTTTCAATAATTTTTTATTAAAAAGTTCTCATAATTATTATGGACTTGTAATCAAAATTTGAATTAATATAGATTGATAAAAAAAAAAGATAGAAAGAGAATAAGTTATAATTATAAAAATACATAAAATTGTAGATAAATTTATTCATTAAATCAAATTAATAAATGCAATTTATAAACTTCTCTTGATATTATAATTTGATTATATTATTTTTATCAAAATATTATTGGCAAAATATTTTTTTGAATTATTTTTATGAAATTTTTAGAAGTTTTACATGCTAAATGAACCACCACATATTATTTAGAATGATTTTTGAACACCGGCAAAACACACGAGACGTGACAATTAGTACGGAGTAAAAGATTAGCAAAAAGTACTGTGGTTTACAAAATTTCAGCAAAAGCTATTGCTGTATTGCGATTCCCTTTCACAAATCTCAAAATTCAAAATTAAATTTGATGCATGCGGATATTTTTTTTTTCTGAATAAATTCAAGTTGGATTCCGCTTCTTTCATATTATAAGAGCCTCTCCAACCGTGCGTCAATTTTCATTATAGCGTACGGTTTTAACTCCAATCAGTCGCCATTTGTTGTTTCATTTTGAAGATCAGCTACAGTGTTGTATTATATTTGGTGCAGCACTGTAGCTGCACCATTTTTTTTAAATTTTTTTTTATTCTTTTTTATTTTTAACTCAAAACTTTAAATATTTTCTAAACAAGTCATACTTTATTATTTTTTAAGTAAATTTTTGTAATTAGGTGTTTATTTTTTTCACCCACTCAATATATTATATTATTTATTAATTTTATATTTTAATAACTAAAATATAAAATTTTATTTAAATAAATATAATGTAAAATATGAATTGTATTTATAACAAATTATTTTATTTATAATACATAAAAATAAAAAAATAAAAAAAATACTTTAGCAAATCACATTCACAATTCATAAAGAAAGTTAATTAAAATATTCAAATTACAATGTCTTTACACTTAAAAAAAAAAGCTTGCTGTTTATATTCTCAATGGTAACAGCTAAAGCAACAAGAAACAGCTAGCTGTTTATGTTCTCAATGATAACAGCTAAAGCAATAAGAAACAGCTAGCTGTTTATGTTCTCAATAAAAACCAGCTGCTAAAACAGCTTGCTGTTTATGTTCTCAACGGTAACAGCTAAAGCAACAAGAAACAGCTAGCTGTTTATGTTCTCAATGGTAACTGCTAAAGCAACAAGAAACAGCTAGCTGTTTATGTTCTCAATAAAAATCAGCTGCTAAAACAGCTTGTTGTTTATGTTCTCCATGGTAACAGCTAAAGCAATAAGAAACAGCTAGCTGTTTATGTTCTCAATGGTAACAGCTAAAGCAACAAGAAACAGCTAGCTGTTTATGTTCTTAATAAAAACCAGCTGCTTAAACAGCTTGCTGTGTATGTTCTCAATGGTAACAGCTAAAGCAACTAAAAACAGCTAGCTCTTTATAAATAAATAATAATTTGTTGATTATTTTTTTCTCCTTATATTCAAAATTGATTTTTGGTCGGGGTCGAATTCGCCAAAATTAATATCTCACTACCAATTTAAAGAATTTGAAGTAAATGGTGAGCAAGGTCGAAATCCACAGAGATTAGAGATTAAAAATCTTGTTTTGAAACCAGAAAATAAAAATAAATTGTGGATGAGAAATTTGAGTTTAAAACCGTTGAATCAAAGAAAAACAATAATTTAAAAGTAGAAAAATTCAATTTGAGAAGTTTTCCAGCCAAGGTCAATCTTGTACTAGTTCTTTTTGTTGATCATTGAAATAAAAAATGACTCATAAACTCAACAATAAATCAGTTATAAATGTTGAAAACGCTTCCAACAATTTAATCTCTCCTTAGTAATGGATTAAACAAGACAACGCGCTATGAGTAATCCTTTACCAAAAATTAAACCCGACACGCGCCTAGGCTTAATTAATTGATAGCTTAAAGAATGAGAGAGACCCGATTCTAACTAACAAACCATACGCATAGCTCATTCAAGTTAGATTATTTATCTTCTTAACATGACCTGAAAATCTGGTTCTAATCAAATTATGTTAATTGCTACTTGCATTAACTTGGTCAAACAATTACGGATTTGATTAAGTTAATTAGCATTTATCATTCTAACTTAATTAAACAATTGGTCAGATTATCTAATCAATTAGAATAACACCATCAACCAAAAACCATTAAGCACAGAAAATAGATAAATATTGAAAAGTTTAAAGAGTAAAAAGAAGAACAATT
The DNA here is from genome assembly GCA_947685225.1 of Garcia nutans. Classification (NCBI taxonomy): domain Eukaryota; kingdom Viridiplantae; phylum Streptophyta; class Magnoliopsida; order Malpighiales; family Euphorbiaceae; genus Garcia; species Garcia nutans. Next base: position 294,204 of record CANTUV010000090.1, read on the forward strand.
CTCACAACACTTTTATTGAACTAGCACTTGATTAAACCTTAAGCTGGAATTGAAAGAGCTCAGCCACGTAAGGCCATTCCCAAGCTTACAAACTAAAGAAAAGAAATATTAACTCTAAAACTATCATATCTAAACTAATAGTCCACCTTCTTATTTATAGAAGAGAAGAGAAGACTATTTCAAAGGAAATTTGAAAAATATATTTACAATCAAATTAAATCCAACAAATAAAAAATCCCATGATCCTCTCTAAGCTTCAAAAACCTTTGAATATATCTTCCAAAAAGAATCCAGCAGCCCCCTCATCTTTGACTTAGCAATTTTATCCCAAAGAAATGCAATAATCAAGTCAAACCAATACCTGCATCTATTTAATCACATAGATCAACAAACCCATCAAAAATACCAATTTATATGACCAAAATAATCTCATTTTAATAAGTTATTGGCACAAATAATAAACCCATCAATTTTTTCAAATAAAAGACTAGTATACTTTTATTTAATTTCAAAAACTCTAATATAATCATATTATTCATATTTAATATTATTAAAATATATATATTTTTATAATTAACATATAATTATCTATCATCATTAATATACTATTTATATAATAGTTTCAATAAACAGGTCTATTAATTATTAATCATTTATCAATAGCTTATTTATCCAATTTTGATAAATGATTCACAATTTATTTTAAACAATTTATATTCCATAAATATATTATAAATAATAAATCAATATGAATGTATTTTTATAATGAATATTTGATTATAATTAATATTTGCTTAATGTATTTTTATAATTAATATGTAATTAAAGAATTTTTCAACTTAATATTTTTTATTTGTCTCTAACAAATATAATATATTTTTTTTATTAATTAATTTAATTGTATTTGGATGAAAATGCAAAATATATAAATATATGGGGTGAAAATATAAAATGATATGAAGTTTTTAAGTGAAATGGATAAATAAAGTTGAAGTAAAAAAATAATATAATATTAATGAGAGAGAAGAATCTAAATAAAATATTCTTTTTGGTGATAAAAATGGCGCAGATGATTGAAGATAATATTGCGCCATTTTGGTGTTTTGCACCATTTTGGTGCAAAAAATGGTGCACATGGTTGGAGTTGGCCTAATACTTAAAAAAAGAAATAATACATCTTCCTATTTATCTATGATATTATTGTATTTTTAAGAATATGTATAAATATATATATACATGTATATTTGTATTATTTATTAGGTTAAATAAAAAATTTTGCATGAATTATTATATAATTTTAAATTTATGAAATTTTAAAACAAATCACGTCTGAATTTAAAAATATTAAATTTGAATTAATTTAAAAGACAAAAATCTAATTTAGCTCATGAACTATAATAGACAGTTTAAATTGATTCTTAAATAATTTTTTTGACCAAAATGGTACTTTTTTTTCAGTTTGGTTCAATTTATTTTTTTTAATGAAACTGTTAAATAGTTAATTGTACGAGCTAATTTGGATTAAAATTAAATATTATGGGCCAAAATGAATTTTTAAAAAATATTAATATAATATTTTTTAAAAAATTATTTATTAATTAATATTTTTAATATCAATAATTTATAATATTAATAAATATTTTTATAATTTATAATAATTTAACAATTTGTAATTTAAAAATAATTAAATAATATATAAAAATTTATATTATTTAGGATTTTATAATATTTTTTAACATAATATTAATTATAATATTATGAAATTAATATTGAAAATATTAAAAAAATAATTTTTATTTTAAATTATTATAAATTATAAAAATATAAAAATATTTGTTAATATTTTAAATTATAAAAATATAAAAATATTTATTAATATTTTAAATTATTGATTTTAAAAATATTAATTAATAAAAAAATTTTAGAAAATATTATATTAATATTTTTTAAAAGTTCAATTTAGCCTATAATATTTAATTTTAGTCCAAATTAGCCACTATCATTAACAATTTAACGTTTTCATTAAAAAAATGGATAAATTGGACTAAATTTAAAAAAAAGTACTAATTTAGTCCAAAACATATTTTTAAGAGCCAATTTAAACTTTCCAGTATAGTGAGTTAAATTGAACTTTTATCCTTAATTTAAATATACTAAATTTGGATTGATTTAAAACATAGCTAATGATAAATATTCGACGCCCCTCAAATTTGAATAATTAAACGTTAATCGGGTCTTATATTATATTTGAATTGTTTCCAATTTAAAAAAACTGACAACGTACTCTATTAATGCATGCCCTATCTCATGTGAAATATATCAATATATGATTCCAATCCAAAAGGAAATTAAGCAAATTAAGTTTGTTCTTGTTCATAGAAACAATGGAGAGTAACAATGTCGTCCATGTCTTAGCGATTCCCTTCCCTGTCCAAGGTCACATAAACCCAATGTTCCAATTCTCCAAACGCTTAGCTTCCAAAGGAGTTAAAGTCACTTTACTCACAGCATTCTACGTTGATTCAGTGGCAAAGCAAGTTGGTTCAGGATCTGTTACCATAGAGCTAATTTCTGACCATAATATAGAAGCAGAAAACAACGTTCTAAATTTGGAAGGAAGTTTCAAAAACTTCAAGTCTCTTGTGTCCCAAAAATTTCCTGAAAGCATTTCTAAACATGCTGAGAATGGAAGTCCTATAAGTTGTCTTGTATATGATTCAGTCACGCCATGGGGTTTAGAGTTAGCAAGAGAGTTTGGCATCACTGGAGCTGTATTTTTCACACAGTCCTGTTGTGTTGGTGTTATTTATTGCAGTGTTTATGAAGGGAAGTTGAGTCTTCCTATTCAAACTCCTCCTGTTTTGCTTCCTGGACTTCCTTCTTCCCTTTCTATTTTTGACGTTCCTTCTTTTGTTTATGACTTGGAAAATTATTTGGGTCTTTTAGAAGTAGTAATTGGTCAATTTTCAAATGTTGATAAGGTTGATTGTATCTTTTTAACACTTTCAATTGCCTTGAAACTGAGGTATTTAACTTCATTAACCATTTTTAACAAATTATAAGTTTTTAGTTTGAAGATTCTCCTTTGTCTGTCTCTGTGTGTATATATATATATATAATTAAATTGTCCTTTTTTTGTTATCAGGTAGTGAAATGGATGGCAAGCAGATGGCCAATAAAGCCAATTGGACCAACAATCCCTTCAATGTTCACAGACAAGAGATTAGAGGATGATAAAGATTATGGGCTGAGCCTTTTCAAACCCAATTCAGAAACATGCATGAATTGGCTAGATTTGAAGGAACCAAACTCAGTTGTTTAAGTATCATTTCCAAGTCTAGCTGTTCTTGGAGAAGACCAAATGGCAGAATTGGCATGGGGAATAAAAAGAAGCAACAATTATTTCTTATGGGTAGTAAGAGAATCAGAAGAACAAAAAATTCCTAACAATTTTATAGAAGTGACTAAAGAGAAAGGTCTGGTTGTAAAGTGGAGTCCTCAATTAGAAGTTTTGGCTCATAAATCAACAGGATGCTTTGTAACTCACTGTGGGTGGAATTCAACATTAGAGGCACTAAGCTTGAGAGTTCCAATGGTTGCAATGCCACAATGGACTGATCAGCCAACTAATGCTAAGTATGTTGCTGATGTTTGGAAAGTGGGAGTTAGATAGTAAAAGTAAATGGGAAAGAGATCGTTACTAAAGAAGAAATAGAAAGATTTATAAGAGAAATCAAGGAAGAGGAAACAGGAAATGAGATTAGGAAAAATTCTGAGAAATGGAAGAACTTAGCAACCATGGCAGTGGATGAAGGTGGAAGCTCTGATAAGAATATTGAAGAGTCTGTAGCAAAACTTATAGGCAATTGTAATGGTTCTATATAATAATTGTGTTGATGTGTTCTCTAGTATTTTTATTTTTAGTGTCATGAAATTCAGGTTTGAATATTTAGTCATATTGTCTACTCTTCTTTCAATTACTTTTTTCCTGCTTTTGTTCATAAGCATGTTTATAAATGAAAATATTAAAAATAAGTTTTATTATATGCTCTAAGATTTTTATTTCTAACTCGTGTGTTTGTCGTATTATAATGTAAAAGATAAAGATTAGGCATTCAAAATGGGACCTCTTTTTTTTTCTTTTAAAGGTATGAAGAAAAATATCAGAAATTGAAACTTTTTCCAAACTCAGCTGCCCACTGAATTGCCTTATGGAGATAGCTAAACAATTTGACTTGTACTAGAAGAAGAAGTTATTTTTCCTACGCAACGTTGATGTAATTGGTTGTAGTACTTTATATATATAAACTGAAATTCTGTCTATTATTCAAACCACGCATATTTTAAGATTAAATATATCATATGATTAAAATTTTAAAATAATAGGTAAAGAATCAAATAATCATATGCATATTATAAAAAAATAATATATTTGAAATTATTATATTATTTTCAAAGTATATCAAGAAGTATATTAATGTTTTCATAATTAATGTTTTATTTGATTAATTAATTTTCCTAATAATAAAAAAATTTGCTTCCAAAAAAGTCACACGGAGTATGAAAATTAAAAGAAAATTTATTTTATAATATGTAAAAATGAAAAAAAAAATGTTATGATATTTTCTTATGTAAAAAATTATATTTTTATTAAATATAATTTCAGTGTCATATTTTTTAAAAATGTAAAAATATAGGCAACAGTATTTCTATGTGTTAAAATTAATAATAATAGAGAAATATATAAGTGAAAATTAATCTTTCTTATAAGAATTATAACTTTAAATGCAACAAAGATACCATAATTAACTATACTATATTCAAAAGAGCATATAAGACTACTGTTCTGTGATTTCCTTTTTTTTTTTTTAAAATTTTCTTTGTTTCTTCAATTTACAAAATAACTTTCATGCACATTATTTCCTATTTAAATATGTTACTTTTTTCACATTACAAGTTTGTCATTTTTGTGAATTATTCTGATTGTAACATGCAATTTTGCTATTTAGTTTGTTACAATCACATGCAATTTTCATTACGTATTGCTATAAATTTGCAGTTGATTTTGATAACCATATTAGCTCAGTTGATTTTGATCACCATTATTGTGACTTTATGATTGGTCTGAGATTTTGCTATTGATTAATGCAGAACTAAGAATTTGTGGGCTTACTTTGAAGATTGCGGTTAAACGGAGAACTGTGAATATGAGGCAGACAAAATTGACAATTACAATTAACTAAGAGACTATAATTCTCATAATATTTTTTATATATTAAGTCAATTATGTTTTATATAAAATTCTAATTATTAGTATTAAATTTCTACGCATATATGACATATATTAAATAACATGTTTCTTTCTGTTAAAAAAAAATTGCATGTTTCTGGAGTATAAAAAATAGATCACTCTATTAATTCTATTAAATTAAATAGCCTATAATATAATTATATTAATATATAAAATCAAATTAGGATTAAAAAAATCTAACAATACATTCTCCCTATCTAAAAGAAAATAATCACTCTATTAATTAAATTAAATTAAATAGCCTATAATATAATTATATTAATATATAAAATCAAATTAGGATTAAAAAATCTAACAATACATTCTCCCTATCTAAAAGAAAATAATTATTTATGATGTTTCTTGGTCAGTCAATATGTGTGCTCATATTTTAGTAAAATTTAATAAATATAAACTTTTCAGCTACTAGAATGATTTTACTTATTATGTTTTTTGTTCATATGATACGGGCTGACGAGACAACAAAGTTATTTCTTTCTCTATATAATTTAATTTGAGCATTTTATGAAAAAAAAATAAAAACTTTATTCTATTTGTTTTTAAAATAAAAAAAAAACATAGAAATTTATAAGAATAACTTTTTATTTCAACAATAAATTTGATCTGAATGCTAATTAATTAAACAAGCTTAAATATAAATGAAACTTAAAATTATATAAGTTGGTTAAAGGACTATTTTGAATGTAATTTATTTGATAAAATTTAAAATGTGATTTAATCCTAAATAAGTTTTAAAAAAAATTAATTTTTTTTATAAAATCTCAAATTTATTTTTGAAAAATTAATAACAAATGTCATCCATTCATCAATTTATAGATCAAAACTTATAAATTCACATCATTTGACCTGAAGTCAATTATAAGAATAATTCCGTTGACTTAGCATTTTTTTTTCTTTCTAAGAATAATTCACATGATTTTTCATGATTTACTTGTCTTTTTTTTTTTAAAAAAAAATTATTATGTACAAAGTGCAAGTTTTGAATTTGATGGTAAATTTTTAATCCAATTTATCATTGAAAAATTGTATCCTGCTCGCAATTTGTTAATATTTTCATAAAACAAAAAATAATTGAATATGACTTATTATTCGATCCAATTTAAAAGGCCATATTTAATTTGTTTAAAGATAAATTATTAAATATATATATTTTTTCACAAAATTGAAAGTTATTCTAAAACCCTGTAAATAAATAAGAATTTTAATCATGAAAGTAATAATGATTATAAAAAAGGAGAATTATTTTTTAGTGTAACCCATGCATATATCCTCCATATGGCCTTTCTATTAAAAAAAAAGGAAAATAATGAATAAGTAATGACAAAAAAAAAAAAAAATTTAAGGACCCATCAATCGGGCAATAATATCAACATTTATTAAGAAAAGTATAATTACTTAAGGACATTTTAATTATGTGGTCAATTTAACAATAGTATCTGACATTATTAAGTGCATGAAATTTGCATATAATATCGTTTTATTATAATATGCAGCCACTGCATATAAAATTAAACCATCAATACTAAATTAGTAAAATTAATTAATTAATAACTAGTCATTCACCTGCATTTTATGCATATTTCAGTTATATTTTTTTATTCATCTTATATTTTTTTTATAAAATATTATTGTAATATTTACGTATCATTATTATTTTTAATAAAAATTCAAATGTTATTTTGATAATTTTGATATTAATATAATTAAAAATATATGACTAATCTTAATTTATTAAATATGAATCAGCTAATAAAATAAAATTACACTGGGTATATGAGGCATATATATATATATATTAATTAGAACTTATAAAAATATATTATAATATAACATAGCAAGTGACAAGTATTTAATGCATGCCATTAATATATACGAGACAATAAATATAAAGATTATCATATTAAGAATGGCAGCAACATATCACAACAAAATATATATACATGCCAAACACAATCACGCACTTATTAATATATCTTACAAAAAAAAAGGACTAGTTATTAATTAATTATTATGATACTAATTTGGTATTGATGGTTTTATTTTATATATAGTGGCTGATATTATAATAAAACGATATTATGTAAATTTAATGTACTTTATTAATTATTTTGTAGATATATACTATATATTAATTGTTAAATTAACCACATAATTGAAATGTCGTCATATTATAATTTTCTTAGACAATGTTGCTTACTCACACCATATTCTTATAGTTTTATCCTTTTATTTAAAAATTATAATTTATTTATCATTTTGTATATAGATTAATCGATAATAAACTATTTTATTTTAATAAAATATCTTGAGTTTATTTTTTTTTAGTACGTAGCTATATTAAAACTCGATAGAAACTTGACAAAGATAATTTTACTGTCATTGTAGTCTTATTCGATACTATTCTGAAAGAATAATTTATATAAAAAAACAATAATTTATTTATATCTTTTAATTCTTTCGTTTATCTCATTCTGATGGAGTACTTATTTTCCAGAATTTGACAACAGCAGGAAGAAAATTTTGCTTCCCCAACTTATTGCCTGATGTGTCCTTAATTTTTTTTTCTCCATCAATTTTTTTTCTGTTTTTGCTTATTTATTTTTTTATGTATAGAGACATCATAATTCAATCACTAAATTACCAAATAAATAAGAAACGTGCAATATATAATTTTATTACTAATCACGTCTGAATGCATGATAAATAATAAGAAATTTATTTTATATATTATAATAAATTTTAGTTAATTATATATGGCCAGTAATAATTTGATATTAGGTCTAAATATGTTGATTAAAATATTTATATATACACATTTTAATTAGTTTGTGCATATAAATATTAAAATATTCAAAATCAATATAATGATGTATATATTATATAGTAATAAGTGTATGTTTTCATAATTATTTTAAATTTTAGTGGCATTTTTTTTAGCAAAAACTCAATTCCTACGAATTTTAACTTTTTATCTAAGAAAAATTATTATCTAAACTATGTGTATGTATACTCAATTAATAAAAAATTATTAAAAAATAATTATAGAAAAAATATATAACATCCGATCTAAGTAACTCTTTCACTCCGTCCATTAGTTAATTTTTGATTATAAATTCAAAAGCTAACTACTGATAATACAACCGCCGATTTTATATTTAATTTTATATTTTTATTTTTTTTACCAATATCCTGTTTCAGTTGGATATTCAACTGCTGACAGTTAGTCTCCAAAACCAAACCTAAATGGCCACTTACTATCTCAAAATTTTACATTTTTCATTCAAGTTCACTTAAAAGTATATATTAATTTTTAAATAGAAAGAAATAATTAAAGTTTATATATATTATATTTTTTTTATGGACTGTCTCTAAATTTATATTATTGTCTCACTAAAATTCTTAAATTTTATTTTATAAGAATAAAATTCTCTAACAATTGATTCTGTTCTAGTTAAATCCTTAAGGTTGATTTCTAACCATAACGTCTGATATGGATGCCACACGACGACACATAAAAAAAATTAAGAAAAATAAAAAAAATTCCATGTACAAGATAACTGATAATATTAACCCTTACCTTTTAATGTGGTAGTTTTAAGTAATCAACTCTAATTCAATAAAAAAAAAAAGTAATCAACTCTAATAATTCTATGACCCAATTTGGTGTGCTTTTGAGATATATATATACACACACACACATGAATTTCAATTTTGTATTTCAAATAAATAAAATGTAATATCAAATTCAACAACTTGTATTGCATTTCAAATAATTATGTTTTCAAATGAACTTTAAGAAAATAATGGATTTCAATTCATAGTCTTGTAGCTTGTTGACATTGTTTTTTGAAAGAAAAAACGTTTAGTTTGAATTGTTGGAGTTTGATTTTTATAATATTATAATTTATAATATCATTTTAATATTATTTAATCAAATATTTAATTTAGTAAAATCTTAAACTAAAATCTCCCTTTTCTTAAAAAAAAAGCATAATTATATCATGAAATTATCATACAAAATCATACTATATAAATAAAAATTAAAATAAATAAGTAATTAAACTAAGACAAACTATCATTCAAACCCCTAAAAAGAAAGGTTCTCGATCTCCATGAGGCAAGTATAAAAGTTATTAATTCATATTCATTTGAGTAGCCGATTGGTAAAATATAAAATAATGTTTGGTAGCATATTAATGACAGTATCGGAATTTTATCTCAAGAATGAGTAACTTAATTTAGTGATATATTTTTATTATTTATTTAATTTTTTTTATAAATAGAAAACACGTCATGTATTAATTATTATGAAATTAATTATATTAATTTTATTTAATGGTATATTTTTTATTATGTCATTATTTTTTTTATAAATATATAACATGTGCATTGTATATTTATTTTTATAAAATTAATTAAAACTCATAATATCAATATATTTGTGTATTATCTATGCATGCGTGGGTACATATGTGTGTGTTACTAATAAAGGCATTCGGTTACCTTCTTATATATACTTAATTGTCAGAAATAATGTCATCAATTTATTAGATTTACATACAGAAGTAAAAAACATATTTTCGTTCATCAAGTTATTCCTTCAATTTTTCAATTTTTGAAATTATTCCTTGTACCCTTAGTTTAAGAGTTTTTTTTTTTAATAGCTAGCTTACAAATTCTATCATGTCATGGAAAGAATATAAATTTTTTTTATAAAATTAAAATTTTCAAATTTCAAATAAATTTCTAATTCATATCAAATACAACTGACAAGATCTTATACTAACTGCACAATGACACAATGTGCCTTGCTTGATCAATTATATTTCTATCAAAAAAGTAGAATTATAATGAAAGGATGGTCTATAGAACTAATAACAGGGCACCAATTTTCCAAAATTACTTAGCCATATTAACTAGAAAGCCCAATCTAATGGCTTCAACGTCTTTTCTGTATACATATATTTCTCTTCTTGCCTACCGGCATATTACTTTTTTACACTAGTAGTAAACATATACATACATATATATATATATAAAGGGGTTTCTAAAGTTCCTTCTATATGAGATGACCTACAAAAAAGACCAACGTCGAAAAAATTGACATACAATAGTATGGAGGCCAACGTCGAAAAAATTGACAGTTGGAACTTTAAGCATTCAAATCAGGATTACTTGTTATAGTAAAAAGCATGCTAATGTCATAGGATTAGTGAACAGCTTTGACAAAATAACAAAGACAAAATTATAAGGATTAAGAGAACAAAAGAAATTGAAAAAAGTATAAGTGCATAGATGGATTTTTGCAAGAATTTCTGGCCCTTGCTCATTTTCCAACAACTTCACATTAAACAAATCATAAGCTACTTGTTAAACCCACCGAGTCAGGGTTAAATTATCTGTTTGCTGATCTCATAAAGGTCAACGCAATGAACTATTCACTTGTAATTTTTGTAAGATTTCTTATATGCCTGCACAAAAGTAAGATGTGCCATCTTTTTGAATGCCGATCCACTAAATCTTTTTTAAGTGGGAAAGAACCCATGTTTAGGACAACAAAATACAAAATCATTCAGGAAACAGCGACAGAAAGATGCATGTCAATGCACAAGTATGCTTTTTCACAGTCACACCTAAATATTAACAATACATTCAGAAAGAGATATAGACACACACACACACACAGAGATTGACTGACCTCCATCTTTGGCAAGATTGCTGATGAGTTCTTGAATACCTTCTTTGCCTATTGTATCCTTCAAGTACATAGCAGCAGCTGCCACCTCTTCAGGAGTAACTTTGCCATCATAATCCCTGCACATGAACAATACAACTTAACATGACTTGCAGTTTTAGATGCAGTGTCAGTTCCTGACATAAGTACAGTTCAAATAGCATGTCACAGAATTGCAGCCATCGCAAATATAATGTAATGGTCATGGCCAACACTACACCTTTTCTTAATGATAAATGAATGGATTTGCAAGAAGTGACTAAACTTTGATGGATGAAAGCGAATAAAACATGAAATATGCAAACTATAAATTTTAATTATTTTATTTTAAAAAATTCATCAAAGGCATATATAGTCCTAATTTGTATTTTTTTATTTATCAGAAAAGTTCAAGGCAAAAGCAAATAAATTCACCTTTCAACTTTGTCACCACCTTAAGAATGCCATGACTCCATACCATTTATAAAATAAATACAAAAAAGAAAACCTTTTTAAATAGATGTATCTTTTTGCACACTACCAAATATAGGAAAAAGGCAACAAAATAATGAAGACATAAAAATAATGCAAAAAAAAAGTGGTGTTAAGCCTAACAGCCATTGCCAGAACTTTTATTTTGGATCCAATAACAACGGAGCCAAAGTAAAGGAATCTAGAATCTTTACATTACATGATGACTGTTACTTAAAACAACCATGTGACTACAAAAACTACTCTAGGTGCATACCGACAACCCACAATAATTGATAATTATCTTTTAAAATAAAGATAATGCTTCAGGCTAGATCTGTTCTATTGGTTACCTTCAGAGATTAATGCCTGGGGATAACCAATAGAACAGGCTTTGACGGCTGTAATCAACTCGATGGTACGATTGTAAAATTATCTTGAAGAATGAATAGAGTTGCTACAAAATTCGTGTAAGAGGAAACGCCTTAGATTTGAAATTATTTTACAGGAGGAGATGCAATCTGTTAAGTCCAAATTTAATCAGCCTACATCATTGGTGATTCCATACTCTTATTCACAAAGGTTTTCTAAGTCAAAAAATGCAAAAGAGAAAGAAAATTTTAGAGACTTTACACAAATTCAAGAAGCTAAATTGGAAAGTAATAAATTTTATTATAATAATCATGAAGGATCTCATGTGTCCGATACCGAAGAAATTAATCTGGGATATTCACTAGAGTATAAGAATAATTTCTAGCCAAAGTCTCTAAAACAAAGCGCAAATAAGAGGGAACCTATATTTCTTTCCTTTTTTCTACATTTTATTTTTTTTTTTTCATCTATCTATTCTTTCTTTAGTTTTAATTTACTTGATTTTCATTTTAAATTGTTTAAATTTTATTTTAGCTTTATATTCAATTTTGTTTTGATTTACTTTTATTTTACATATTAAAATAAATAAATAAAAAATAAAAAGTATAATAATAAAAATAATAATGATATTTACTGTTCATCTACTTTTTTTTCGGTGACCACTGATATTTATTTATTTATTTATTTATTTATAGGTCTACAATACAGGAAGGGGGTAATAAAGGTGATTTTTAATATGGATAGTTAGTAACATTGTTTTACATATTTAAAATGGGAGTTGACACTTTAAAAATAGAAAAGACAAACAAAATAAGAAAACATTAAAGGGGCATGATGAGTATTTTACATAAAATAACTTTAAAACCCTATAATTGTTTTTCTCTCTCTCCCTTTCTTTCATTTCGACCACCACAAACATAGCCCTTTTCCCTTCTCTCTCCTCTCTCCATCGACTGAACCACTAATAACAAGACCACCGATTGAACAACCTAGCAGCTTTCCACCTGAACCACACCACAACGAGCCGGCTTTCCCCCTTCTCCATCGACTAAACCCAGCAGCCACCATCGCGTAACAAATCGCAACCCAACCCCTCTCTCCATCTTCTCTCTCACTTGAACCAAGTCATTAACCATTTCAAATTTGTCTTCGATTTCTCTGTGGCTGCAGTAGTAATTTGAAAGTACTATAGAGAAAGAATGATTATAGAGTCACAATCTTCACTGCTAGAAATTCCAAAAAGTGGAGGAGGAGCTTCTTGTTTGAGAAATTGTAGTTCTTCTTCTTGTGAATGTTTCTCATTCTGCATATTTTGAGGTTATTTTTGTTGGTTTTACAGTAGAACAACAATTTAATTAAGCTTCTGGTTGTTATTTTTCAAGTTTCTCAAGCATAAAAAAATAGCCAACAACATCCCTCCCATCACGAGAACCAAGTCAGGATTAGGATGTGGCATACCATCTTCGAACCCTTTGCATAAGCGCCCTTGCCTGATAGACAAGTGTTCCGATGAAGAATCTGACCACCAACAACCATCTTGTAGTTGCGATAAGGAAGCACAAAACCCAATTGAATAGCCCTCTACTGAACCAAGGAAGAGTTGTTCGCGTATCAAGAAGGAAAGGTTTATGGGCAATAATTCAACAACATCCCTATATCAGAATTTGGAGTTTGAAAATCCCACAGAACAACAGAGGTTTGAACAAATCAGTGAGTTCTATATCCTTCTAGGTAAGTGTGCCCACTTCTCAACACTTATCTCTTTGAATATTATTGGTGAGTGTGTGGATTTAATTAAAGGTATCAGGTGGGATTCATTTTTTGTGATGAATAATTCAATTTATGTGGAATTAGTTAGAAAATTCTATGCAACCTTTGATTTTATCAAAACTAATCAGTTTAATTTAAACACTCCAAATTTGGTTAAATTTCGTTTGATGGATCAGAAGATTTGGTTTCTCCTTGATTGAATTTAATAAGACTTTGGATTTCAAAGAAAAAGCAACCTGATGTGATTTTTCATATAATTTTAGCAGCCGCTGATGTTAATGATAAATTTTATACCTGATCAATTCAACAAAAGCAAGTCTAAAGATTTGTATGTTAAAGAACCAAAGTTTTAAAAATATTCATGGGTTTTTACTTGTTCTTTTTTAAGTAAAAAAGATGCAGCAGGTATCATATTTTAAATTGAATTATTATTTTCTATAGTTCATGAGTTAGAAAAAAGAAAGTAACCTTAGGATTTGGTTAGCAACATAATTTAATAATATTATTTCTTTTAAAATGTCATTAATCCTAGGTTGAGTTATCATTTGGCTGTTCATGAGCAAGTTAGTTGATTTAACAATGATGATTTGTACTTTTGCATCTTTGCATTGGAAAACTTTGAATGAGATGAGTTTGTTGTGCAAGGAGAACCATGTTTTTTGCTTAACACCACCAGGTCTAGTTACTTTAAGAGATCAAAAAGTGTTTAGAAAGAGCTAAAAAAAGTGCCACCCCTGCTGCTACACATGTTGTAATATCATAACATCTTTTGATGTGCTTCAATTGAAATTATGATAACTAAAAAGAAAAAAAAGATTAGAAGGCTAGAAGATAATGGTGTTTAGTTGGAAGATAAGGGTGTTCAGATGGTGGCACAACCCACTAAGATGGAGCAAGTACTGATCAGTGTAGCATAAAGCTTAGCCTAACTTCTCCAACAACACTGATGTGCTCTCGGCATTGCTCTCCTTCAAAAAAATTTAGGGGAGTCCTCTTTTCTTTATTTTTTATTTATATTTATTCTTACATTGTGGACAATGCAAGATTTAAGTGTGGGGGATGGATATTTAATGCTTGGTTTCAAAATTTTTAAAATTTTTTATATTCTTTAATACTTTTTGGATGAAAATTTTCAAAATTTCTTAAGGTATTGCTACTGCTCTTAATGTTATTCTTCAATTGACGTCCTTTTTTGTCTTTGAAATAATTCAGATGTGAAGTTTTGAAAAACAAATTATTATGGTAACTCTTAGCTAACTTTTCTATATTGATTTTTACTTTTTCAGTTGTTATGAATGGTTATTTCTGATATATATTATTTATATGAAATATTTTGAGTTTTGCTCTAACTAACCTAATTAATCAACATTAAATAGTCGTTAATGTATAGTTAGACTTCACTTGATTTACTTTGATTTGTGCTTAGATTTTGAAAGACTTGTGTTGAGAACTAAATAAACAAACAAATAAATAAATAAAAGCACAAAAAAGTTTAAAAATGAACAATTTACTCCACTAGTCAAAAGATTATGAGTAGAGATAGTAGCCACTTGAAACCGTGACTATTTGAGTAACCAAGTGCCAGCATCACAAATATTTACCCTCGTATTAAAAGGTTATTAACATTTCAGGCAAACCTTAAAAGTGCTCAAAGTAAACTAAATAGAAATTTCTTGGTTCTTGGCATAAGTCTAATATATGATATATATATATATATATTGGTGGATTGAGTGTTGTTTTGCTATGTATTGATTGACTTCTAAGTGAAACTAAAATACACATTAACCATATTTTGCAAGACTATTTTTTCATTTTATGCTTATAATATTTTTCAAATTGATCATTCATTTTTGTGGAGTTGCGAAAAGCTTGTGCTATGAATTGTTAGTTTTTTGTTGCCATTCAATTTGAGTTTTGAAATATTATAGGTTGGGTTATGATTGGATGAATGTGGGTATGATAGTTTGATATTGTGAAGTACATGAGGATAAGCACAGTTCAAGTGTGGAAAAATTTGATAGTGAGCAAAATTTGCTAATATTTGCATGAATAATCCAGCTTTATATTATATGATTTTACTAATTATAAGGTTTTTTTGCATAGGATATAACTTAAGAAGGGAAAACGAGCCAAGTTGAAAGAAGATGAAAAAAGATGCTGAGAAGGCCCTTTAGTATTACCCTTGGGCAAGGCTAGTACTCGAGGCAGATCCGATTTTAGAAGATGCAAGTGAAAAGTGTTAAAAAAGAGCTTATGAGAGCCTTGAGTGTAAGATTTGAGCAAGGAAACGCACAAACCTGATACAAAAATTGGATAAAATTTACAGGTGGTTTCCTAACTTTTTGGAAGAGATATATTACGATTTTTAGGGTGATTTCAAGAGAATTATTTTAGATTTTTATTCCTATTTATATAAATATTAAATTAGAATATTGATTATTTTATTTTTATTATGTTTTCTAAATAGATTTTAAATAGGAAATTTATTTTTAGAAGATAGTATAAATAGAACATTAAATATCAACCCTATATGACTTTGGTTGAGGACTTTATCCAGACTTTTGTACATTGTTTTTCTTTATTTTATTTTAATTTTTCTTCTTTCAAGCATGTGTAACTAAACTCTAAGCAGTTAAAGGGGTAATTAAGATTTTCAATTAACCAAGATTTATGAGATCTAATAACATTCTTTTTTTATTTTCTTTAAATTCGGTATTTGCGTATTTTCTATAGCTAAATTTTATTATTATTTTATTGATTAAACAATAAGGTCCATTGTTTGATTATTTAAATAATATATTGTCATTCAAAACTTAGAATCTATAATTATTCTTAAGATTTTGATATTTGTGGCAATTAGACATAATACTAAGAAGATATACAATCTAATTTAAATAAATTTCACAATAGAATTTATTAATTAGCATTAGAAACTTTTAAATTTTAAAGTTATTAGTGGGTTAAATTCTAAAGAGTATTTCTATAGGATTATTTAATAACAAGGGTTAGTAATAAAGTACCTCTTAACTAATTTATCATCTAAGAAAGGATTGGCTAATGCGAGTATCTCGATTAGCTAGAACTAATTTACTAAAAAATTAAAGAAAATTATTTTTGTGTCAATGATCATATCTAAGAATTGAAACCAAGATTATTCTCTTTACCTAAAATATTTTCCATTGTTATTTTCTCAATTTAGTTTTATTGTTCTTTAGTTTATTAGTTTAATTTTCAGTTTTAATTTAATTTTAGTTTTTCTTCATAAAATCCCCTCTCTTTTTAATTTTTATTGTTTTTATTTTGGTTTTTAAAATAATTTATATAATTAGTCAATTCTCTATGGATTCGACTATATTCACTGCTATTACAATTTATTTTATTTAGAGAATAAAAATTTTTATTTTTGGTGATTTCGACACTCATCAATGAGTATTGAATTTAAGATCATAGAACCTTCAACCTTGAATCCCAGAATCCTAAACAACGAAAGAAAAAAATCATTGAATACCAATATCAAGAAAACCAAGAATGAATAGCAAGAAATTAAAAAGTGTAACAATCAAACACAATCAAAAACACCTTTCCCCAATTGAATTATTAAGAGGAAAAATTAAAAATATAAAATCAAACACAATTAAAAAAATCAAAAATCACAATCGAAACAAAGAAAAAATTTAAAACTATAATCACAGATATGAGATTCCATATGTACAATTAAATAAAAATATCAAAAATATAATTAAAACAAAGTAAAAAATCAAATATGGCTAACATCCATCCTTTAGATGATGCTTAACAACCAAATTATCACCATCTTTAGAAAGACATTGAACTTGAAAGATTAAATCACCAAGAGAGTAAGAGATTGACAGAGGAAGAAGTAAAAAGAGGCAAAGGTAGAAGTAGAGCAAGAAAGACTAAAAGACATGTTCAGAATTGATAGCATGTATAAACAAAAATAGTAGCTAATACACAATGGAAAATTAAAAATTTCCAAACCCTAGATCATCCTATATTGATTAAAACCGTATTAAAAGAAGAACATACAAGGTTTAAAGATTATATCTTAGAGTTCATAAATTTTTCACCGTCTCTTCTTGTTGGGATGTTGCAAACCATAATAATTTAATGGTAGGATTATATCTAATAATATCCAATACAATTGGAGTGGCTTTGAGTGAATCTATATGCTAGCAAGGAGAAACACTCAAAAGAAGAAGAAGACCAAAGAAGAAAAAACTCTTTCTTTTCTTTGTTTTTGATTTGGTGGCTTTCTCATCTCTTTAGATGCTATTTATATGCTTTAGGTCTTTCTAGGGTTTCTTTTAACTAGGGCTTTTAAATTCCTAGTTAAGCTTAATAGCTTATTATACCCAAACGGGCTCAACTTGGAACAATAAGTAGTAAAAGCTATTTAACCCATATTCATCTTCCTTAATGGATTCAAAACATTAAATAACAATCTATTAAATATATTATCTCATAATATAATAAATCCAATTTAATTAATTATGAATTCTTTTAGTGTATGACCCATTAGGTTTCCAAATACGTTGGTCGCTAAATACTAATTTTACCTTTAGTTAAAATTATGGTTTTCTAAAATGAACTCTTCATTTATGATTAATTTTCCAATCAACAAATTGATATTAAGCAGACCAAAATCGGCATGTAACAATAATCATGATCACCCAAGTGTTGAGAAAGTCAAAGTGGTTTAACTTTAAATTTTATATAGATAGTTATTGTGTAATTAACTCCTTACATTATATTATATCTCATTTGGTTCAGAGTATTGACTTTGTGTCAACTTTCATTAGATTGACTATGTCATGCCTAGCCCAAATTTATAAGTTCTTATTCCCAATGTGCACCTTATGAGCAATCTCTCATAAGGCAATAAGGAATGGGATCAAAACATAACACTTGATATCTAAGATACCTTGGAGACATCAAGTCTAAGGATATTTGCACCACTACTATGATGAGATAAAATCACTGACATTAAATAGATATCCATTGTATTATCTCATAGTTGGATCATCCAATAAACTTGTTCTTTCAACAAGCATCTACATGTTAACTCTAAGCATCACCATGCCTATAGCTTATGAGAACAACTGCTTGATCAAATCAAGAGGAATAACGTATGCTAGTATATTTGTATTAACAATGGCCCATCTTGTTAATACTATAACTAGGCATAATTTTAGTATAAAACATTTGCATGTAATAAAAATCTCATATCATAATCTCATCATAATTTCCTTTATACTATGTTTATACTAAGGACTTTATTAAACAGTTTAAGATATATAATCAACTATAATGCATCACATGAGAACTGAATAATAAATGATACCTTAATTCATTAATATAAATGAATATAATGTTCATATTAAAACTTAAAGTGCATATCTCAAGGGCACACATATCTAACAAGGCAAAGTTAGAGGAGGGGAGAGAGAAGGTGTGACACAACAAATAAGAGACTAGGGTTTTTAGATTAGAATATATGTATATATACTCAAGTCGGGCTGGGTTGGCCCAATAATTTTCTAATTATTCGAAACCCGAACCAAAAACTAAAAAATTTTATTTACAAAATCCGAAGCCCAACCCTGTATTTTAAAAATCTAGCCCAACTTGATCGGGTCGGACTAGGTTGGGTCGAGCCACCAAGCCCTGTGAGTACCCTTAAAATAGACTCGAAAAAAAAACATCTTATCTAAATATTGAAGTGAAGCTTCAAGATTAGGTATATTTAAATTCTATCAATTACTTGTGTTATCAATATGTATTTTACCTTTATTTTTATAAGTATTGTATAATATTCTAATACTTATTCTACTTTGATATGAATAGGATTTAAGAACTGTTCCAATGAAGATGTCTACTATTGAAGTTGCTCAATAAGACTTAGCTTGATTATATATGTACAACTAAGAGGAGATCAATGAGCAGCAAGTCTTTACACATGTTGACAAAAGTACCAACCTTGGTGAATATACAACAAATATCATAGAATTAGTTAATCCAACATACTCAACTCAAATATAAATAAAATAATTGACCGAATTTCTGAACTTGAGGGATAATGTAAATCCCTCGAAGATGAAAATAGAGTATTTAAAGATGAAAATGAAGCACTTAAAGAGAAAAATAAAGAACTTTATACACTTGTCCAAGATCATAATAAAGAGTTAATTTGCTTGTGTAGTCACTATTTGAGAGAATATCCACTATCAAGGGCAAAATGAATGAGAAGGAAAATGCCATTGTTCCTTATGATAAAGCAATCAGATGAAACCTCATAAGATACCTCAATCTATATGCATATTAGTACTTCAATTTTCATATGGTATCTTTTTTTAGTTAAATTTTATCATAAGTTTATTAATTTTATAATTTTTTTAAAAAAAATACAAACAATTGCAAAAAGGAAAAGGTATTACCAACATGAGAGGATGTATTATATAGTTATTCACTTATGCTTGTATCTCAAACTACCTTTGAAGATGATGAAGTAGAAAAAAGAATATACTTGCTCCAAAATACATAGGGCGTCCTTAGATGCTAGACAACAAAAAAAGGGAGAGGAACGAAAAATCCCAAATAGCCCAATGAAAGATAGAAAATGATGATTCATAAACACCTATACTTCGGCTGAATATATTACAATTCCCTTTTATCACTGAAATCAGATGTTTTGATGAATGGTGGAATAGTAATTTTTAAAATTATAAATAGTAAGTCCAATCAATAAGTTTATTATTTTTTTTCCATGTCTTTCACTCATTTAATAATATTTTACGAATAATATATTGTGTTTATATTAAATGCAGTAATAAAAATAAAGATCAAATATTGCCTGAAGGGGACACATATGACTTTACAGTATGTAAAGTCTCAACAAAAAATTTTTGGTATCTTATGTGGACCATTGATATTTGGATAACAAACAATGTAAGGTTTAAAAATAATTTTGGTACATTTTTTTTACATACTAATTTAACATCCCTTCATATAATAAACTTATTATATGGAATTTATTTTAGGGTGTCGACATCATATTATATTACATAAGGTAAAACAATAATACTATGCAACATTTTTTAACCAGCGTAAGACATGTAGTGATTGTCGATTAATTATTATTTTACGTCTGAATATGTTGTATTTTGTAAGAAGAAAGAAGAAAATAAAAAGTGGGATCCTCCGATCAACATGTTAAGATTTCTAAGAGATGAATTGTAGTATGGGAAACCTATGTAAAATATAGATATATCTCCCAGTAAACTAATTGAGCATGCATTGTTTTCTAATTGAGGTTTGGCTCATAAAGTGGACATTTCTTGTGTTTGACTCACACTATATGTCTAGACACAAAGGCGAAAGACAGCGATGTGTGAACCCAATTGTAGAAATACTTCTAATCGCATTAGACTATATTAGTTTCTTCAATCATAGGCGTGAATTGGATAAGAAAAAATAGAAGAAATTGAAAATCATCTATGGGCACAATAATTGTCCAAAATATGATGGGTAGTTTTAATTAGACGTCATTAATTTAAATTTATAGATAATCCATACAATCTTTTTTATAAGATCTTATTGATTTATATTTTTTTTCAGTTCACAGTCAAGACTATGGTTATCTTATTGCCAAATGAATAGAGTTTTTAATGTTCGATGAACTCGATTTTTAAGACTGGACATAAGAGTGCATGGCTGATATAAGATACTATACCACATCAAGCTTGTGGTTTCATGCTACTAACAAGAATAATGAAGCTTGGTGTAGTGATGACAAATGATACGCAATTTTCATAGTATAATTGTGACTTTTTTCTAGCTATGAGTCTGTATTTATAGTACATTGATGTGTTATTATCTATTATGAACAATTATGCCCAAAATAGGTTGTGATTTTTGGTAAATAGATTTTGCACATATGATTTTTTATTGACTATTCTAGTCTATTATGGATGGTTGAAATTTTTTTTATTAAATAGATATTGTGGATATAATTTGTTATTGATTGTTCAAGTCTGTTATGGATTGTTTTGATTTTTTTTTGTTAAAAAGTCAATGTGGATATAATTTTATTAAGTAACAACCCTTAACAACCCCTAACAGCCCCCTAACACCCCCTAACAGCACCTAACAGCCCACAAAATAGATAACTAAACAGTATAATTTAACCTCCTACAATATGAATGTAAAATACTAAAAAAAATGAACAAACAATAATTTTCCTAACAACCCCCTAACAGCCCAAGAAATGGATAACTAAACACTATAATTTAACCTCTTATAGTTTGAATATAAAATAATAACAAAAGATGAACAAAGAATAACAACCCCTAACAACTAACATAATCAACAACTTAAAAACTATAATTTAATTTGCTATAATAACATCATACAGTAACAGTCTAGAAAGAAAAAAAATAACATTACATAATATAGATGTTTATAACATTCAATTATACAACAATATAAAAAATGTTACGGTAATGTCACTTATTATATAATAATTATAAAACAAATGTGCAATAAAGATCATACATGTACATACAACAATATTATTATTTTTGAACACTTACTTATTTTGTAATACTATGAAGAGATATCAGATTTTGACATGTAGATCTATTGTGGCCTCGCACACGACAATAGCTGCATTTAGGATGAATTTTGTCCCCACCTAAAGGAGTTTGGCGGTTAAAGAGTGATATTGTGATATTTTGAATGTGATTAGATAAAATCCAATCAATGATTGAGGAATTAGATTTATGACATCTTTATATGTTCCATACCAATATTCTCACAAATAGTATGGAGAACTTAAATCATAAGCATCAAAGTCTCCATTTATCACTACCACAAGACCATGCATATATAGATCGATTTAATTGAAACTTCCTACAATAATAAGCCTATAATGACATATCGATTTAAAAGTTTTTGTCAACATCGAACACGTCATATTTCATATTGTTATTAGCATCTAGAAAATAGTAATGCATAAAAAAGTTAATGATAAGAATTTAAAAAAAAAATAGGTTGAAAATTAAATAAAATAGAACTTACTCATCTCATACAAGATCTTTTCAATCATTTTCAAACTAAAGACTTGGAAAGTTGAAATATTTTCTAGGCATTATGGTAGTAAGTCAAATACGAGCATTATTATTTCACAAAGAAAATATGCCTTTAATAATTTAGAAGAAACTAGGAGGCTAGATTGTAAACCTGTGGAAACTCCTATGAATTTAAATGTTAAACTCATTCCTAGATAGGAGAGTCACTAAAAAACCTTGTTCAATATCAGAAGTTAGTTGAAAAACTCAATCATCTCACTATCACTAGCTCAAATATTTCCTTTGTAGTAAATGTAGTAATTTAGTTTCTTTAAGCTTCGTGTAATAGTCATTGGAATCCATCAATATGCATCATAAGATATATCATAAGAGCTCCAAGACAAGGTTTGTTGTATGAAGATATAGTACAAACAAATTGTCGGGTGTTCAGATGCTGATTGGATATATTCTCCCTCAGATAAACGATTAGCTTCAAAATATTGTGTATTCATTAGGGAAAATCTTATATAATCGTAAAGTAAAAAAGCAAGATGTTATAGCAAAGTCTAGTGGAGAAGCAAAATATTGACCAATGACCTTAGTTTCATGTGAACTTATTTAATTAAAATAACTATTTCATGAATTAGAACATAAAAATATGGATCCAATGATTTTGACCTATGATAGTAGCGCTTCATATTACCTTAATTCTAGTTTTCCAAAAAGGACAAAACAAATAGAGATATGTTATTATTTTGTCAGACAAAAGATTAAATCATAATGCATTGCTGCTAATTTTGTCAATTTTAATAATTAATTAGCGGATATCCTCACTACAACTCTAAGAGGATCTCATATTGAATATATTTATAACAAGTTAGCAGCTTATAATATACACACTCCAACTTGAGAGGAGTATTAGAATATCCTTGGTTTTCGGTATAAATATTATGTTTCCTATTTTGTATCCATTACGTCTATATATATGTTACCTAACTTGAAGGAGTACTCAAGCTAATTTTGTGAATCAATGCAAGATTTCTCTTTTGCTTTCTATAATTTTCCCAATTTAATTAAAATTTTGATTTATCATCTATGAATATATAATATGATCTTCTAAATTTTTAAATAATTATCATTCAATAAACATAGATAATTAAGAAAATAAAATAAAATAAATTTTAGTATTTATATCATTAATTTGAAACAATTTTTGAGCAAACACTGTCTTTGTTTTTACTTAATAGAATTAAACTGAAGTGTTTAAATTATAAAAGAGTTTGAAGGAAAAAAAAAAGTAAAATTTGAAGTAAAAAAAAATAAAATTTTATATAATTCTTTTTATAAAAAAAAAACTATTCACTTTTCTTCAATCAATTTTTTTTTTCAAAAAAAATCACTTCCAGTTATCAAAAATATAAATCTAATATACAACTAGATAATATATAATATATTAAAGATATATATAATATTTTTAATTAAATTTTAAAAAATATTTTTGAAATTTTAAAAATATGAAGTATTTTTATATAAAAAAATTAGAGAAAATTATGCAGATTACCGCTTTTTGATGGATACTTCTCATTTCTATGGCTAAAGTTTTTTTTTTCATTGCTTTGTTGGGACTCGCTTGCTTTTTTATTTTTATCTTTTTCAACGGTAATATTCATTTTTTTTCTTTTATTTTTTCTTTTATTTTGCTTTTATCTATTTTTTTATTCAATAATAATTTTTTTATGTTATATTCTAATAAATACATAATATATACATAAAATCTATCAAATATCTACGATATCTATAAAATATCTGCTAAATATTTATAAATATACACAAAATATCTATAAAATATCTATATAATTTATTTAATATTTTTTAATTTTTAAATTTATACAACTTTCACACGACTTCTATATGACATTTACATAACATATATACAACATATACAAATATAATATATACATAATATCTACTAAATATCTACATAATATATATTAAATATTTATATAATAAAATTAATTTTTTAACTTATTTTTTATATCTAAAATATGTAATTTTTTAAAAATAAATTAAATAATTTTTTATTAATTTATTTTTATATATTTTATTTTTTTATTATTTCTGTGAGTATTATTTATTATTTATAACAAAAATTAAAATATTTTCTTTTTAAAAAATAATATATTTTATATGTTGAAGATATAATTTAAAATATTAATTATATTATTTTATTGTACATATTTATTTTATAATAAATTTAAAAAAAGATAAAAATTGAAATAAAATATTATTTATAATTAGAAAAGAGATATTTTTTTAAAAAAAATTAATTTAATAAAAAGTAAAATATTTTTAAGAATTTGGCTCAAATTTTTTTTTTAAAGTGTAGATATTTTTTCCTTCAACAGCATTTATATAAAAAAAAATTATTTTTTTGAATAGTTTTATAAAAACCGCAAAAATTTTAAAAAAAAAACATATAATTTCCATTATATGAAGATAAAAGCTCGCTAACCTTAAAATGTTAACTACCCAATTTTCGTCGTTAGTTAGACTTCTCGGAGCACAATATCCTGACAAGGCGGAAAACCTGGGCCTTGTTAAGCGTGAGCGTTAATCATGTGAATGTGAGAGAGATCATTGAAAACAAAACGAAGTCGATGATTAACAACAAATAAAGAGACGTAATTTTCAGAAATGAATTAGAAAAGTAAATTAAAGAGTTATTTTCACAAATTTACATTTTATATATTTGAAAAGTACATTAAAAAAATATTATAAATCCACAACAATGATTACTATTTAAGGCAATATTAATTATCAATTCAAAATCAAACTTTCACAGTATCAAATTAGATGAAATGAGAATTAATTGGAAGACCTTTTCGTACAAAATTAACATAAGGTGGCCTTCTTTCAAATGATTAAACATTCCAAAATTTTCAAATGTAACTTACTTATTTTCTTTAAGAATACATTTGATAAATACTCTCTGGTCAGAATACACAGAGCGCGCAAAAAAAAGAAAAAAAGAAAAATTTGCAATTGAAAGTAATGAAAAAACTTAAAATTGCTAGAGTGCATTGAACTCTACTTCTCTACTATAAACTATATTGGCAAAAAAATATAACTTGGGAAATAAATTACTTATCACAAGATAATTTTTCATTTCAATTCATTTACAGTCATCAAAATGCGAAACAGTACATTACCGCCTTTTCCATCTTAAAAGTAAATTTTTGTAAATCTATGCATGATTATGAATAAAAGTTATCAAAATACAAACTTTTGCACATATTGTACAAAGGAACTGAAACACAGCTCCTTGACAGAGCAATGGGATAAAAACTCTTTTTCATTTTCATTCCCAGTTAATCCCCAAGATTCATCGTCATGTCTCATACACAAGTAGAATGGTGCACATGAAGCCCCAAATTATCTGTTTTTTCCAACTTTTATCTTTCTTTTGCTTCTTCATATGGAACTGAATGCCTCTTATTTCCTGCATATGATCCCATCAGTAAAACTGAATGCCTCATATAATTTGTAAGCACAATGCAATATCTTGATTTATCAAAGTATAACTATCGCCTGCACTAATTTACACAAAAACTATATAATTTTTAAGCAAACATTTTGTCAAAACAAAGCCTAGAGTTGAATGTGAAGTAATCAATTGTCGATTATGGTATGTTACTAGAGTTATAACTTTCACTAAAATAATTGAAATTTTGAAATATAAACCAAATCTCTCGAATTTCATCCAAACATAGAACTAATAATGTATTATTCCCCTCCTCCGTGCTAGAAATTTTTTTTTTTTTTGTGGAATGACTCTGATTATTAACTTCATTATACAAGACTCTTGCACAAAGTTCTTATATTTAGAAAATCTCGTAATTATATTTTCAGAATAGCAGATTTTGTAACTAATCTTATTTGCCACTATTATTTTATTTCTCTTCTCCATTTCGCAGAATTGAATTTATGGCCATTGCCAATTCCATAACAAAGTTTTTCCCCCCTCATGTTGCAGCAAAGTACTCTTTGTCATAAATCAAAGCCACAAAAATCAATAATCACACATGAAGAAATTGGGTGCTCGGCTAAGCCTTCTACATAAAACTTCCTATCAAATCAAAATAATTACTAATAAATCAAACTAGCACATTTCAGAAACATCTTCAAGAGTGTTCCCACGCTCTGCAGGATACAATACAAGACAACCTAAGGCTCCTCATGTAGGGATTCTAAAATACTAAGCTAAAGCCTCCAAAACAAACTTTAATCCGAACACTGTGTGTTATAGATGTAGGCAAAAACTACTCCAGACGCAAGAGGGCTGTAGTAGAAGTAATTAATTAGGAAATAATTGATTCTGGTTTGGTTCTAAGAATTTCCTTATTAGTTTAAATAAAAACTTTCTAAGCTATCATATTTTTTATTTTTCCTATTTAGAATACTTCCCAAGCTGTCATAACTTTATTTTCCTATTTAGAATCGGAAAACTTCCTAAGCTGTCATAATTTTTATTTCCTTATTTAAAATAGGAAAAAAACTTCCTAAGCTGTCACAAATTTTATTTTCTTTTTTAGAATAGAAAAACCAGGATCTATATCTTATTTCCTAATTTGTAAACCTTAATTTAAGAGGAAAGTTATTCATGAATAAAACAAATAAGATTTTCCAACAATCAAGGTAGGCAGCTCCCTTAGAGTTCCAAGGTTCACAACTCCTTTACACGAGTTGCATTATTCACATCACCGTAGGAAAAAGTAGCAATTGAAACAAGGATGAAAACCCTTATCTTGGATCTAATTTTTGTGTTGTTCGTCCAGTGACTCGACCCCAAACACAAGACCTTAACAATTTGGTATCAGAACTATTCAGCATGGACGAAAAAACATTTGAGGAGAAATTTCGTAACTTGCTCTGCGAGGCACAAAGTCAATATGAAACACGAATGGTTGCATCAGAAGCACTAATTGATGCAAAATTGGAATAAATTGAAACCTTATTATGTGAGTCTTCACTTGGAAGAGGAGCGAAAACTTTTACCCAAGGCATCTTGGAGCACAATAGCAACCAAGGTACACTCTCAGGTGTTCGAATCAATGGCAAAAATAGCAGTGGACATTCATCCACCCAAGATGGATGCGTAATAGTAGTAGTAATGTCAAAATACACCAAAGTTGACTTTCCTACGTACAACGGATTGGATGACCTCCTTGTTTGGCTCCATAGATGTAAGAAGTTCTTCACTAACATATTGCCTATCAAGACAAGGTCAGGCTGGCTGCCTATCACATGTTAGAGGACGTACAGTTGTCATTCTATCAAAAGGAACATGATGAACTGAATATGATATAGGAGAACTTCCAAGGACTATAGTCTGCTTCATTTTGGGCCACCCAAGGGAGGCAATCTGCTAGAGGAGCTTACTAATTAAAGCAAACGGGTTCGGTTGAATAATACCAACGACTTTTGGCTCACGCAACATCTGTGAGAACTTATCAACCGGTGGATTTATTCACAGCAGGCTTAATCAATCATATCAAAATTGATATGGAACTTCATAGCCCATCCACTTGTTTCAGGCAATGAGTCTAGCAAGAGCATTTGAAAAAAAAATTGCAATTAGGAGCAAGCCCACTCAAGAATCCTCCTTTTGTCCAAACTTTCAGAATTACGCAAACAAAGTCACTTCCAAACTTGCGACTCCAGGCAACAACCGCATCTAGCAATGCCTCCTATCCCTTCATAAAGAGGTTGACAAGAGGGGAAATGGCGGAGTGTCGCACCAAGGGACCTTATTACAATTGTGATGAGTTGTATATACTAGCCATCAATGCAAAAAGAAAAAAATTGGTTGGAAATAGAAGACAATGAACTAGCATAGGCAACAAAGAATATAAGGGAACCTGCCATCTCATTACATGCCATGACGGGGAAAAGACAAGCAAATACAATGCAAATGTAAGCTGCAATCCATGAGCAGCCCTTGCTGACTTTGGCAAAATCTGGCAGCACTCATAATTTTCTTAGTTCTAGAGCTGCCAAATGTTTGGGATTGCTAGTTGTGCACAAGGAAAACTTGAGTATTGCTGTGGCTAACAGTGAGAAGGTCTCGAGTTCAGGCATCTGTAGGGAGTAAAATTTTCAGTTTCTAATTTTTCATTTATTACAGATTTTTATGTGCTTCCTTTAGATGGATTTGATCTTGTTTTGGGAATACAATGGTTGCGGGCCCTATTTTATGGGATTTTACATCCTTGACCATGAGTTTTGATCTCAATGAGCAACAAATTACACTCCACGGACAACAACCACACTCTAGGCCTCAATTGCATCTTTGGCAAAATGCGAAAGCACAACATGCTGACCTGGAAAAATTACTAGAGGAATTTGTAAATTTATTTTCGGAACCTATGAGCCTTCCACCCATGCGTTTTTGTGATCACCACATCTCTTTACATCCTACAGCAGGTCCAGTGGTGGTTCAACCATATCAGTACCCCCGCTTTCAGAAGAAAGAAATTCATAAGCAGTGTAAGCAAATGCCTCAACAAGACATAATTCGCCCAAGTCAATCACCTTTCTCATGTCATCTCCGTGTTACTAGTTAAAAAACATGGTGTTTCTGTGTTGATTGTAGAGAACTCAATGCCAAGACCATCAAAGACAAATTTCCAATTACACTAGTGGATAAACTTGAAGAATTACATGGGACTCGGATCTTTACCAAACTTGACCTTTGCTCCAAATATCATCAGGTTTGAATGGCCCTCATGGATGTTGAAAAGACAGCATTTTGAATCCACCATAGCCACTTTGAGTTCCTTGTCACACCATTTGGCTTGACCAATGCTCCCTCCACCTTCCAAGCACTAACGAATGAAGTATTCAAAAAACAATTATGGCTCTTTGTACCTGTGCTTTTTTATGACATCCCTGTTATAGCAAAAACTAGGAGGATCACTTGTACACTTGTATGTCGTATTTGAATTGCAAAAACTAGGAGGATCACTTGTCACACTTGTGTGCCGTATTTGAATTGCTTCATCCTCATAAACTCTATTTGAAAAGATCCAAATGTTCCTTTGGCGAGCAACAAGTAACCTATTTGGGCCCTATAGTTTCCACGGAAAGAGTCACAATGGATGCTACCAAAATAAAGGTCACAGTAGATTGGCGTCTAACACAACATTCATGGATTTTTGGGGATGGCTAGTTACTACAGGAAGTTTATCCAAAATTATGGCTAGATTGCTGCCCCTTTGACTAGTATGCTTGCACGAAATTGCTTTCAATGGACTAATGATGCATGGGCTGCATTTACAACACTAAAAAAGGCATTGGTGGCAGCCCCGGTATTGCAATTAATTTTAACGAAGAATTTATTGAGTGCAATGCTTCAGGTAGAGGCATAGGGGCGGTTTTACAGCAAAAAGGACATCGATTGCCCTTTTCAACAGAAAATTAGTCAATCACCATCTTAAACTTCCTGCTTATGAAAGGGAACTGATTGGGTTGACCAAGGCTTTCCAACATTGGCATCCCTACTTGTTCAGGCGTGCCTTTTTTATCTGTACAGATCATTATAGTCTCAAGTACCTATTGGATCAACGCTTAACCACCTCACCTCAACAACATGGGCTCAGTAAATTGATGGGCTTTGATTTTCAGGTGGAACACAAGGCTAGATGCTTAAATGTTGCAGCAGATGCATTATCTAGATTGGACTATTGTTTGTTGTTGCTCAACCACAAGTTCTACTATTTTTGATGAAATTAGAGCTGAATTACAACAATCTCCAGCTTTAGCTGAGCTCCAATCAAAGGTTGAACAAGGAGATCTCGAACAGAACTGGGTGTTGTATGATGGGCTAGTATTTTTTCAAGGATCAGATTTATTTACCAACTATTTCTCCATTGATTGCTAACATATTATTTGGATTCCACGATGGCACGCATGAAGGGGACCCTATTGGACAGGCATGAAGAAAGATATCAGGGAATATGTGGCTGCCTGCTTGATTTGTCAACAAAGTAAGGCTGAAAATTTGAGTCCAGCCAAGTTATTACAGCCATTGCAGTTGCCAGCACAGATCTGGTCTGATCTTCCAAAGGATTTTATTGACGGATTGGAAAAATCTTTGGGTAAAACAGTATTGCTAGTGATGGTCGATAAGTCTTCCAAAATATGCCCATTTCATTCCATTAGCTTATCCATACAGTGCATCAATTGTTGCACGAGTTTTCTTTGAGAATATTGTTCAACTACATGGGCTGCCAGAATCAATCATATGTGATCGAGATGCTGTATTTACAAGCAATTTTTGGAAGGAATTATTCTGGTCGCGTGGTACCAAGTTGCATTCTTCTCCTACCTATCACCTAAACCAAGGTTGTGAACCATACGATTGAAATGTACCTGAGATGCTTTGTTGGGGACTATCCTTCCAAATGGGTGGAGTGGATTCCATGGGTCAAGTATTGCTATAACACCTCATTCCATACAACACTTCGTAATTCTCCCTTCCAATTGGTGTTTGGTTGAGCACCCCCTCGCTTGTTGCCCTACATGATTGGTTCGTGTAGAGTGGATGTCGTGGATAGAGCCTTGATAGATCAAGATGACTCATTGCAGGATATTCAGTTTAGACTCCAACTGGCTCAAGCCCGTATGAAACACACCTATGACAAGGAACATAGGGAGGTGAAATTTCCTCTTGGATCTCATGTGTGGTTAAGGCTCCATCCGTATCGCCAAAAGATCATGGCCGACTAAGTTTTCACAGGCTGGCATCCAACTTTTATGGTCCTTTTGAGATTTTGCAGCGTATTAGGATAATTGCATATCAACTTGAATTACCCAAGGATTGCAAAATCCATAATGTATTCCATGTCTCTTTACTCAAGCCATTCCAGGGTGAATTGCTGAATATCCCGCCTACCTTACCTCCAATTGAAGAAGGTCGTATAGTGCCTATCCCAAGTACAATCCTTCGTTTGCCCTTGAACCATGGTAATTGGGAGATTTTGGCTCAATGAATTGTATTTTCTGTGGATGACTCAATCTGGGAATATGTTATTCATTTCAAAACTACCTTCCCTGACTTCAAGCTTTAGGGCAAGCTTTTTCTCCAAGAAGGGAGTAATGTTATAGATGCCTTTGTAAGCAAAAACTACTTCAGATGCAAAATGGCAGTAGTAGAAGAAATTAATTAGGAAATAATTAATTCTGGTTTGGTTCTGAGAATTTCCTTATTAGCTTAAATACAAAACTTCCTAAACTATCGTATTTTTTATTTTTCCTATTTAGAATACTTCGTAAGTTGTCATAACTTTATTTTGCTATTTAGAATAGAATAACTGCCTAAGCTGTCATAATTTTATTTTCCTATATATAATAGGAAAAAAACTTCCTAAGTTGTTATAATTTTTATTTTTCTATTTAAAATAGGAAAACAAGGATCTATATTTTATTTCCTAATTTGTAAACATCAATTTAAGAGGAAAGTTATTCATGAATAAAACAAGTAAAATTTTCCATCAATCAAGGTAGGCAGCCCCTTTAGAGTTCCAAGATGCGCGACTCCCTTAAACGAGTTGCATTATTCACATCACCATACGAAAATGTAGAAATCGAAATAAGAGCAAAAACCCCTATCTTGGATCTGATTTTTGTGGTGTTATTCTAATGACTTGATCCCAAACACAGCCATAAGCCTTATAGGGTGGACCTCATGCAACTATTCTATTATTGCAAAATTTTACAGTTTTAGAAGCAAAAAACCATTCACAGGCAACCAGAGATTCAAAGGAAACATATACATGTGACCCAAACTAATAAATTGTACAATAAATGTCTTAAAATCATGCATCACAATCCAAAATATGCTTCTTTAAAAGAAACATTTATGCGATCAAACCTCTTGATTGTACAAACAAATATATATATATCATTATGGAGGATTATCTTTATTAAAAAAAAAGAAAACAAAAAAAAGATATATATATATATATCATTAAATTGATTTTCCTTCCTAATTCTCTAGTAATTTCAATTCAATCACCTCCAATCTAGTGAACAATTGATGATTCAGCTAAAGGTCACACATGTATTCACAGATTGTATGTGTGCTTACGTGTAGCCATGACTGACTTTCTTATGAATTTGAAGAATATTTCTTGACATGATATCCACGTAGACAAACAAAATTTCAATGCCTTTAGGTCCTAACATCAGCACAATAACAGTGCAGTAAGTCATTTCATCATGTCCTCCCCACCTAGGGGTTCCTTCCTAGTAAAACAAGGAGATGCCTTTTCTATCCAATAGATCACTAATTCCAATTTTATAATAAACATGATTTGTCCAAGGCAAAAAGGCTTAACTAGTGTATATATGTAGAAGATCTATGTCAAGAATCTTGAACATGATTTCTTTTGTTTCTAATAAGTGGGATAGAACTGCCACTTAAAACAGATATGGTAAGAGAAACATACCAAGGAAGCTTAAAAGTGTCCTTCCACCATCCCTGTTTTGAACAATTGACAACTATTCTGTCCAATCGTACAATGATCTCAGAAAAAGTGGGCCTAACAACAGGTTCTGGATGCCAACATTCATCTATCAATCTGCATTTGGTTCAAGATTGCATCCAAAACCGTTAGATGCCTTATTCAGGAAAAAGCATTACAAAAATAGGAATCAAATATTTTATCATTTTGTTATGTGTGTATATATATATATATAGATAGATGATGTAAAAAAGAAAAGAAAATCTTAACTGATGACCTTTCTTGAAGTTCTACATATCTCAAATTTTAAAGCGTTAGAAGTCATGTCAAAATTAGTCCAAAATTAAACACACAACTTTCCCCTGATAATGAGATTTGATAAAGATTATTGAGAACCACATAAAATGTGTACAACAAAAAATGCCACTTATTTTATCTAGCATTAGACAATCATCGCCCCCTGGTCAATGATTAATTTGTGGTCCCGTTTGAAACCCCCAAACATAGTTCATAGTTCTAGAACAACCTTATATTCAAACAATAACATAAAATTTGAAAAAAAAAAACCCTAAAAACCTAGAACTTTAAGGACTGTTACAAACTACCAATTCTAAGAAGGATCAAAAAATTAAATAGCATTTCAAACTAAACAACATTCCTACAACAGTTTTATGGTCAGAACCTGCAAAAGAATAATGTCCATAGTTAATATAGTTTCCTACTGAAAAACTGAACTTACTCTTTTAGATCTGGCGGGTAACTTCTTGATTTGATCTTGAATGGTGGTCTCTGTTTCTCCACGCACATCAATATGGTAGCCTCTTCAGTGGACTTTGGATAGAAGGGTAGAATTCCCTCAATCATCTAAGCCCAAACAAAAAACACAAATACAAGAAAGAAGAGTTTAACACTTGCAATTATATCCTATGATTAAGCATACTGCATTAAGCTAATTCAACTTTGTACATCTGAAATATGCTGCTAAGATGCTAGTATATGAGAGATTTGAGAACAAAAATGTACCTCATACACAATGATACCGAAAGAATATGCATCCACACTTCTATCAAATATCTCCTCTTTAAAAATCTCAGGTGCCATATAAATATCTAAAGATCAACACAGTAACAACATTACTTAAACTCAAGTCAAGAATGTTAATTGCCTTATAGTTCTTTGCCAAATAACATATAAAGAGATTAGACTGGATAAGGAGTCATAGAAATTCTTAACAGATCATAAACTGGCTATCATATTAGTCCACTCAACTTATCTTGAAGTGGATGTTATAAGTGCAACATGCAAGAAATATGCAGTAACGCAACAGATTATATACTATAATAACATACTTGAAGCGTCAATGGGAGTCCCTGGTACTACTTTAGCTTTGTCAGATGAAATCTTTGACAACCTTATCAAGCCAAACCCAGCTACCTTCAACTGACCACCATTATCCAGCAAAATATTTCTGGCACCTTACCAAAATTTCAAATATTAAAAAAGTGTGCATCCAAATGTGTAAAACTGAAAATTCGATTTGCAATCAATTTCATGCTATATTAACTTCTACAATTGGTTGTCTTACTTTGGCTTTAAATCACAGTGAATGATTGGATCTGGTTTGCAATCATGAAGATAGTTCATCCCCCTGACAACAAGAGAGCAAATCATCTTAAAAATCAACAAGTTGGAGACCAACGAGAGCAGCCATAAGCAATTAATAAAGCATCATTTTTTATTCTAAAGAGTTGCACGTGCCTAGCAATATCAAGAGCAAATCTCAAGGCTTTGGATGGAGAAAGACGCCCTTTCTTCTGAAGATAACTTGCCAAGTCACCCTGAAAATATGCAAATTTTACTGTTAAATCGAGACTATAATTTATTCAATAAGAATAATTCAATATCCATGATATAGCATTTCCCTGGCATAACCAGACCAATAAAGAAACTATTCCGAAGGAGAACACATTTCAAAAACATTGAAAATGAAAGCAATTATTTGATTAAAGATATAAAATTAATAAGAGTCCAATGTATCATCAAGTCATAAACTTCTTCAGGATATTCTTCTCCAATGCGTTCAAAAGTTCAACTGAAAAAAAAAAAAACCATCCTTCTTATGTTGAAAATTTTGTTCAAGCTAAACAGACCAGAACTGATAACAGGAGAATGCTCAAAAAGTCTTCTAAGCAGTTTCATACAGAAATTATAGATATGCCATGGGAAATAAGATTTTTTCAAGAATAAGTTCACGATAAGTAGGAATATCTTGGCCATTCTCTATAATCATTATTGAGTTCTTGTATTGTATAATATGCCATATCCAGTTACTATTTCTCATTATATAGGAAACATTCGCATATCCTGAACTCCTGGAAATGCGATAGACAGCAACATAATCTTATAATAATACAGTACACACACACATGCACACGAGAATAAGAGAGAGAGATGCTTACTTTTGCACTATATTCTGAAACAATCATCATAGGTATATTTTGGGTAACGGCTCCAACAAATTGCACGACATTAGGATGCCTGACCTTCTCTAATAAGGTCAGCTCATGTTTGAAAGAATTTCTGTTATAAAAGAATGAAATGTTAAAGCCCTGAACAATAGATTCTATAATTTCTTGGAACAGAAAACATAAATAAATGACTGCAGAGCAACTCTAGCAGCCAAGCTATAATTAAAGTGGATAGAAGCTTTCAACTGCCAGCATTTTGTCTGGCAATAATTTAGTGGCTAATATTACAAAATATATTGATAACATTAGCAGGTTAAGGAAAGCCAACCACAGTTATTATTAATTGAAACAACCATAAAACTTCTTAATCCTATGATTCAACAATTTTCCCCAAAGATGACAATATGAAAAAAGAAAAATCCAAAAACTCTTCTTTGGGGATAATGTCAGAATAGCAAGTCTGCTCTTTTAAGCCAGATAATTTTTTTTTTTTTTAAAAAGTAACCAATAAAAAAATAAACATTAAAAACAACCCAATGCTTAAAGCAGACTGGAAATGAAGCATGGTCACATACAGGAAGTAGCATGTACCATTATCGACATGATGAATGAACAATTATACTCTTGGCCAAAAACTGAAGAAGAAAGGACATGGTTAAAAATAGTCCAGGTGAACGAAATTCTAACATGAACATGCACATTTTCATCAGAAACTGATGAAACTGCAAATTTGTCTGAGACTACAAACTACAAAGTATTATCAATTTTTAGATGCCCATTTTCATTAGAAACTAATGAAAAGTTGGCACTTAAAACTGCAAACTGAAAAGCATTATCAATCTGTAGAAAATCAGATCCCATTACAAAACTAATAATAATAATAAAAAAAAATAAAGAAGAAAGAAAGAAATTTTTCTATAGTTTTTTTACTGGGAAAGTGCCAAAATTTCGAACCAAGTGTCCATGAACACCAATTGGAATTTCCTTGGCTGTTTTATGCCACTAAACATTCATAACATCTAGATAAGGTCTCTGAGTAGTTGGAACTTGCTTATAAGAATATCCCATTTATAAATGTATACAAAAGAAGACCCACCAATAAAATTTATGAAAGAAATCAAAAGAAGAAGAAGAAAAAGGTCCCCATATGTCATGAATGTGACTTACAAGTAAGACAACACAGTGCCTCAAGTAAAGGACACATTAACAAGCAGGAAGTGGTTAAAGAGGATTCTGTATTCCCCAATCCCCAAAATAATAATAGTAATAATTAGAGATATAATAAAATTAAATTTTAGTGCAACAGTGTCATATAGACATGAACAGGTGTAGGCTAGAGAAATTTTGTCAAATGCAAAGCACAGAGAAGGCCTAATTATTGGAAAGCAAAAAATATATATGCCAATTCTAAACAAGGCATAAACAAATTCATCCTATTAATCTTAATTGCTGAGATCAGAAATTGGAGAGTGCCCATACTTAGAAACAAACTAAAAATTAATTGAAAGGAAAGTTAGAAAGTACATGCTCTCAGGGTCTGAATAGCTGTCCTTATCAAGTATCTTTACAGTAACCTTGGTGCCATTCCATTTGGCCACTTGATATGCACCCTGCTACAGAAAATATTCATTAATAGTTCTGATAGGACATCAAGTGAAAAATAACAAAATCAGTTCCTTGTCATAGAAAATATCCATACCTAATCGCATGTTAAGTTCTTAACCTGTGATTATTCAAAAGGGTAGAGACATTGCACAATTTTCCTTTATTACGCGAAAAAATATCATAGTTTTGAGAGAAAAATTAAAACTTCTCTTTTTTTTAAATTTAAAAAAAGGCTTTGCAATCAACAAAATGTTGAACAAGAAATAAAATTGCCAAATAACTGACAGAAGATGCATATTAACAATGTTTTCTAGTAACTAAACAGCTTAATCCCAGAAGACCCATGCAGAGTGACTACTGTAGATGTTTTCAAAAGAACACAGATAAAAAAAATAAAAAATAAAAAAACTTAAATGAGAAATTGCACATGGTAATTGGTACATTTAGTGGAAAATACAGAATGTGGAATCAGCATCAAGCAAAAAGTTAACAAAACTACTTTGTATCTTGTATGAATAACAAAACAAGCAAAATACTTGTTAAACTTGATTTTATCAAGCATGAAGCAATCACTAAGAAGTTATAGACAACAACAATTTTCAAATACCAACTAATCAAATTTATCTGTCAAACAGAAATGGAGGCAAAAACATCGTTAATCTTCATTTTGCCTCCTGGAAAAGTGTGTTGTCAACAAAGAAGAGAATCAATTCCAAATTAAAGAAGGCTTGATAATTAATTTTATGATTAAACATAGCAAAAGGGGATGCATCAAAAATTCGTAAAACCATCATTAACCTTTAAACTTTGTTCATTACACGAACTCCATCAAAAAAAGCGCGATTGACTTGAAGTAAATCATACCTTTGAGATGCCATCAGACTTCCGAACCTGTAACTCCAACGGATTAAGCTCATATTCTGGTACTTCTCGAGGATTGGCAACCGTCATTGGCGTCTTCCTGGTTTTCTAAAAAAGAAAAATGAAAAATAAGAAAACACCAATCATCACAGATTCAATCAAAAAGCAACTTATGCTCAGAAAAGAGAAAGGAAAAGAAATTCAAATAATACCGGAATTTTAGCTCCTCGAGCCTTCAAAATATTGTAAACCTCTACATTTCCATAGTACCTAGCATCAGCACATGCCTGTTCAAATCAATAATTGGATTAATTTAATTTTTCTTCCAACCGAAACTGAAGCAGGAAATGGAAAAGAGGAAAATGTAGATTACCGTACTCCCCCAGCGATCTCGAGCATCAATATTAGCTTTTCTAACCAACAAAAGCTTGACAACCTCCACATGTCCTTCACAAGCAGCGATATGCAAAGCAGTCCTTCCATCCAAATCAATACTATTAACATCAATACCTCCATTCAACAAATCTTCCACACCTCTGACATCACCTCTACAAGCCATAAACAACAATTGCATCGTAGAATCAAGATTCTCCGGCACCGTGAATTGCTCATCGTGAACAGGACTCCGGCGAATAGGATCTAGCGACGATTGCCTTCCAAAACTAAATCTTAAATTATTTCTCCTCGGATCAAGAGATGATTGTCTTGAAAACTGCCTGCTAAAGGTTCTTCTCAACGACCCAGTCGAGAATTGCCGAGAAATTCCTCTTTTCAATTGCTTTGTAATTCCTTCCATTTATTATTTATAATTATAATAATTTTTACAAATTACAATCCACAATGCCTTTATTACATTTTATTATTATTACTAGTGTTGGATTAATATGCATATTGTTGAACAAATAATACCAATTGAGCTATTTCTTCTCTCGTTAGGTCGTGTTTGGTTGTTTGTTTGTTAAATTGCTCGACGGATCGAAAGCGTCCCGCCGGCGAGGAGAGGTGTGCTCTCGATATCGAGCGACATTAAGTGGGTGGAAAGAAAAAGTCAAAAAAGGAAGAGTAAGAAAAGGAAATGAATGGGCAGAGAGTTGTTTTAGAGATCCGAGCGAAACGCAAGGAAAGGGAAAGGACATGAAAGAGGGAAATTTTTTTTGGGGTGGGTGGGTTGTTATGGTTTTTGCCCTTTTTCTGAGAGATACAAAAAGCCGTTAAATTTTTTATTTTCATTTCATTATCCAGTACATGCGCGCCTATGATACGTCTAATTAATTAGTCGTTCTCTGCTTTAAAAAAAATTATTTAGGATGTTCTCTTTGTATAAAAAAAATATACTTAGAATAAAAATTATTTTTTAAAAAAATTTTTAAAATTACCCTCATAAATAATTATATTTTATATATTAAATAAGATTAATAATAAATAAATATAATCTATATAATTAATATATATATTTTTAATACATAAATTAATATTATAGTTATAAGAGATTTCGTTAAGTTATACTTTGTTTTATAAATTATAACATAATTATAAATTAGTTTTTATCATATATTATAATATGATCACTAATTTAAACTATTAAACTTTAGTTATTTAAAAAATATAATGGTATTAATATCAAACTGATAATTATGACATAATTTTAAATTATATAGATCAATATAATTTAAATTTTCATATTTAAATTGTGGATTAATTTTAAAATAAGTGCATTTGTATTAAATAACCAATTAAAAAATTGAACCATTTTTTATTAAACTGTGTCTGAATATTTTCAAACATTTTTTGCATCAATTAAATACGTCCATTTATATATATATCAAAATTTAAATTTTCTTCTAAGTAGTGCCTTATTTATGAAAATAATTTAATCAATTTAATTATATATAATAATTCATATTATTTGTGTGTTAATATGTACTTTTATTGTATAAGTGAAAGACAAGTTATCCCATCCGTTTTGAAATAAAAATTTCAGTCATAAACATTTTTTACAGTATTGTATCCATGAATTATCTCTCTCTTAATATTATAAATTATAGAGTTAGGCATATTCAAAGCTATTTAAAGCTAATTGTTATTAATAAGTTCATTAACTATCCTTTTAATCACTGTATTTATTTTATTTTTTGAAATTAACACATTCAACGGTTCGTTGTTCTATAATTCTTGAGTATAAGTTTAACCTAAGAAAGAGAGAGAAAGCATATTTATTTAGTCATTTCAGCTCTTAAACTTTTATTTTAATTATTTTATTTCATAAATTTTTATTTTAACCATTTTATCTCTATATTTATTTATTTATTTATTAATAAATATTAATTATTTTATTTTTTATATTTATATATTTTATATTAAATAGATACAAAAGTAACACACCAATTTTGTATTTATAAATTAAAAAAATTATAAATTTATAGATTATATACTTAAATTAAAATTTTAAAAGATAAAGTGACTAAATATTATAAATTTATGAGATTATATATATATATATTTAGCAAAAAAAAATTAAGGTGATTGCTTATAAATGGCTCTTATAAACAGTAAATATATTTAATAAAAATAATTTATAAATATATTTGTTAAAATAACTAAAAAATATTTTAAAATTATAATAATTAAGATATTTAATGAATAATAAATTATTTAATCAAATGAACCTATAAATAAATTATTTCTATATACTAAAATAATAAATTGGTTTTTAATTTTTTTAATTTTTTTACAATATAAGAAATGAAAAATCGAATTATAATTTCTCGCAGACTAGATGTATAATTTTTTTTTTTACTTATAAACTGATAAAATATTTTAAATAAATACATCAATTTTAATTTAAAATTTATACACTAGTTTAAACAGCTTTTAAGTTCTGTCCAATATCATCTATCCACGGGCAGACTTACAATAGGACTAGTGGGGCTTAAGCCCCCACTTGTTTTTCTCTTATTTTATACATATATATATATATATTAATTAAATATATATACTTTCGTTTTAGTTAAATTTTATATGATTTAATATTTTTTTAGGAGTTTTTTTTATATCTTTTATATTTTTATTTTTTAATTAATTTTTTGTTATACAAAATGTAATTGTAAAATTTTTTTCTTTAATTATTTTTTTTTCTCTTTCTATTCTATCTCTTCGTAGCTTATAGGGAATACAAAAGCTATTTTTATAATTTTTCAATTTTATTTTATTTTTTTATTTCAGTGTTTATAAATTTCTATTTATATAAACCTAAAAATATATGTGTATAACTATATTATTCACCAAATATTCCTCTTAATTTGTTCTCTATTGATTATGATGAAAATAAAAATTATAAAACATTAATTTATTCTTTTTTATAATTTTTCTTATTAATTTTATTTTATTGATGGTTAAATTTATTATTTTGAAAATGTAAAATATTTTATAAAAGTTATTATTAATAAAATTTTAAACACGTAAATTTAATATGAGGTTAAGCCTACGTACTCTTCGGCATCTATCCAATTCATAATTGTGTCGATGGAGCTAATATAAAATTGAGTGGAGGACATAAACTAGTTTTGACTCAGTCTGGAATCGGTGGGATTGATTACTAGACTCCGACTGCATGTAGAACTTAAATCTTTAACAACAGTGGCAAGTCAGCTCGCTATGCATGTATAATACAGACAAAAAAAATGTGATAGTTGCATTTAAGAAGGGGAGGATTAGCTTGCTAGAGGTGGCCATTGAATGGTTAAACATATCATTTTTAATTAATCGGCCTAAAATTCAATTTGGCTAACTGATCACAAGTATTTTTGGTCAGTTCGATTAAAATATTTAATAAAATTTTATTTTTAGTCTGTTAATAATTAGCTGAATTGATTAATTCGGTTAACGGCTAATCTAAAAAAAGTAAATTCATTTTTTATTTATTTAAACTTAATTAAATATATATTTATTTATAAATAATATTTTAAATTTTAAATTAAATTATATTAAGAAGAGTCAAATGGTGATAAACTAATCAAGAGAACAAACAAATTAACAAAAAGTTACTTACCAATTATCAATTATTTTATTTAATTCAAATTTAATTGAATTTAATTTACAATAATTGGATTAATAGCATGACACATATATTCAGAGTTATAAGTTGGTTATAGATTCTATATATGCATAACATTTCTGCAGTTTATGCTATCATAATACTTTTAAATAGCTCCCGCATATTCGTACATGTAATTTTTTTCGTTCCTTTTTTTTTTTTCAGTTTATATATGTGCAATAGCTGCACCTAAATTTAGTAATTCTGCTTAATTCCTGTCTTGATTTTTAAACATTACATATAAAATTTTTTCCATGATCACAATCAATAGGATTCAAGAGTTTTAAAGTAATTATTACAATAACATATAAAGTTGATAAACAATAGAAAATATCAATTAAAAAAAACACTCAATGTTTCCCTTTAAACTTTGACTCCATCTGCATCTTCCTCCAAATAACCAAAATTTTATTTGATATCAGAGTTTCTTTTCATGGAAGAAAAGAAAAAAAAATTGCGCATCTTTGGCCAGCAACAATTCTACAGCTACTTTAATTACTTTTTTCGTTCCTTTCCTTTCCTTCTCATACACAATCAATCGATTTTTTTTTAAATTACCATCTCAATTTATTAAATATAAAATTAATTTAATAGATTAATTTAATTTAATTAATTAATTAAATTGATCGAACATAAAAATTAATTAATTTGATAAAAAAAATAATTTAAAAATTTTAATTAAATTTTATTAATTAACTGATCCACACCAGGGCCGTCTTGGATATTTTAGGGGCCCCGAGCAGAAATTAAAATATGGGCCTTTAAAAAACAGTGTCGGAGCGATATATATATATATTTAGCTTTATGAGTATTTGCTCAACCACTTATTTTTTTTATATAATTTTTTTTTGTTGATTTTGTTGGTTTGAGTTATTGGGTACAAGATTATAGAAATAAATAAAAATATAAATGTATTACTAAATAAATAAATAAATGTATTACAATATTTATTCCTATTTCTTTATTTTGATTTTGTTGGTGTGGTAAACTTTTATAAATTGCAAATTTTATTAACGCAAATAGATATTAATCATAAATACATTACTATCTAAATCTAATCATTCATAATTATAATAGATATTATATTTACATACGAAAACTGTTTCAATATTTACATAGCCTATAACCCTCTTTAATGGATAGGTCCTTAATTTTGATGGCTTATCTTAAGGGGCCCTGAGCAACTGCTCATGGTGCTCCCCCAAGAGACGGGCCTGATCCACACAATTCCACTCCTATAGCTTGCTATGTATATATAATATGTTTATATTTATGAATCCATGTGACGTGATCTTTTAATATAATTTTAACTCGTGATTCAGGGTGATTTAATGCATAATATAAAAAAAAGTAAAATCTTAAATTTTTATAAAAAATAAAACATATAATATTAAAATTTTTTATAGTAAATAAAATCAAATTATGTCAATGAATCGGATAGTAAATGGATAATCCATGCTGAGCCAAAAAAAAAAAAAAGTCTGCTACTTTTTTGCGAACAAGTGGCAGTGGTAGCTTAGTCGGTTGTTATGGGCCCACCTATTTACCATCCGCGCGGATTTGACGGAGTCAGAAATGCTGCTGAAATAGGCCCACCTTGTTTGGTGTCTACACGAATCGGCGGAATCATAAGTTTTTTTTTTTTTATTTTAATTTAATAACACAAAAAAATTGTGTAAATAATTCTTCATCCAAATAAAAGTGGTAAACACACTTTCCATCTCATATATTAAAAAAATTAATTATTTAATTAATAAATAAAATTTTTTCAATAAATTATCCATTTTACTTTTAATTTATACTAAATAACCATTAATTATTATAAAAACTAAAAATTAAAAAAGTTATTAATTGAGTTAAAAATAACTATAATTTAAAAAATATAAATAATTAAATATACTATTATTGATTATAAAATATTTAAATAAAAATATAATAATTAATTTATAATATAATTA
This sequence comes from Garcia nutans, assembly GCA_947685225.1. NCBI lineage: Eukaryota > Viridiplantae > Streptophyta > Magnoliopsida > Malpighiales > Euphorbiaceae > Garcia > Garcia nutans. Next base: position 338,435 of record CANTUV010000090.1, read on the forward strand.
TAATTTAAATAAAAAACATTATTATTATTTTAGAGCGGAAGGAGGGAGTAGTAATTTTTGTTTTTCATGTAAGTTTTAGAAAGAATTGTAATTTTTATTTTAGAAAAAAGTGATGAATTCAACATTATATAATTAAAAAAATATATAGATTTAATAAATCAAACTCAAAGAATTTTTAAAAGTTCGAAACATATTATATATTTTGAAAAGTATCCTTTTTTTGAAATTTTATTTTTAAATTTATATTTCATAAATTATCACTATTATATAAATTGATAAAAAATTTATAATATAAATAAATAAATTTATATATAAGATAATTCTTCAAAAATTAAAATTTTAAGAACAGAGTTCAAATTTTAGTGAATTAATATATAAATTTTACTGAAATCGATAGTATAAATATATTAAAATTTATTTCTTCAAAAAAATACATTAAAATTTATACATTTTTAAATTATTTAAAAGTTGAGAGAGGTGAATTAATTTCAGTGTATAAATATGATATTTTTCAATTAAAAATATAATTATATGGCATTCTTTTTGTAAATAAATAGATGCGCAACATTATATGAAAAGGTGTATGTTTAAATTAAAAAATAGAAATTTTTATACAATTATTTTAAAAATAAAGATATTTTGAAAAATATTTATTTTTTATTTTTTTAAATATTTTCTTTTTATATTTTAATTCTAAGATAAATAGCATTTTAAAAAAATACACCAAATTCTCAACTTTCGATTTAAAAATATTTTATTTTATAAATATATAAAGAGAATAGATATTCTATTTTTGAAGATATATAGAGATAATATACCTACAATTACACGAAAGTATATATATATATATATATATATATATATGATAGTGGTAAATAAATAAATAAATAAGAGTCGGCAGTTAGGACAATTTAATTATTTAATAAATGAATAAAATTAATAATAAGACAGTGGCAGTGTACTCTGCCACTGTTGCCATTTATTTTTGCAAACGTGGAAGTTAGGAATAAATGGGTCCCATGCTTCCATTAAAAGTTTGTTATTTTTATTCAATGTTTGTCTCATTCTCAATCACAAAAGGTAAGTAAAATGATACCTATCTAATCCTCAATAATGCACTTTCAATATACTTTTCCCACAATTATTTATATTTGAATTTTGGAATTTAATTTAATATTTTTTTAATAAATTCAATTATTTTGATATGATTTTATTTTTTTATAGTAAAAAACTAAAATAATCAAATTAAATATTTTGATAATTTTAATTTTAACTAGGGGCTTGCAAATAATTTAAACATAAGTACTAAACAAAAACATTATTAATAAATCACATGTACTTATACATCCATTTTGATAGAATGATTTGTGTGATGAAATTTTAAAATATAAATTTATTGTTTGGCGAATTAAATTAAAGATAAATTATATGATATATATTTTTTAATTATTTTATAGTTTTAAAAAGTTTTAGAAATATTTTCAGCTAATAAAAAATGTAGTCTACATATATTTTTAATATACTGAAAAAAGAACATATGTTTTTAAAAATATATATTCTTTAAATATTTTTGTATAAAATGTTAAATTAAAGTGATTTCTTCAAAGATATTTAAAAATAAAATTATTTTTAAAAAATTAATACTCCCTTTAAAGCTATATATATAAATATATATTTAATACATTAAAAGTGTAAACAAAGTACGATATTTAAAAAATTAAAAAGTAACTTAAACACCATGATAACTTAAACTTATAAAAAGCGAAGTCCAATTAAATCAAACTCCAAAATGGAAACAAAAGTTGATAAGTACTCAAAATTTAGTTCCACAATTCAAAAATTCTACAATATAGGTAGTTATATGCAAATTATCTTTATTACTGTACAAGAAGTTCTCTACATTTATAGTTAATATCATATATTTACTCAAATTAATTTTTACATCAATATTATCAATAATTTGAGATCTTTGAGATTTAAGCACATCATGAAAACTCTTTGATTCTTTTGCAACATTATTAAGAAATTTCATAAAAAACATTACATATAAGAAATCAATTTAAATATAGTTTAATATATAAAAAAAAAACATACCAAGCTAGATCTGCAATAAATTTGAATAAGAAAAAAAATAATAAGTCACAACATATTATTTGTGATTTTCTAATTATCATGTAAATATATCTCACCTCCATTAAAATAGTCTAAGCCATTTTAGTTAGATGAGCTTCAATCTTATATTTTGTCTTTCCTTCCCTTAATTTTCCTATGTGGAAGTTCCTTCCATCTGCTGTTGTGCCTTCTTTTGGTCTTTCATTGATCATAGCTTTTTCTTTTTCATATAGCTATAGCATTGTTTCTTTTCTATTTTCAATACCCCCTTAAGTCCAACTGATTTTGCCTAGTTTGTGGCTTGCCTTCATTTTTTGAACTTGTATTTTTTTTAAATTCTCAAAGACCTTAGGTCTCTTTCTTACTTGGCTTGTATTCCTTCTTGAACCTCAAAGGCCTCATGTCTATTTCTTGTTTGGGCTTGTGTTGTTTTTGAGCATCGGAGATCTCAGGTTTCTCTCATCTCTTTTTGTCTAGGCTTAAACTCTTGAACTTCAAAGGCCAGTGATTATCCTTGGATTTTTCTCACTGAACCTTATTTCTTTTTAGGCTTCAGGTCTTTTTTCATTATGTTAGGCCCAACTGACTAAATTTCTTTCACTTCTGAATCTTCATGGGCTGTGAGGCCATTAGACTTTGATATGATGTTGGATTTTATAGAGTTGGGCCAGTCTTATTCAATTGGAAAGTGCTGAACGTGTTTTTATCATTCGGCTGATGAACTTTCTCCTTATGGGCTCCTTTGGGCTTTGTTGAATTTATCTCACTTCCACAAATTATGAAACACTTCTAATTAGCTCAAAGAATAAAGAAATTTTATTAAAATCAAAGATATTATAAAATTTTATCTTTTCCTTAAAAATTCAACTAGAGGACTATCCAGCATTAGTTGTTACAAACATAGCAAATTAATTAGTTGTTACCAAGTAAGAAAAAATCAATTAACAATTTACATCAATGACCTTTAGATCACCAAAAAGAAATCATTTACTATATCATCCCTTCAATTTTCATAATAGTAAAGAGAAATAGAATAAATGTATCACATATCCTAAAATTGTATCATTTATAAATTCAACATTGTTGGTAGGAACTAACTGTGTTTGATTCATGTTGTGAAAGTACGAAAATTTATTAGTGTTGATAAAAGAATAGTTAACTTTTTATATAATATATTGTTTTCTAAATCATAATGCATATATTAAGAGTATTAATTTGATTAACTAAAAGTATTAATTTTAAATAAAAATAAAAATAGATAAGTTATTCTAATAAACAATAAATTTAATATTTAAAAAAATTAATTTAAAACTTAACAGATATATATTTAATTTAATATCTAAAAAAATTAATTTATATTATTACATAATAACTAATTATTATTAATACCAAATAGAGTATCTTAATCCTATTTAAACTCTCTAAAGAAATATCTAATAATTATTTATTTATTCTAATAAATAATAAATTTAATATTTTAAAAAATTAAATAGCAAGATTAGATAATAATTAATTATTAATAATACCAAATAGAATATCCTAACCCTATTTGAATTTTTAAAATAAATATTTTTGATATTTTTAATTATATAAAGATATATTTATAATAGCTTATTATTTTATTTGATAATAACTAATTACTATCAATATCAAATAGAATATTCTAATTTTATTTAGACTCTTCAAATAAATATTTATAATAATTAATTATTTATTTATTTTTAGTAAATAATTAATTATTTAAAAAATTAATTTTAAAATTAATTTAGACAATAATTATGATAATTAATTAATTATCTACTATAATAACTAATAAATTTAATATAAATATTTTAATTTAATATAGATATCTTTAATTTATTAAAAAAATTTAATTTATATTATTAAATTAAATAATAACTAATTATTATTAATATCATATAGAATATCCTAATTCTATTTGAGCCCTCCAAATAAATAATTATAATAAATATTTATTTATTTATTTTAATAAATAATATTTTAAAATTTTAAGTTACAATATGAAAACGAGACACGTGGCACAATACCGTTTCAATGACTTCCAACTTAAAGTATGTTTAATTAAACTAGCCAAATCAATTTAAAATTTAAATTAGATAATGTATTTATTTAAATAATTTTATAAATTTATAATTCTAACTTATAAACTAAAAAAATAAGCTGAAGGTATCAACTTATATTTTAGTGCTTATAAGCTAGTTTAGCTATTTAATTTACTATATTATTTTTATTTATTTCAATAAATATTCTTAATAATATAATTTTATATTTTTTTAATCATTTTATCAATAAATATGTATATAAGGTATTTTTACCGAATATATTAAGGGCTTATCAACTACTTATAAGTACCCAAAATAAATATCTAGCTGTTTAAAATTTTTAAATATTTATAAACTCATATTAGTTTATAATCACTTAGTGCTTATAATCTAATTTTTATAAGTTAGACAAATGTTCCCTTAGTATATAATATATATATATATCTTATTTTATTTAAATTTTATAAATAAATATAATTTTTATTTATATTATTAAATTAAATAATAACTAATTATTATCCATACTAAATAGATCTAATTCTATTTGAACTCTCCAAATAAATATCTATAATATATATATATATTTATTTATTATTATAATAAATAAATAAATTTAATATTTTAAAAATTTAAATAGCAAGATGAGAGTGAAATATGTGTCACAATATTGAGTCAACTACTACCATTTTAGTAAAATTCAACTAAAGACATGAAGCATGAGTTGTTACAAGCATGGCAAATTAATTACTTGTTACTAGGTAAGAAAAAATCAATTAACAAGGTAAGGAAAAATCAATTAACTATAGACATCAATAATCTTTAGATAACAAAAAAAAAAACATTTACAAAATAAAATAAGTGTCACATATTCTAAAATTGTATCATATCCATAGCAAATTTTATAAATTTAACATTGTTGGTGGGAAATTAATTGTGTCTGATTCATATTGTGATGTGAAAATAAGAAAATTTATTAATGTTGACAAAAGAACAATTAACTTTTTCATACAATATTATTCCCTAAAACGTAATACATACATTAAGAGTATTAGTTTGATTAACTAAAAGTATTAATTTTAAATAAAATAAAAATACTTAATTTATTCTAATAAATAATAAATTTAATATCTTAAAAAATTTAATTTCAAACTTAATATAAATATCTTTCATTTAACATCTAAAAAAATTTAATTTATATTATTAAATAATAAATAATTATTATTAATATTGAATAAAATATTCTAATTCTATTTTGAATTTTTCAAATAAATATCTATAATAATTAAATTAATTATTATAAATACTAATATTATAATTTTATTTAAATTTTTAAATAAATATATATAATAACTAATTATTATCGAATATAATATTCTAATACTATTATAAACGTAGGCCACATATTATTTTATTTTTTCTTATTCATTTTAATTATCTCGGAATTCACTACATATTATTTTATATTTTCTTATTTATTTTAATCAAATATATAAAATTATTTTTATGTAGCATAATTATCCTTCTTTCTTTTTTTGTGCTGTGTAATCTGGTATTAAACTCAAAAACTTAATTTTATACCATAATCTAACAACTGAAATAATACGGAGATTAAAGGAGATCTTTTGTTATGCCTCTGCCCGCTTGGTTTGAGTTTAAAAGCCCACAAATTAGAAGAAGTGGCGGTATTTCCAATTCCAACTAGTTTTCACTACAATGAAATTTTATCATATGTAATTGTCATATTTAATATTATTTTATCCATCGTTTCATAATTTAATTTAATTTTTAATTAAATTTTAATCATGAATCACTAAATATTTTATAATCATACTTTCCAGTCATTTATAGTTGTGCGATTTCTAGTTGCTGATCGCACAAGGTTATAATAAACACATTTCTTCAAGTATCATAGTCACACAGGAACAGATACTATAGATTATATAGACGTAGGTAGCTAAATTAAAATATCAATTCAACTGAAAGGTAATCACCAAAGATAAATACAGATGTATTTCATATTCAGAAACAATTCCTGTTCACTTTGCTCAACTGATTACCCTATTCAAATTCAGGAGCATCTGCAAATCTCCCAGCCATTAAACGGCTAATGTGTAAGTTGTAAATTAGAAATCAAGAAAGAAATTATTCCTTCAAAGTTTGTATACTATGCATTACCAGAACCAGACAGTTAGCCTCATGTAATGAAATAAAGGTGATTCGAACCATTGACATTGCAAATAATGGCACTCAGTGTGCACATATGCAGAGTGCATCATTCTAGGCTTATGAAGGTGAAGATATCAAAAACAGTTAAAAAATTGAACTAATGAAAACAACCTAAAATTAACTTCATCCAAAAACAAACTTCATTTCAGATGTGTTTAGTAGACCTACCCATAATCATTTTCTTGATGAGAAATCTCAGGAGCTGGAAACATTTAAATCTGTTGAATCCGCATGTCCAAAATGGAGGAACAAAAAGAAAAAATCATTTAGAAGTTCAATCTTGTTTCTTGTCTTTATATTTCTTGGCACCTTTTGCCTTGCTCTTTGGTGCTTGATACAAACCAAAAGTGCCTTTGTTCTTTCGCTCTTGATTCCTGCCACACTTGGTTGGCTTCCCCCATGGTGTTTGTGACACTCTCCCAAACGACCCACTACTTTTGCTCCGACCTTCACCTCCACCATGAGGATGATCAACTGGATTCATTGCCACTCCTCGAACTACTGGTCTTCGACCCAACCATCTGCTCTGCCCAGCCTTCCTAAGCTTTCGAGTCTTGTGGTTGGGGTTTGAGACTCTGCCAATTGTGGCCCGGCATTGCGAATTAAACATTTTTTCAACACCTGAAGGCAGTTTCACCAAACATTCTTTTTCTGTTGGCTCCTTCAAGATCTTAGCACAAGTGCCTGCAGCTCGAACTAGCTTGCCACCTTGGCCCGGATTCATCTCAATATTGTGGATTAATGTTCCAATTCGCATAGAAGCCAGTGGCGTGCAACTTCCTACTTGAGCATTGATATCAAGATGAACCATTTGTTTCATCATCTTGTCCCGCAATGAAAGAGTATCATCTGCATCCGTCATAATAAAATTTAAAAGAGAGAAAAATAAGAACAAAATGTTGGTATCTTATGATACCAATAAATATAAGAAAATAAAAATGACGCTTTTAAGTTTACAGCAACATTACTTTAAACAATAAACTCCATTACATCATTTGATATCATCACCTGAGGATTCACAAATGAACATTCTCCACTTTCTCAAACAAAAATAAAAAAAATAACGAGCTTCAAAATTTCATTTATTCCATTATTTTTCTCCGGTTCTCCATCAAACAGCAAATAAACTCGAACGTTACCCTTCTAAAACAAAAGAAACAGAAACTTGGTGAAATATCTGGTAACAACTTAGACCTTGATATAAATTCAAACATTACCGTTTTACAACAAATAAGAAACTTCCCAAATCCCAATCCATAAAACCCCTTTTTGAGTTACATGCTTGGCACAGAATGTGGATCAAGTAGAGCATTTCCTCCTTTTTCCCACCATATCCATTCTCCAAGGTGAAAATCACATTCCTTCAGATCATAAGGAAATTTTGCCTTCTGAAAATGCAATCTCTCTCTTCATTAATCATTTTCCAGTTCCTTTTTGCAAAACCCATACTTAAATTCTCAGAAATCAATCATGGGAATGAAGGTAAAACATTCAAATCCGGAAAGAAAGTCTCTTCTTTTTCTTAAGAAAATTAAGTGTCGCAAGCAGAAAATAAATAAAGTGTCGAAACAAATTAAAGAGTACCAGTAGATAAATTGCGAAAAGCAGTGTTGATGGAGGGGCGAGAAGCAGGTTCCCAAAGAAACCTATACAAGAGCGGTGATGAAGCCGCACGAGCCCGTCCCCATAGAGCCATGAACTCCAATGCGTATGGGTACTATCTCTTTGGACGAAAGGAGGGTTTTTGACCTCTGATAGTGTACGTTAATGAGATTTTCAAATAATTTAGCAATCAAAATGAATAAATTAAAGTAGCAACCACAATAATAATTTCTCTTCAGATCTTGAAGTTAGTAACTATAATTATGAGGTCTATACTAATTATTATTATTATTATCACTTAGTACACTTCAAGCTTTTGTTTAACTTTCATACTAAATCTCCATTGACCATACAAAACCACCAAAAGAGAAATTGAACAATCAAAAGGCAAAAAATAGATTAACCTTAAATTTTGGCTTGAGGAGCCACGGCCAACGGGATATCACCGGAGAAGAGAGGGATTTTAGGAGAGCTGGTAAAGAAGGAGGCGGCGGTACGACAGCGCTGCGGCGATTTCAATCACAGTGACGGCCAACGGGGCTATCAGACAATATACTGAAACAGGGAAGTGAGAGAGCAAAGCAAACCAGAGTGAAGTCTGAGAAAAAGCTTCTAAATCTCTTTCCTTTTGTTTAAATAACAAAAACGGCGTCGTACTAATTTCCAATTGTATTTTTTTTATTATTATTTATTATTTTACACATATACGAAATTTGGTGCAAAGCGAGCGCTTGTCTTCAGGTATACGAGTCACAGTCCGTCTCCATTTCTCGAGCTCATTTCTCTCATGGCAGCTACATCTTCAACATGTTCCATAGGAATTCAAACCCTAAAATCTTCTTCTTCTCCTTATCGGCCTTTTGCTTTCGTATCTACTCTTGATGCTCCTGCATCTTTGGCAATTTCGAAATGCACTGCCAACAAATACCAGTTCAAAAGGAAGCTCGTGGTATCTGCTACAGCTACTGGTAATAACAACTTATTCACTAATGCCTCTGATCCTTCATTGGCCGCACCAAAGTACGTGAATTCCGTATTCCTAATTTCTATTCCGTTTATTTTAACTCTCGTTTGATTGTTTTTGGATTTTCTTTTTCGTGTTTGATTGTTGAATTTGATGTGGTTAGTTTTGTGATATGTTGCTACTTGTAATGGCTTCAGGGTGAGGCGGCATACTATCTCTGTTTTTGTTGGGGATGAAAGTGGGATGATCAATCGAATTGCTGGAGTTTTCGCAAGGAGGGGATATAACATTGAGTCCCTTGCTGTTGGTCTAAACAAGGACAAGGCACTCTTCACCATAGTTGTCTCTGGAACTGAAAGGGTTCTACAACAAGTTGTAGAGCAGCTTCAGAAACTAGTCAATGTTATGAAGGTTGCAATATTATCCTGACCTTTCCATTCTAAACTTTTGGTTTTCCAAGTCACAGTGGGGCTATTATGCCGTTCTTGTCTTTTTAGTAATTAACAAGTTTCTGATATTTATTTTTTCATGTTTTTATTGTCAAATTGCTAATTGAAGAACCATAAATATCCAATTTCAAGATTCTGCTTTGATGTTCTGTTTAAAAGAGAGACTGATATCTCAAGATGGATTTTCTGTTGCCTATTTGTATGCATGTATACACACATATAAATATAAGTCTTTTAGCTAATCCCCTTGCATCAAACTAATTCCTCAATTTCTTTCTTTTTATCTGATTGCCAGGTTGAGGATCTGTCCAATGAGCCGCAGGTAGAACGTGAGCTAATGCTTATAAAAGTGGATGCAAATCCAAATTACCGTGCTGAGGTAATCTTTTAGTCGTTAAGCATTAATAGTCATCACGTATTCCAAGATGAATAATGTATGAACCCTGGTTACGTTTTATTTGTTGATGATTTGATCACCAGATCATGTGGCTGGTCGACATTTTCAGAGCAAAAATTGTGGATATCTCGGAGCACTCGCTAACAATTGAGGTGAGGATTTTTGAACTTTATCCCGTCCATTAGAAAAATGATGATGATTTTTGAACTTTATACTGCCCATTAAAAAAGAGCGGATGAACTTGAACAATTAATGATTAATGTGTTGCTTAAGTTGGTCATCTGGACAAGTGACTGGAATGTGTTGCATATTGTAAACAGAGTAAATATGCATATGAATTAATAAATGTATTTATTATTTAAATACAGTACTGAATTATAATTTCAAGTGATATGGCCTATGAATGATAATAAATATTTTGTTTGTGCCAATTTTACATTCATCTGGCTACAAAATTCACTGTCAGCATTACTCTGGGGAATTACTTGTTCTCTACATTTAATGAACAAAAAATGTGATTCCATTTTCTGGTCAACATTACCATGTCAAATTTCCCATGTCTTAAATTTAGAACTTGGATTTTTTCATAATACCATCTGTTGGTGTGTATATATATATATATATATATATATATATATTTGCAGTTCCCAAAATAATATGAAACCGAGTACAATGTTTGAAATATAAGGGGATTTTCCCCGGTTCCCATCCTAGTTTAGCTGGAAATGAGAACTTTAAGTTTTAGAGTGGCCATGTCAGTTCTCTTAATCATTTTATTGTTTGAACTTGCATGAAGTTCCTTGAGAATATTTTTTCTTGCTAAGGAATCGAAGGTGTAATAATAATAGCTCTGGAATATATATGACACATCAATGATCCAGTTGCTAATATTAGGATATATCAGGAAGAGAATACTGTTTTCTATTTAGCTACCATTAGGATCTTCTGAGGATTGTTTTACATCGTATTGCTGTTATATCATCTTACTGCCTTTTATTCTCATAGTACGTTATGACTATTAACTATATTAGTTGTTAACTTGTTGTGCACCTACTTTTCCTCATCTCTAAGGCTGCAAAAATATTTTGTTGCCAAGAACCCCTTGATTCTTGATTATTTCTGTCCAACCTGGCCCACAAAGCCTAAGTTTTCCATAAATATCACTATTTACTAATTTTTAGGTCCTAATAATAATTCATAGAAGAAAACAAGAAGCCACAATTCTTGAAATTTTCATGTAACCTTCTTTGTTATTGGGTGTTTGGATCGATAACTGCATGTTTCCTTTGCTTTTCATGGCATCTTATGTTTGATAATTTGTCTTTGCCATGCTTTCAATCTGTCACATTTTCAGATGATTTGAAATAATTGGTTGATTGAATTCACAGCTATATATTTCTTTCCTTTTATTGTGAGTGCAAGTTTATAGTGTCCAATTAATGGGATATGAATTTGTGGCAGATTAAGAAACTTATGCTTGAATGAGTGCATTACATAAATTTTTGGTTGATCTTATTGTTAATTCTGATTAATGTTAATTAGTTAATTGTGTTACACAGGTCATGAGTCTAGATCTTTAACTTCAACTCTATACAATTTTCGCAATGTACTTAATAAAACTTGCAATTATCAATTACCTTTTGTCCACTTGAGCTATTTTTTGTTTTCTTTAAATTTAGGTGGAATTATTTGGCCTGCGTGTGGACTAAGATGTGGAAAAATAACGTTCTCAATGTAGATGTGGGAAGTTAGCCCACCACCATGATGATTGATATTGGAATTTTTCAAATAACCACTTTCTGCCAACAGATTATATTAGTTATTATAGGACCTAAGACACATAATTCTTCTTAATTAGTCCAGTATATCAGTAGACCTTAGTTGATATCAAATAGGGGTTCCTTGTTGGGGCCCACATCCCTTTTTGACATTTTTTCTTATTCAAACTTTGACTAAACACCAGAAATTTGTTCATATGGCTGGTTGGTATGAATTGTTACAATCTTTTGTTTAAATGTTCCTATGTTTTTGACAATGATGGACACAAAAATGATCACGACTATGCTATTTCTTGATAAGATAAATTTGGTTTTAGTTTCACTTGATGGTCTATGGCTCAATTCAGTCAGTTGCATTTGCTTATCTATAATAAGGCTATTCATATTGTCCTCTTCATTTACCTTGGCTTTTTTCCCTGATGCACTTTTTCCTAAACCAACAGAAGTTAAGGAAGCATAAGAAGATTGATTAATATATTATTGGGTTTGGAATTGGAATTGAGTTATGGCTCTAACAACAGGCTGTATTTGTGGTAAATTAAGAACTCCAATTTTGATATTCATTTTTTTAACTGGATTTAGTCTGCTCTTACTAAATATGTTAATACTGGTTTATTAAATTCTGTTGTTTGTCTCATACTTTATTTTGTTCATACATAGTTTTAATTGTTATGAGTTGATACTCTATTTGATTGTATTCTATGAATTTATGTTCTTCCATATTTCTAATCATATTGCAATCTGAGATAACTGGTTTACGAAGTGTGATTTTGAGAATAATAAGAACATGTTATTACCCCTGCTGAGAACATTTTGGACCTACTGCTAATAAATTGAAAATTCAGTTGTCTTTGTGAAGTCGTAAATTGCTAAAGATCAACTTACCATGTGAATGGTTCAGGTAACTGGGGATCCAGGGAAGATGGCTGCTGTACAGAGAAACCTAAACAAGTTTGGAATCAGAGAAATTGCAAGAACTGGAAAGGTTGTCTTCTCTTTTTTTTTTTCCCTATCTAGTAATTTTACGCATGTCGGTTTTGTGGGTACCTGCTGGTTTGTTGCTGATTTCTGAACCTATTGCTTTTAATAGATTGCATTGAGAAGGGAAAAAATGGGTGAACATGCTCCCTTTTGGCGATTCTCAGCCGCTTCATATCCAGATCTTGGTGAAATAAGGCCTGATGTTGCTCTTTTGGAGTCAAGAAGCAGAGCAGTCATAGGTGAAGATGATGTGTCGGTGGGGGTATGCAGTTCTTCAAGCTCTGAGTTCTCGTTTCCTCCTAGATATTCATGTGCACTTCCTATTCCTATTCATGTTATTTACTTTTGTTTTTTTACAGCTGTCTTAATGGATTATGTATTTCTACCTTTTCTTTGTCCTTTTAATCCAGGGGGATGTTTATCCAGTGGAGCCATCTGATAGCTTTAGAGTCACTCAAGTTCTTGATGCTCATTGGGGTGTTCTTAATGAGGAAGATGTAAGAGCTTTTATTGCTGCTTGGAATTTCTGTTAGCTGTATACCTCTTCTTTGTTATGAGTGAAAGGGGCAATGGGGCAACTGATGATCTGATGTTGGAGACTAGTGGAGTAATAGGATGCTAAATCTTATATTTTTTTTGTGATTTGCTTATGCCTGCTGTTAATAGGTTTAACTGCATAATGCCTTTCCATCTTTATGAAATTTAATCCTGTGCTACATTGGGCCAGATGGTGCCGGAGAAATAGTACTTCCATTTACATTTATCTGATATAGGGTACATGTGTCCATTTACATTAATCTGATATGGGGTACATGTGAATGCTTGGTTAAACATTTCAGACAACTGGACTTCGATCTCACACTCTATCCATGCTTGTGAATGACACTCCTGGAGTTCTTAACATAGTTACAGGGGTTTTTGCTCGAAGGGGCTATAACATTCAGGTAGGTTGTTTTCTTCAATCTCTCTCTCTCTCTCTCGTCTCACCTCCCCTGCCATCAAAAACTTATTTGCTCATCTGCTCTGTTGTTTTATTTGCCTCAGAGTTTGGCTGTTGGGCATGCAGAAACTGAGGGCCTCTCTCGAATTACAACAGTTGTGCCTGGTACAGATGAATCAATAAGCAAGTTGGTGCAGCAACTTTATAAGCTAATAGACCTTCACGAGGTGAGAAACTCCAGCACTAAGAATGATGTATCATGTTAGACAAATGTATAAAATTTAGGTTTCTCATTGTTTCTTTTGCGCTTAATATATATACTTCCCTTGTTTAGAGAGTCCTGTAATATGTGAATCTGTGATTAAAGAAGGAAAACCCTTGTATTGCCTGCTGCATGTTGTGTCAAATTTTTTTACGTTTCAATAAGAAAACATGAAAGAACTGTTTTGTGCATTTGACCTCACATGTTTTGTTTCTGACTCGCACTATATGAGATCAAATGGTTTATTTCCTCCTGAAGTTGGGAGCACTTAGTGGTTTTGATACAGATGTGTGTGGTGTTTGTTAACATTTATGTTAAGCAGTCAAGTGTATATAACTGTTGGTGGATTTGTGTGGTGTTTGTTAACATTTATGTTAAGCAGTCAAGGGTATATAACTTTTGGCGGATGTGTGTGGTGTTTGTTAACATTTATGTTAAGCAGTCTAGTGTATATAACTGTTGGTGACTTCTTTAGGTTCGGGATTTTACCCACTTGCCATTTGCTGAACGAGAGTTGATGTTGATAAAGATTGCTGTGAATGCTACTGCCCGGCGTGATGTCCTTGACATTGCTAGCATTTTTAGGGCCAAAGCTGTTGATGTATCCGACCACACTATAACTCTTGAGGTGAGTAACCTTCATGTATTATTATTATTATTTTTGATGATAGCTGATAAGATGTGATACTTGATTATCGTGATTCCCCATTTGTTGCTTCTGCTTAATGTCTCAATCTGATTTCTTTCTTCTATTATTTCAAGTTAATGACTTTGCTATGAATGCTTCTTCTCACTTCTTTGAATGCTTCTTCCAGCTTACAGGAGATTTAGACAAGATGGTTGCACTGCAGAGATTGTTGGAACCCTATGGTATTTGTGAGGTTTGTTCTACAAATCTTAAATATTATGCTATGAATTTTGAAGTATTCTCACATGCACCATATGTTGTATTCGCCAAACCAGTCATGGTCTCTTAGCAGCCCAATAAGCTTTACCAATTCCACCAAGGGAAACCTGTTCCTGGCTTCCTGTAGTTTGTTGAGTTCTAAAAGCTCCAAATTATGTCAATAATAGCTTGAAAAGCATTATTCTCCTTAATACAACAGTGTAAATGAGTAGCAATTTAAATCATTCTCACTTATTTCTTTTGTGTAAAATGTCCTTTGCATATCTATCAGCTAAAATAGTGCCATAACACAATATTTTATTAAATGCTAACAACATTTCTTCTCTTATTTAGGTGGCAAGAACAGGGCGAATAGCTTTGACCCGTGAATCAGGTGTGGATTCTAAATACCTCCGTGGATATTCTTTTCCTATATGATGGACTCGGTGAGGCTTGTGATGTGGAAATTTCGACGATGGCAAATTTATGCCTTGCACATAAAAAAGATACTCTTTATGTATTTACATGGCCAAGGATACACCCAAAACACGGTTCATAGTTTGTGAATTTCAGTGGTTCTCATAGTTTGCAATATATTTGCAGAACATTTGCTTTTAAACAGTTTTTACTTCAGCATTATAGTAGTCATGCAATGACCATGAATAAAAAAAGCTAACTGGATTATCTTAAATCCTAAGATCAATTTTGAAGGCCCAGAATTTCCCCAGTCGTTTTTTCAATTTATTCTTATGTATCAAGAAGTTTTTTTTAATAACTAATATTTTCATTTTATTAGAAAAAACACTGAAATTTATCAATTTTTATATTTTAATTAATTAACCAGTCACCTAAATTGACAAACATCCAAGAGATTAGACATGTCAAAGAAAATGTGGCAGTTGAACATCCAACTTTGTCAAAAGGCAAAAACTGGGATCTTTATTGATCAAAGGGCCATTTTCATAAGCCCGTGATTACAACATTTCAAACAGACATGGAGGAAATATAAACCATTTTAAGGCATACAGGCCAAGATGCATTCTCATGAACTCTCTAGAAAAGACTGAAGCATCATTTACAGTAGGATTATGATTATATAATTTTATTCTCGAGCAACAACCACTACTTGTTTTCAACATTGCAGCCTGTGAACAGTCCTATTAGAGTAGTCGAAGCACTGCCGAGCCCTTCTGCTAAGTCTTCTACGTATACAATCTTGCTTTGTTTGATGAGAGGCATAACCATTTCGACATATTTGGGATAAAGGTGATAAAAGTCACCGGCTAAGAATCCTTCCATGCGGACTCGTTTGCCAATAATAGATGTTAGGTTGTGTACACCTTTAGGCTTGTCAAGATTGTACTGAGAGATCATTCCACACACAGAAATGCGACCGCGAATCCTCATGTTAAGAAGCACTGAATCCAGCATTTTACCCCCAACATTTTCGAAGTAAATATCTATGCCTTTAGGAAAATACCTGACACAATACATCAAAATCAACATTAGATTGCATTCAAATATTGAAACGTGGAACATTAAAAGACTGAGAAGTATTTTTGCTTTCAAATGCCTATGAACAACTTTTTATATTATTGCTGCTGCTGCAGCTCGATCCAAGCTTGAAAACTATGCTTAAAATTTAATATTGCTGACCTTTTAAGAGCTGCAGGTAAGTCTGGCTCTTCCTTATAGTTGAAAGCATCATCAAAACCAAACTCGTTCTTCAGCAGATAAACCTTGTGTCAAGAAAAGATATGAAAGCAAAATTAGCTGGTTGATTTTTTGAAGTAGAAAGAAAAAGGCTTCTTAATAACTAATGACTAATAATAATGATTTCGCAAATTGCCCAACAAGCTGACCAACTGCACCAGATGCTTATGATACATAAACATACTCTCCTTTCTTAGGAGAGCAAACCTCATAAAAACCAGCATAGGCAGTCAAACCCGGCATACCTGGCAAGCAAAAAAGTAACAACAATACTATGAGTTTTGACCATCAGTATGTAGGACTGCTAGCGAAGTCTAATGTTCCATGCAGCAAAAAATTACACGTTCCAAATGCTTTAAACAACGCATTATTTTAATTCCCACTTTCATGTATTAAAAAACCTTCAAAAATTTGAAAAAAATAGAAGCACTGACCTAAAATTCCAGTATAGTAGGAAAGGGGCAGATCAGTATGTTCAATTTTAAGTAAAACTTGGGGTGATACAATGAGACTATACTCTTCCCATCCAGTAAAATGTCTCCTTTCTTGTAATATGGATGTGTAGAATCCAAAACTTTCACCACTCCATATCCATTAATGGGCTGCATAATTCAAAACACCAAGTCACCAAATACTGAAAATTGGATCTAAACACATTGAAAAGAGAGTTGATATGGAAGCCCCAGATGATCATTGGCAGCATGGAAAAACAAAATCACTATGTTATTAAACCACAATCATTATGTTATAATAAACCAACATAAGATGGAAGGATAATAAAATGACGTTCTCAAGTATTCTTGTCCTATTGAGAAATGAAATTGATATTAATTCTCAATTGATCTTAGTTGATTGGCCTAAAGGGTCTCATGGTTACTAACAATTACATCAAGAAAATTTCAAAACCTCCCAAGAAAATAACAAGAAAAACACACAAATTCAATCTTTTCAAAAACCCAATAAACAAAAAAACTAAAAAAAAACACCAATTGGGTATTGACATATTGTAAGATTCACTGACCTTTCCTGGTTCGAAGGAAGAAACATAGGAAGGGTTATCATGCTTGGTCATGCAACCACGCATATAAGGATCACAAGACAAGTAAAGATTCTTGACCAAAACTACATCTTTATTATCTTCTGGGACATTGAGCTTAATAGAAGAAGTGATTATTTCCATGTCAGATTCTTTTGGAAATCCTGTAACATAGTTCTTCAATAACACCTGCTTATTGCTCACTTCATCAGCCATTGTTCTTTGATTTTCGTCTCTTTAAGTTCGGTCTTTGTTTCTCAAATCTCTGTTGACGTAAATGAGAGTTCTTTGCCTTTTTATAGGCGTGGCCGCGTGGAGGTGAAGTGTGAACAATCAAGTACTGATCAAATTGGATTTGCAGCAGAAGCGGCAAAAAGAAAATTATAAACATAAATATTTATTTTTTCGGATACCTATTTTCTATGTAATAAAAAAATTTATAATTTATTTGACATGTGCTATATACATATGTGAATAATATTAAATTAAATATTTTTCATAATATATATATTTTAATTTTATCTTGTGGTCTTGTAGAAAATCAAAATCAAAATCAAATTTTATAATTTAAGGAAATACTGGAAAGTATTTAATAATTATTTTTTTTGAACTGCAATAATTATCTTGATATATAATGGTAATTTCTTTAATTTAAATAATATTTTGGATGTAATAATAGGAATTAATAACAAAATATCTTAAGTTTTAAATATTATTGTTTTTTTTTCTTAGTTTTCTCAAAAATCCTCACTCTGATAGCAGACATTCAAAATCCTATATACAAGTAGACATTATCTCTTATATTTATTTTTCTTGTTCTTATATTTATCCATTACATTTAAAGATATATTTTACGCTTAATAAAAATATGAAATTACAAAGAAATTTAAAATTTATGTGATATTTTGATTACAAATTTATTAAAATATTATATAAAATAAGATAATTTAAAATTAAAAGGAAAAATATAATAAAAGCCTTATAGTATGTAAAGAAATATTAAAAGGTTGAACTATTAAAAATATAAAATGGAAAATAAAATAAATCTTGTCTTGTCATAATAAATTTCAATAAAATGAATATTGACGAATTTGATGACATAATAATAAGCTAGAATATGAAATATTAAGAGGGTGTTTCTCAAAACTTAAAAGCTGGTCAAAACTGATTATAAGCAGTTTTTAGATTATAAGTTGTTTATTTAAGTATTTCTGAAAACTTAAATAGTAGATTATAATCTAATTTTAATCAGTTTTTTAAAAAGTTGGATTTTGTTACTTTTTTTAAGCACTTATTTTTTAAGCAGTTTTGACCAAGTAAAAGACAATACTATCCTACCTAATCTTCAATATTTCAAATTTGCCCACCCTATGCACTTTAGTTCCTATCAAAAATTTTTTATTTTTAGGATTCTAATTAATATTTTTAGGATTCTAATTAATTTGGTAATATTTACATGGTAGTTTTTTATTTGTATAATTTATTGATAACACCAATATTATTATTATTATTATTAAATAAATTTTATTATTATTATTATTATTATTATAATTGCAAAATAAATTTTGAATTGATATTTGAAAAATTATTTTTATACAATAAATAAATTCAGGGACAGTTTGGTCATTTTGACAGTTTCTACAATTAAAAACTGATTATAAGCTGATTTTACAGAAACACTTAACTGATTATAAACTGATTATCAGCTAATTATTAACTAGTTTACAGAAACGCTTAACTCCTTATTTTTAATCTGATTATAATCTAAAAATTACTTATCCACAGTAAGCTGAAAAGCTCCAATTTTAAGAAACACCCTCAAAACTGAAATGGGTAGGAGTTAACTGACCGAACCAGGCTTGAATGGTGAAATATACGAGTAATGGAAGTTTCTCATTCGGTTTCCCATGTAAGGATCGCAAGACAAATAGAGGTTCTTGACAAGAACTCC
This sequence comes from Garcia nutans, assembly GCA_947685225.1. Taxonomy (NCBI): domain Eukaryota; kingdom Viridiplantae; phylum Streptophyta; class Magnoliopsida; order Malpighiales; family Euphorbiaceae; genus Garcia; species Garcia nutans. The sequence goes on from CANTUV010000090.1 coordinate 357,795, forward strand.
GTTTGTACCTGGTGGGACTTCGAGTTTGATAGAAGAAGTAGTGATATGCATGTCTGATTCTTCAATGAATCCAGTCACGTAATCCTTGAAAATCACCTGCTTATTGCTCACAATTTCACCATTATCGCTCTCCATGTTGCTTCAGTCTCTCTACGTCAACAAAGGAATGAAATTGATATCTCTATTGCTATACACAGAGAGAGAGAGAGAGAGAGAGAGAGAGAGAGAGAGAGAGAGGAAAGACTGAGTCGTTGTTGTGTGATAATCGTATGTGGCGAGTAAAACGAAGGGAATTGGGCTCACTTTCCGATTATTGACTTGGAAACTTTGGACTTCCTCTTTTTCTCCTGCGACATTTACAAAATTATCATAGAAAAAAGTTTCATTGCAATATATATATTTTTTTAAAAATACTTCTCGCTTTAAACTAATTTTTTCTTTTTTCAAAAATATATTATATCTCACTTCAAATAAAATTTTATTTTAATTTTTATTATCAAATAAATATTTTTTAAAAATAAAAATTAATATTTTAAATTATATTTTCAAAATATAAAATATATTAATTTTTTATAAATAAAAAATTTTAATTTCAAATAAAAATAACCATCAAAAAAATTTATCCAAAAAATAAAATTTATAAAATTTATTTTTACATATTATACACATAAAAATAAAGTTAAAAAATATTAATTTTTATTATATATTTATTTATATATTATATAAATATTATATATATTATATTGATATTCTGTATTTATTGTATATGTTATGTGAATATTATATGTATTTAATTTTTTTATATAAATTTTGTGATTGTTATTTTTTTATTTAAATTTAAAATTAATTTTTTTTCTAATTTCAAAAAAAATAAAATTTTTTTTATAAAAAATTAATATATTTTATTTATTGAATATGTAATTTAAAATAATAATTTTTATTATTTTATTGGAATATATGTATTTAATAGTAAAGTTTGAAAAAAAAATTAAATTAAAGTAAAATATTATTTGAAGTGCTAAAGGAATTTTTTTTTGAAAAAAAAAAGTGAGGAGAGAAATATTTTTGTAAAAAAAAACATTACTTATTTTTTAAAAATGAAAATTTTTAAAGGTAATTTTGTAAATATCCCTTTCATAATTTGCCAGTATCTCGTAAGATTTAATTTAAATATTTTTATCGGTATGTTATTAATTAAAAATCATAAATTTTTAAATAATTAATTTAATATTCTTTATAATTTTACTTCTTAAAAATATTTTCAAGAACTTTTTAAATAACAAATATATGTTTATAACATTTTTTTTATTTTTATATTCTATTAAAATTTCATCAATATTATCAAATCAAATCAAACTATTTTTATATTATAAAATACAATCAAACAATATTATATTATATTTTACCATATCAATTATGCTACTAATTATCCAAATTATATTATTAGGAATAACACGGGTGAAAAAAAAATCTCTACAAAATTTTTACTTTTTTTTATATAAAAACTTTTATTTCGTTCCCTCAATGATTTTATATAGATGAGGAAAAAATTTCCAATAAATTCCCTCAACATTTCCATTCTTTTTTTTTCTTCTTCGTTAAACCACCTCTTGCAATCACTGCCACCTAGCAGATCACCATTTTCACCACCGAGGACGGCAACACCCCCATGATTGCCCCACCACCGCTTTAACCAATGCCTATTTATAACATATAAAAAAAGTCAACTTTGTTTTTGTGGGGGATAAGTAAAAATACAAATTAGAGAAATATTGTTTTTTAGAAAACCAGTGGTAACAAACAGGCTTTACAATCCTTGTTTGTGATACAAAACACTTCATCTCAGGCAATATGCATTAGGATAGACCGATGCTTAGCTCGCTATTTGTACACAAACCATACCTCTCACATAAATCCCTTTACTATCAAAATTGTCAATACACGCTTATAGTAAAGCCTAATTTAATACAAGGGCAGTCTTGGAGTCCAAACTGCCTTATGCAAAATACATAAACAAACCTCCCAAATCAACCAGCTCCTTGTGTAATACTGTCATTAAATCTCCCCAAAACATTAAGATACACACACTTCATATAGAAACAAGTTAGAAATGGCACCCAAAAGTGCCAGTGCGCCCGTGACAATGGCTGATACAGCAACATCTGTGGCATGGAACTGCTGATTAATGGCAGGACAATCACTCAAGCTCCAAAAGCCCAATACAATGGGGATCCATTACTCCCTGGTTTTGGCCCTCTTCATACCAAGGCTGTTGTGGAAAGGGGAGACAGACCCAGACATGGGAGAACCCTCTTCACGAAATGTACCATTGAACATCGCTCTCTCTCTTAGCTGCTGCTGCTTATAAAAAATCCTGAGATTCATCCTACAAGATGAAATAAAAATTGAAAAATAATCAAGGAATAGTTGGTCGATGACTAGATTAATGCACAAAAGGATAAAGCTACTAACCACAGGCTTCAACAAGTCTTCAAGTATCTCACGTGTATGCATTAGGCGAGCATGAACTATTTCAACTGGCAACTTTGGCTCAACTAAGATATGCAGAGGCTCATTCAGATGCTCAAACCCTGGTTTCCCTCTCATCATTTCTTAAGTAACAAACAAAATTGTTCATTAACATAACAATGCAAAATTGACAGCAACAATTTGCTTATCCACAAAAAGGAAGGCTAAAACAAATGCATATAGCTAGCTGGCAAAGGTTACATAGTCATTCTGAAGTACGAATCAAATGCTTTTGAAATACTAGAGGAAACAAAAAATTTTGTACAATGCAATATGGAAGTATCATACATGGTGTGTACTCATCTAAAACTTCACATTTTTCTATAGATAGTCCTTTCCATGAGAAATACGAGAAATTGTTAGTCATGAAATATCAATCTTAAGAGGGTAATTTCACTTGCCAAATCTGGTTCACCCCAAAAAGATTACAGTGGCTCTGCACAAGACTCCTGTAGTTTGGACAGAGGCCTATTCTTATGAATGATAAATCTATCCATCAGTTCCCTAAAATTTGATGTCACAAGTTCAGTTCCAAATGGTATTTCATCAGTTTCAATATCACCAATTCTACACAATATGGTATTTCATGTTTAGAACAATAAGTTGCAATGTCATCACTGGCCCTATTCAGCATGGCATCAAACATGAATGCACATGTGATCAACATCAAAGATATTTAAAATTAAAAAATAAAAACCCATTATTAGCCTAGTTAGATCCTTAATATGCCACCACGCCCTCTGATCAGAACAGAGTGATCAGTGCTTGCTTCCACTCGATTAAGAGAGTTTCCCCTAAGACCAAGGAGGCGGCTGACAAAGTTGTACTGAAAGAAGAGCTATGTCAATAACATAGGGAAGGAAACAAAAAGAAGAAATTGAATAGAAATGATCCATACATTAGGATATTTGTCAATGAGAATATCCACTGATAGTACCTTTAACAATAAGACCAGATGAGCTGCTTTGAGAACTCAACCAGTTTTGCGCTGATGTGCAATAATGCAGTTGTCTGGCATTCTATAAACCAGAAAAAATGATAAGAAACTTCAGAGCCTGAAAAACATTTGCAGCTTCCGTGGGAGCAGCTTCCAAAGAACATGCACAAGACATTATGGCATGGGGGAAGAAATCTCAACTATAAGGTGGTAAACTCAAGTGCATATTGACATGTGCAACAATAAAATGAGTACATATTCTAGCACAGCCACACAAGGTAATAGAAGGTTTTAAAACCTAAAACAAAGCGTAATGTGATGAAAATCCTAAAAGATAAGTGAATTTGACAGCCACTAGTAAACTGAAAAACTTTGTACGAGGCATCTGCCTTGCCACTATAGCAACATGCAGATCATACAACATTTATTAACTAAATGGTCAGCATTCTGCAAAAAATATTAGGACTCCAATCATCTAGCACTCTTAAATCGAGCAACTCTAGCTTAGTGCTCTGCTTGTCAGCCATCCTGACTAGAAGAAGATGCAAGGCCTTCGAAATAATTTCTTGTAATAGGTCTCCATATCATTTTCTGAGACTCCTTGAAACTTTTAAAAAGAGTGGGAAATGGAGAACTGGTTAACTAAAAGAGAACACATGCTTAAGTTAAGATTTCACTGGTCGGTGATGTTAGCCTCAGACACACACTACCTGTCATGGAAAACTCAGACATTTGAACTACAAACTCAAACAAAGTTAAAAGTTAGCATAAAATGTAAAAATATCTAGCCAGGAATGCTTCTAGAAAACAGTAAAATTAGATGGATAAAGAAGGTTATGTTAATGGTTAATATCCGTACTTCTGATTGAAACCGTGAAGCCCATCTATTTGCATCAGCTCCTCCATTTGAAAATATTGCTCCAGAAGCCAAGGAGCTAGCATGTTCAAGCTCACTTTGACCTAAAACCGATGTATCCCCCAACAGTGCAGTTACATGCAATATTTCTGCTCCAAAATGTCAATTTTCAAGGACAAGATGCACCAGTTAGCTTTTGTTAATATATTGGTTAGCAGTTACCACAAAATGGAGAGACAAGATGGATTGTTAACTAAGTTAAGAATCAACGCTTGCCCCATGAAATATATTTAAACTTAAGAACTATTTCTGACTTGAAAGGTTAAGGACCACATTGTTCAGTCCTAACCTATTTAATTGCATAAATAAGAAAATAACATAGTTACACATAATCTGATTAATTAGTTTGATGAAGCATAATTAACAATTCACAGAAGATAATCCCGAGTCACAAAACTAAAGATATTTGCAGTGCATTATTTATCTACCAACAAATACAGCAGGCATAAAAAACAAGAACCACAAAAATAATTCCTCATTGCCAAATATCAGCACCTGTATATATGAAAATTTGTGTGCTTAACATCAAAGGCAAAAAGAAAAGGAATGATTAAAACAACGCATTTCTTGTAACAGAGAAAGAAAACAAGGAACTGGGGAGAAAAATCAAAAAGCTGAAAGATAATAAAAAAAACCTGCAAATCTTCCTTTTGGCCATAAAGCCAGTATCTGAATAAGCCAAATTTGGTGTCAAATTGTATAACAATAGTTCTATATTAAAACCTAAAGACCCAGTAAAGACTTAGTTGACACGGTCTACCAAAGTTCTCAGGATGTCAAACAATCACCCTAAATGATAGAACTCAGACAACCAGCAACTGGAATATAGGTAGCCCTCTAATATTTTTTATTATTATTATTATTTTGAACAATCTCATCTAATTTAAGTGGAGAATGTCTTTTTATAAGAGAATTAAGGTCTAGTCCTATTTGTCTTACTATAGTAATATAAATTCACTTTCTATACCATCAACATTGTCCAAAACCAAAATCTTCCGTAACATTCTCCTACAATAAATATCCTCTTGGATCATGATTGGCGCAGAAGTCAAGACAGGATAGCACAATTCTAATCTCCTCTTCACCACACAAGCTCAGCTTGTCAACAACAGTGGACAAAACTAACAAATGAATATTCTATAAATTTGTTCCATAGAACTAATAAAATCATACAGACTTATCTACGCTTAGTGAGATTTTATACAACCTTCCTCAACAAGGTATGATGTAATTACCACTAATAGCAGTTAGTCATAGTAGACTTCAAAAGAAAATCAAATAGCAATGGCACATCTGTATTCAGGTAATTAACCAAAATTTATCTCAGAAATTAACCAAAATTTATCTCAGAAAAGTCTTTTACATGGCAATGACAACAAAACTTGGTTGATAGATATGTTAAAAAAAATTGAAAACTAAGACAACCTTGATAACCCAGTAACATTTATTGTTCCATCACCTCTCACTGAACCACAGTTAACTAAACATCTCAAGGAAATCAGAGTAACATATCTGAATCACCTGCGATGTTATAAACATGAACTAAGCTTAATACAAGGTGTCAAAGGATAAAATAACTAGAACTTCAGCATTCCATCATCTCATATTGGCTCTATGCATGATGATAATGACGCAGCTTGTATAACAATACTTTCCCAGCAGCATTTCCTACAGCCATGAACCCTCCACCAGGACTGAAATCCAAACAGCGGGGATACTGTAGAGTCCTATTTGCTGGAGGCCAGTTAGAGAAAACAGTAAATGATGGAACATGTATCAACTTTAAACTGTTCTTTTTCATATGTGAGCAAATGGCTAACATCTGAGCATCATTATTAAATTTCAAAAAATCCACTTTAGTGGTCAAATTCTCAATTGCCTTGATTGGTTTTCTCTTCCCACCTAAAAATTCCTCCCTGTTGTAAACATTTACTATCCCGGTGCCTGAACCAGCAGCAAACAAATTACCATTTGGGGAAGTGCAAAGAGCTGTGCCATTTATACAGCCTTCATCAACAGCCTTATGGATGCACGTCCTAGTTCTCAAATCCCAGTGGTACACCTGCCCATCACCTCCATGGCTCAATAATTGCTGCCCGTCATCAGCAAAAGCTAAAGAACGAGCAGTTCCATTCATCTTCAGAGTTCCAATAAGCTCCTTTGTTTTGGATGATACCAATAAGATATACCCTTCATTCCCCACAAAAGCAATTGTACTAGAATCTGGGGACACCTCAAAAACTTCCAAGCTCTTTTCCTCCCTGCCAACTAGGGGCCCAATTTTATCAACTGTTGCTTTCACTAAATCAAAGCTGTAAAAGAATTTTCTTCTCCCAGCTATAATAACCTGTGAACCATCAGGTAAGAAAGATGCCTTGCGAATCGGGCAATCATCAATGAAGATGCTTTGTATTTTTGTATTCCGTTTCCCATCAATCTGAAAAAACCTCAGCCTCCGATCTAAACCAGCAGCAAGAAGCAACTGTGCATTACGATGGAACTGCACTGAATTTAATGGACCATTGGATGCATCCTGAGCATTTGCATCCACAAGTCTTGAGTACTCAAGAATTCCAGGCAACAATTTTTCTCTGCTCTTCACTACAAGGTCTTCATTTGTACGAAGAATATCATCAAATGCTTCAGCATCCTCAAAACCACGTGCCGCCACAATGCCATTTTCTTCATCAGAAGATTCATCATCATAAACACCATTATTTCTTGACTCCAAACCAGGTCGCGCCCACTCAGTACCTAGATTCAGCTTAGCGTGCTGAGCCCTTAATCTTGCAACATATTCCCGACCTGATATCAAACTCTCATCCTCTTCCTTTCTCAGTTTCCTCAACCTATTAGTCTTAGCAATATTAACTGTAGTTTTTTCCTCTTCATCATCAACCCATGCAGCTTTCCGTTGTTTGGTTTTCTCTTCAATATCACTTCTTTCAACAAAATCAGAATCTTCCTCATAAACTGACAGTACACTGTTTGCTGAACGGTCCACAAAGAACAAAGCAGAACCATCTTCAGCCTCATCATTTTTTCCAAATTCAATAGGGGAATGCAAGGACGCAAACAAAGAGATCTCCAGCTTTTTCATTTCCTTTTCTTCATCAATTCCCAATTGCTCTTCATTTTCTTTCCTTCTCCTTTTTGTCTTTGAGATAAACAAATCATATCCACTTCCATCCTCATTCTCTTTATTTTCTTCCATAAAAGGAAGCTCATCAGCATCATCCTTTTTAGTCTTGACTCTGTTTTTAGAGCCAACGTTTTGAGAAATCAAACTCATCTTTTCTCAAAAGGATCTCAATAACTACAAAAGGAAACACAGTTTGAAGAAAAAAAGTTACAAGATTTATATGGAATTGAATAAGTTTATATCTACCCTGTTCTCCTTTCCATCGAATGCATTTGAATTCCTAAACTAAAGCAAAAAAAAAAAAAGAATTATATTCTCAGAATTGCATTCCCTTCTCAATTCCAAAGCAAACCAAACATATTACATAGGCTAAATTCATACACATTGGCTGCCATGCCAATATCTTTATATACATTTGGCAATGCCACGGACTTCTGTACTCCCACTGTACAATTGTTGTTTCTCACCAGTCGCCATGTTTGCCAGTAACAACAAAATTTTTTATGGAAATAAAAGTTAATCACATGCTAGAATTAATTAAGTATGGCCATAAAAGAATTTGTGAGAATTTTATCCCCACTACTGATACCCAATAAGGGTGTGAGTATTTTATTTGTTAGCCTATTATAAATATTTTTAGATCAATTTATGTATTAACTGATCTTAAATTTTCTCTTCAAACGAGTTTGAAAACACGCCTACACACTTATTTTATGTATTTTAAAATTATTTCATGAATAGTGATCTCAAAATCAAAGCCTAATCAATAGAAAAGAGAAATGAACATTTTTTTTTATCTATCCGACTAGCTCTCAAAATTTAGAGTGTTAATAATATGATTTCAAAAGCATTTTTTTAATAATTCATATATAAAAACTCAATTTCATTAAGTTGTACTAATAATTTCTAATTTAAATTATAATAAAATTTATGTGTTGATGAATTTCGAAATAATTTATATCATTCTAAAAAATTGTAATAACCTAAGAGTTCTCAAATACTTGAGATGGAATTAAAAAAAAATGAAAAGCTTCAAAATTATAACCAATACTAAGAAATTGCAAGTATTTGTATGACACTGGAGCAATTCTGGCATACCTGAAACTGTAAACTTGGCGGCGGCAGTGCAAAAGCTATAACTTGCAGTGGACAATGAAGATAAAAAGGTGAGGGTTACAGAGAAATATTAAGGAGAAGAAAGTAAAGAGAGAAGCTGGAAATAAGAAAACGGCGATGTACAGAGAGTAGAGTAGAGTAGAGAGAGAGCAAAGGTGGGGAGTGTCTAGGGTTTCGTTTTAAAAAAAGAAAAAAAGGTAAAAATATACCCTCCAAGTCGAAGAGGTACAAGTTTGCACTTGAACTAATTTTGAGCTCAATTAAACCCAACTTTTACAAAAATCAACTATTTCGGCCCTTGTTCAAACGGCAGTCACATATGCGACAGCTTGGCTGAATATATATATATATATATATATATATATTTATCGAAACTTAGCTTAATATATTAGAAATTAACTAAGAAAATATAATTTTATAAAATACTAATAAATTTTAGATTATATTCACCTTAAATAGATTTTTTAAAATAATTTTATCCTCTAACTTAAAAAAATATCTCTTATAATAAATTAAAATTTTTTCTCTTTTTTCTAATATCTTCTCTCTTTTCTCTTTTTCGATCATATTTCTTTCTCTCTCTTTCTAGATCGTCACTCTTTCTTTTCAGTTCTTGAAGCTACTTTCTCTCTATTTTATTTTATTGATTGCATATTTAATTTTTTCTTTTTTATTTTTGCGATTTGTAACGACTGAAGCTACTTGAAGATCTATTAAAATTGATAAAGCTGTTTTTTAAGCTATATATATATATTTTTATTTTGTGAATAAAAATATGATTTAAGCAAATATGATGAAATTCGAATAATACATGTATGTTTTGGATGCAAATATGATGAAATTCGAATAATACATATATGTTTTGAGTTTTGAAAGTTCTATACTCAAAGATAATTTTTTTTTACTTTGATTTAGTTTGTCGATATTATAGTTTTTTCTTCTCATGTTCCTCTAATTTTTCATTTCTTTCATTATTTTACTTTATTTTGTGGAGGCTTTAATAGTTTGAACGGCGTAGGGTGTAAAATACATGTAGATTTGTCATGTTTTATTAAGAAATAATATAGATTTTGAAGGAATTTTTGCATTTGTTAGAGGTTATTATAGGGCTGCTATGGGTAATTGTAATTAATGATTGCTTTGTGGGTTGTTAGGATTGTTTTGGGTAATTGTAATTAATAATTTCAGACTGTGAAAAATATTATTTAATTTGTGCTAAACAATATAAAATTATATATTTGTACATTGATATGGATTGTTATAGGCTGATATGGGTAACCATGGCTACGGTTCGGTTAACCGGAACCGCCGGTTCAGAACCGCCGATTCCGGTTCATAATTTTTGTGAACCTTAACCTTAACCGGTATGAGCCGGTTCAGTTACGGTTCAGGCCCTTAAGAACCGGTCCGGTTCCGGTTTGAACCGCCGGTTCAAATTATTTTTTATAAAAATAAAAATTATATTTAAAAAAATAATATTATTAATACATGAAAATATTTTTTTATTAGATTAAACACCACTTATAAAATTAATAATATTGTTTAAGTTATTTATAAATAATATTATTTATAAATATTTAATATTACAATTAAAATATAAAGAAAAAATTAAAAAATGTTTGAACATAATTACTAAAAATCAATTAACTACATAAATTATAATTATAAATATTTAATATTACATTTGAAATATTCAATAAATACAAATAATTGAAATATTAAAAAACTACATAAAAAAATTTAAACTTAATTAAAAAATTTGATAATGCCGCCTTATTCGCTTTCACCATTTCCACTTCCACCGCCTATCGTACTTCCGTCTGTTGCATCATAATCTAAATCTTGATCGTCATCATCATTATACTTTAAATCTTGTATACGCATTGATGCTTTGGACCAATCATTGATGCACATTTGAGCTTGCAATGAGTGAGGTGTTAGTCTTGATCGACACTCATCCAACACATGGCCTCCGGTGCTAAATATTTGCTCCACCGCTACTGTTGAGGCTAGAGAACTAAAAATTTCCCTAGCCATAATAGATAACACTGGAAATTTTTTTGTATGTTGACTCCACCACTGCAAAATAGGAAACTTGTAGTCTCCAATAACACCATCAAATTCAAAGCTAGATGATAAATATGCATCAAGTTCAATATTACTGAAGGTAGTAGTTTTAGGTCTCTTATGCCTTTCCATTAAAAATTTACCAGCTTTACTTACACTAGATGATAAATTTATATCCTCATTTTGACACCTATGTGATGCTGGAATCATTGATGCATATATTGATTCATATTCTCTATATAAGTCCAAAATAATTCTTTTAACCCCATCTATTATTCCAATAATATTAACATCTTTTAAATCTAATAGAAGATAATAATTGTTTAAATAATCAGTTAAAATTTCAATTCGCACACGAGGATCCAATACACAAGCAACAAGATTAAGAGCAGAAAAATCTTTATAATAATTAAGCAATTTATTCTTCATTGCAATGACAGTTTCTTTTAATTCAATATCATCTTTATACTCATCAAAAACAATTGCAATATTCAAAGCTTCAAAAACTACTAAATGGGATGTAGGATAATAAACACCAGATAAATGTTCAGTAGCATCATTAAAAACTTTTAAAAGATCAATCATTTTTTCACAACAATTCCATTGAGTAGGATATAATGTAATAGGTATAGAATTAAGTTCAAAAAATCTACATAATAATTCACGATATGGAAACGAATCACAAAGTAAATCATAAGTAGAATTCCAACGAGTTGGAACATCTCTTTTGAATCGTTTAGAAGGCATACCATATGGCTTACAAAATTTACCCCAACTTTTATATAATTGAGGATGTGACCATAAATAATTTAATGCAGTTTTAATTGGTTCATACAAAAAATTCAAAGTTCTCAAACCACTTTGAACACATAAATTTATAACATGACATATGCATCTAACATGAAAAAATTTGCCTCCTAAATTCGGTCTACAAATTTGTTCCAAATCATTAATAGAAGCAGTGTTTGCAGAAGCATTATCAAAAGAAATTGAAAAAATTCTTTGAACTAAATTATATTCTTCCAAAATACTTTTTATTATTTTATATATATTATCGGCAGTATGTCTATCATCAAAGAGTCGAAATGCAAGCAATCTTTTTTGTAAATTCCATTGATCATCAACCCAATGACATGTAACACCCATATATGAATGTGTTTGCCAATGATCACTCCAAATATCACTACAAATTGAAAGACGAAAATGACAATTTGTAAATAATGTGCATAAATCTTTTTTTTCTTTTTCATAAAGCTTGCGCAATGTTCGCGATAAAGTTGAACGGGGAACACGTTGAAATGCAGGATTCACATATTTTTGAATAAAAGTAGTAAATCCTATTTTCTCGCCAAAATTAAAAGTTAATTCATCAACACAAACGCACCTTGCCAATTCTTCTTTGACCACATTTTTGTCATAGTGAAAAATACCTTGTTTTTGAGTAGGTGCAGATGATGAGCCCGCTTGTACAAAACCCGTCAATTGTGTTTGAGTATTATCCATACCAGCTTGAACAGGATGTTTTTTGTGAAGATGTCTCCATAATGTTCCATAACCTCCTCCGTCTATAAATTTAAATGAAGAGGAGCAATAATTACAGTGTGCTCTTTTTTTGCCTTCCGTATTTATCTGTTTAGAAAAATGTAAAAGAAAAATATTAGATTTTAATTTTTTTGTTTTACTAGATTGATTTTGATCAAATGTGTCTTGCACTTGGCAATCCACTTCTTCTTCGTCATCCAAAATATTAATATGTTGTGAAATTTGCTCATCATTTATATTATCAAAATGACTAGAACTTGTCATTTTAATATAAATTGATAATAATAATAATTAACAATATTTTTAACAATGATAACAATAACGATTACTAATAATAATAATAATAACAACAACAATAACAAAATAATAATAATTAACAACAAATAATAAATATTACTAGCAATACTAATAAATAATAATAATAACAATAATTAATAATAAACAATAAATATTACTAATAATAACAAATAATAATAATAATAATAATAAATAAATAGTAATAAATATTACTAATAATAATAATAACAGTAACAAAATAATAAGAATAAGAATTTAAGAGAGTAGAAATTAGAGAATTGAGAGAAATTGAGAGAAATTGTGTAAAAATTAGAAAACGATTACTAATAATAATAATAATAACAACAACAATAACAAAATAATAATAATTAACAACAAATAATAAATATTACTAGCAATACTAATAAATAATAATAATAACAATAATTAATAATAAACAATAAATATTACTAATAATAACAAATAATAATAATAATAATAATAATAATAAATATTACTAATAATAATAAATAACAGTAACAAAATAATAAGAATAAGAATTTAAGAGAGTAGAAATTAGAGAATTGAGAGAAATTGAGAGAAATTGTGTAAAAATTAGAAAATGAATTAAAAAGATAGTGTATTTATAGTTTTTTAAAATTTTTTATTTCCATAAAATACCCCTCAAAATAATTTTTTTTTTCTGTTAGTAGGGATAAATTAGTAAAATATATATAAATTAAAAAAATAAAAAAATTTTTAAAATTAAAAATTGTTGCCAACGGCACATTGTGCCGTTGGCAACAGCACTGCCATGTGCAGTGTGCTGCTGGCAGGTGGCCAGCCAATGGCCACCTGCCAGCACATGTTCCATTTGTATAGTACTGTGCAGCATGTGCTGCACAGTAGTTTTTTTTTTTTCCAGTTTTGAACCGGAACCGCCGGTTCGGTTCCGGTTCAAAAATTTTAGAACCGGAACCAGAACCTTAAAGGAAGGTTCTGGTTACGGTTTTGAACCTTTAATTACGGTTTACGGTTCAGTTCATTGAACCGAACCGAAATCGCCGGTCCGGTTCAACGGTTCAACCGAACCGTGGCCATACTTAGATATGGGTGATATGAGTGTTAAGGGATTATATTGAATTAAATCATTTTCTATTCTAAATGGTAAAGCACTTTAGAATTATGTATTTATATATTGATATGGGTTGATATGGATTGATATGTGTTGATATAAATTGATATGAGTGATATGTGTATTAAAAGATTATATTGGATTGAACTTTTTTCTATTCTAAATGATATTTAAGTGTACTAAATTGTCTAAAATTGTATATTTGTATGTTAATATGGATTGATATGAATTAAAATTATTGATATATATGTTAAGAAATTATATTGGATTGAATCATTTTATGTTTTAAATGGTGGTTAGGTGTACTAAAGGATTTGTATGTTGATATAAATTGATATAGATTGATTTGTATATCAAATGATTATATTGTATTGAATCTTTTTATATTCTAAATGATATTTAGGTGTTCTAAACAGACTAAAATTATGTATTTGTATATTGATATAGATTGATATGAGATTGATATTGATGATATGTGTATTAAGACATTATATTGGATTGAATAATTTTTTATTCTAAATGGTGTTTAGGTGTACTAAATACTCTAGAATTATATATTTATATGTTGATATGGACAGAAGATAACCCAAGGGGGCATTCTTATGACTGCAGCAATTATGGAGTATGTTAAAATTTTAATTTTTTTTAAAGTTATTTGCATTTAGATATTGTATATTTACATAATTATTACTTAAATAATAGGTTTTGTCATTTGGGCTAACAGATTCACTGAGGAAAATATAAATTTTTTGTTTGAGTTGATCCAAAGAATCTTAAACGAGCTACAAACATCATCAATGCTCTATTGAGGAAAGTGAACAGATTGGAGAAAGAGACGAGAGAGTTAGAGAAGACAAATGCAGTGCATGAGTTGGATACAATTTTTTTCGTGGGTGTAGTAATAGTTACTGTAGGAATACCTATTTTCTCTTGTATGACTATGAAGAAATAATGATGATAGTGTATTTTTTTCTTTGTTAGTTGGTTTTCACTAAAAGCTGGTATAGTGTATTATTAAAGACAATATATGGCTATTATTACTTAAAGTTGGTATATTGAAAATTGTTTTATTAATAAATATTATTATCGGCCTATATATTGGGATAGAAAGTTGTTGATGTTAGGTGTATGCTATTGATGTTGGCTATATGGGTTGATATATATTTGATATGTACTGATATGGATATATATAAGTTGAGATAAGTTATTATACATTTGATATAGGTTGATATGAGTTCATATGTGTAGAAATGTATTGATATGGGTTGATATATATAGATATGTATTGATATGTGATGACGAGGTGGACTTTCAGAACTCCTTCTTGAGTTGAAGTTCGAGTTCTTCATTGGTTGACTTGTCACCTGTAAAATAAGAGACTAGTGGATCGAGCTCCAGTAGGGAGACTCCGATGCCTAAGTCAGTAATTGCTTTCTTAGAAAAAAAAAAGAGCTTTCTTAATTGTAAAAAGGATAGATTTACCTGTGGTGATCCACCTTTATTTATAGTTAGGAAGTAGGGGACAATAAATATATATATCAATGGATTTTCTGGATGTGTCAAAATCTTGTCAGCTGAGTCTAAAACTCAGTAGTACTAAATCTAAAGTTCGGTTGTGCTGAGAAAAGAAAATAACAAATTATCACTCAAAAATTACCGAACTGACATTCAAAAGTTGATGAATGACTATAGCTCTTCTCCTGAGGAGCTCGATTCCATTTTCAGGAACCTCTTCTTAAAGAGCTTGGTTCTTTCTTTGAAAACTAAAAGTTTGGTAATTCCTGGCTCGGTAATTCTTGGATAGTATCACTAGTCCCCACAATGTTTCTGATATTAATGTCAGAAAGGACAGATGTTGCAGGGAGAGGTTGGCTAAAATGAGCGGGAAAAGCCAAAAAATTTCCCACCCAAACCATTGAAGGTGATCCTTTATAAATAGAGGACATATCCATCTCATTTCTCACCTGTTGTTAAGTGTGAGAGCTTGGTTTGTTAAAGTTGTTGATAAACATTTAGGTGTTATAGCTCGCAATGAAGTGGATCGATATTCAAAGAGTAACTGAAGGTGAAGATTGTTATTGTACACTATAGGTGAGCATTTACTGTTATTTGTTATTATTGTTTGTTATATTTAGGAAGAAAATGAGTTTGTAGAGTGGGAGTATGTCGACAAACGAAGAGAGAGGAAAAGAACCATATAGACAATATAGTGATCCATAGCGATCAGATACTAATAGTACGAGCTCATCTAGAAATTAGGGCTCTAAGGAGAGAGTCAATCAAAGGGCAATCGGGGGATATTGGGATGGAAACCATGGCTAATCTGGGTCTTGAAGATGAAGATGAAGAAGGAGTTCGGGTTGGGACAGACCGATCTCGAGTGAAAAATATACGATGCTCGTTGAAAGAAGAAGATTTAAAGGAGATTAGAGAAAAATATCAGATACCAAATGAATATCAAATAAACTGTCGGGGGAGGATATGTGGGGAGATGATAATCTAGGACTCAATCAAATGATAGTTTATGAAGAAAACCTGATTGCATGAGTTCGGTTTCCTTTACGCTCATTCATTAAGCTATTTTTGTCCATGACAAGAATTTTCCTTGGGCAATTAAGTCTGAACTCATGAAGGACTGTCATATGGCTCAAGATTCTGAGCAAGTTATTGTCTATGGCACCCTCACTGAGAATTCTAGCCATTCTGTGTAATCTGAAATTACTGCCTAATGCAGATGAAGATTTTCTATTTTTACATGCTCGGCTAGGACTCGGACTATTCTTTAGGAAGCCGATTTAATGAAGGGTTGGAAAGATTGCTTTTTCATTCTAGAAAAAAGGGGCAGCCTCAAGTGTCGAGCTAGGTGGAACTGGGCACCACACTTGACTAAAATAAAGAGGGTGAACCTTGATCCCCAGGAGAAAGAAGTTTTTGATATAATAAAGTAGGACATTCAGAGAGAGAAGTTGAATGTCTTGTGGTTGATAAGAAGATACCTTCTGATTGGAAATGACCTTATCAAACCATTCCTTGAGGATCGGGCTGGTAATACTTGCTTGTATGTCATTTTGTTACCCCGGTAATAATATTTCTGATTTGTTGTTTTGGTGTAGATATGGAGAAAGGGAAGCAACTGGACCGAAAAGAGAAGCTAAAGAAAATATAAACTGATTAAGCTGCCAAAGCTACCAAATTGAAGTAGAGCAAAGTTATGGGAGAAACGAGCTCTAAAAGGAAGCGAATAGAGGAGGAGATAACCGATTTCAGTGATAGAGAGGTGACAATCGTTGCTCATGCTTCCTCTCTAACTGAGGCTGAGGTGATCCTCGAGTAGGGACTTGAGCTCGAGCAAACCGCAGGGCATCCCGAGGAAAAAAAAAACCAGTAGGGAGCTTCAAATGCGGGAGCAGAAGCAGTTTACTCTAAGGGGAGGGAGCATTTGTTGAGCTCCTCGCAAGTGCAGCAAGCTCTGTTTGAAGAGTTTAGGGTTCAGTATGGACCAGAATATTTGTAACTGACACAGAGGTTGGGAAGTTTTGCCGGGATTTTCTCATGAAGATTCCCAAAGAAAATAGCTTTTTGGGTGGGATGGAAATCAATAAACTACTGGAGCAGTTTACCAACTCAATTACCGATGTAAGGGTAGTTCAGGTTTGATTTCAATTTGAATTGACTATCTTCTTGGGACACTAACTATGGTTTCTATTTTGACAGTTCGGTCTTCTAGCTCTTCATATGGGAGATCAATTCAATAGGGCTCTGCATGAGTATAAAAAGGCTAAAAGCGATGTCGAGAAAGCTGTAAAAGCTGAAAAACAAGTAAAAAATCGGTTGAAGGAAGTCAAAGTTTGGTTAGCCAGAGCTGAGAAGCGAGCAAAGAAGTTCGAGCTCTAGGCCTTAGCTGCGATTGAAGCCGAGCAAAAAGCCTTGGTAGAAACTGCTGAGGTTCGCAAGCAATGGTCAGAAGCTCGGTCCGACCTAGAAGTCATAGAGAAGGATCTGTACACAACTCGTGAATTGCTAGCCAAAGAGCAAGAAGAGTTGAAAAAAATGAATGAAATAAATGAAGATCAGGCTTTGGAAGGCATTGCGAAATTTCAAGAGGTTGTGAAAGTAGATCGCTAGAAAAAATACCCAACATAGGACTTTGGCTTGGTAATGGATGTGGCTCCTGACCGAGCTCCAGAATATGCTGATAGGGAACCTGTTGATGTTAGTAGAGAAGCAGACTCTGAAAATGTAGAGCAATAAAAATATTATTCTTTCACCTTCTGTTGTATTTACTTTTTTGCATTGTATCACTATAGCTCGATTTTAGAGCTAAGACTTATCTTTGTTCAATTATTATGAATGAAATTTTATTTTATAGGTCGATTTACACCAATTTATTTGTATTTGCTGATGAATTTTTATATTGCATAGGACTCAGTGCAACTATGGCGCTTATGTAGTATTTTTAGTTCGGCGCGACTAAGGCGTTCATGCACGATTAAAGTGTGATTAGCTCAGTGTGACTAAGGTGCTTATGCATGATTGCGATTAGCTTGGCGAGACTAAGGCACTTGTGCATGATCAGAGTGCTTATAGCTTGGCACGACTAAGACACTTATGCACGATCAAAGTGCTCATAGTTCAGCATGACTAAGGTGCTTATGCACGAATAGAGTGCTCATAGCTTGACCGAGCCAATAGCCACTGGTGTAGCTGAAAGGTACAAATAAAGTGTCTCATCTGACACTGGCCGGCTAAGTAAAGGAGGTGAGCTGAGGAACTATTTTAACTCGAAGAACGCCTGCTGGCACTCATCTGTCCATTAAAATTGCTTGACACTCTTCAAGAGCTTATAAAAGGGCAAGCGCCTTTTGGCCGAGCATGAGATGAATCTTTCAAGTGATGTAATTCCCCCACTCAACTTCTATACCTATTTGATGTTCTTGGGCGGTTCCATTTCCATCATAGCTCGTATCTTCTCAGGATTGGCTTCAATACCCCACTTTGATATCATAAACCCTATAAATTTCCTTGATTGAACCCCAAATGCACATTTCTCTAGATTAAGCTTCATATTCACTTGTTTGAGAATATTGAAAACCTCCACAAGGTCGGCAGGATGTTCAATCGAAGTTTTAGATTTAATGATCATATCATCAATATACACTTCAACTGTTCGGCCAATTTGATGTTGGAAAAGTTTGTTAACGAGCTGTTGATATGTAGCACCTACATATTTCAAACCGAATGGCATAACTTTGTAGTAGTATGTACCTCTTTATATAATAAAAGAAGTTTTGCTCTGATCTTCGACCTTCAAGGGGATCTGATGCTAACCAGAAGAAGCATTAATAAAGTTGTATTCTTCATAACCCACTATTGAATCTACCAGGCGGTCAATGTTCAGGAGTGGATATGACTCTTTAGGACACGCTTGTTTAAGATCGGTAAAATTCACGCACATTCTCCACTTACCATTAGGCTTCTTTACTAATACCACATTAGCTAACCAGTCTGGGAATAAAATCTCTTTAATGAAGCCATTCGTCAATAATTTTGTTACCTCTTCTTCTGCAGCTAACTATTTTTTTGGACCCAACTTTTTTTATTTTGTCTAATAGGAATAGTTGTAGGATGCACATGGAACTCTTGAATCATAAGTTCAGGAGAGATCCCTATAACATCGGTGGGGTTCCAAGCGAAGACATCTTGATATTGCTTTAAAGTCTAAGTTAGGGCAAACTCTTTGTCCGAGCTACTGGAGCTTGCTATCTTCAATATCTTATTTATTCCCATTGTTATATCCTTCAACATATCGGCAGCCTCAACTCGAGATTCAAATTTTCTAGGCACATTAAGAGAGTCTACTGGGAGAACCATGTTTGCATCTTTAAAGAAGGACATCATAAGAATCGCGAGCCATCTGTTGATTGCCACTCCATGATATGCCGGGACCTTCATGACTAAGCTTTTCATGGAAATGCAAGCACCTACCCCTACGAGCAGCGGGCGTCCAAAAATTGCATTTTGAGCAAATTTCATATCAACCACCATAAAACAAGCACGACGGTTTTTGATAACTGATTCGTCTCCCAACTGGACATTGAGCATAATCTGTCACATCCCAAAGTTTAGGTAGTCGAGTATTAGGCAAGAAGGACATAAATAAGTGGTCAAATAGAGGCTTGAGATAGTCAAAAATAAAATCGGTGTGCAAAAGAGGCCCGTGAAGTCGACGGGACCTAAAGGTAATTTTTCGAAAGGCCGAGGACCTAAGAGTAATTTTTTAAAAAGTTGTGTCGGTTCTTAATAGTGATCCTAACGGATGCCATAAATGTGTTCTCGGGATTAATCGGGTCATAATGGTGGCGCACAATTTTTTTCGAAAATGCACGGTTTGTAAGTTACTGGCGATTTTTCGACAAGGGCATTTTGGATATTTCTACCGGAGGGGCGATTTTGTAATTAAATATAACTTTGGGGGCAAAATTTAAAAGAATAAAAAGCCACTTTCAAGTGGCCAAATCCTAGCCATTAAGTCCAAATGGGTTGGACAAATTTATGGCCATTGAAAATAAACAAATTAATTAAATGGAAATTAAATTATAAACAACTAATTTTGGTCTTCCAAAAATAAGTAAAGGATCAAAAAACACCACCATCACCACTTTTCTTCTTCCTTAGATCGTGCTCCCCCCTCCCTTCCATTTTCAAGGAGAAAATTTTCAAGTCTAAGCCATTTTTCAAGTGAAATTCAATAGGAAATAAGGTAAAATACCATCCTAAGTCTTATTCTTTCATTAGAATTAGGTATTAGGCTATGTTTAGGAAGATTTGATATTATGTTCATGTTGGGAAAGTATTAGTAAGTTGATGATTATAGTGAAAAATGATAAACTACTTAAAGGAAATGATGAAAATGGTGATTATTAGTAAGAATAAGTAAAGGATTGTTAGAAAATCATAAGGTAGCATCATGTTCATATCTAGGGTTTGTTCTTACATATGTGACATGTTAAATTCATAGGAAACCAAGGAGATTAGAGAGGAAAGGAAGTGAAATAGACAATAAGAGCAAGGAAAAGCAAGGTTTGGTACTTTAACTAATTATTTGTTCATTTTCTTAAAATTTTTCTGTTTTAGAATTAGTGAAATGCTGTGACTGGTATGATTTTTAATTAAATATAGAAAAATTTTATTGAAGTGAATTTTTGATATGTTGTGCATAAATATGTCTAGAATGACTGAAAATTATTTTTAGTTGAATTCGAAATGGTTATGATTATGGAAAAATTATTTCTGTTAGACCTGCTCTAGGAGGTACCTTGACTGAGACAGCCATGTTTCCGGATTTTTAATAAAATTTAGAAAAATAATCTTCAATTGAATTTTGTATATGTTGTTTTTTAGTGAGTCTAGTATTTGAGAAAAATAATTTGGAACCACATTGATTGAATTTAGTTTACGGAATTCACAAAATTCAGAATTGCTGCCAGGATGCAGGGCAACTGGAGCAGTCTGGTTGGGTGAACTACTTGACCAAGATTTTGTGTCCAGTTTGATCTGAAATTTTAAAGGAATGATTTTAAGATGTAAAACTAAATTCTTTGAAAATTTTAGAGTTTTTAGTCAAGTAGATTATTTTATACAATTTTTCAAAATAAGGATCAAGTTGAGTCCAAAACCAGAATTTACTATTCATATGGTCATTTTGCTAATATTTATTTGGTCATTTTTCAAAAGTAATCCAATTGATTCCTTATGCATATAAATGAGCATAATATGTTATTAAAATGACAAAATATGATATTTCACATTGAAATAATATAAGAAACATAAGTCGATAATTGTATAATGCATATTCGATTAAGAAATGGCATGAAAACTTTGGCTCCACTGGGTATCTGGGATAGTACTGAGTAGGGTAAGGGTATGATATATCATACTATATACAGTGCTGCTTTAATATAGGACTTCGGTCAGAGTTATATAGGGTGACGACCCGAGCTATATAGGACTTCGGTCCGAGTTATATAGGGCAATTGCCCGAGTTATATAGGACTTCGGTCCGAGGGCTTCGGTCACAGATTCCACAGGACTTGGTCCGCAATTTTTTTAGGGCCACAACCATAGAATATATATACAATTGTTTCAGTTAGTTCCTTACCATACGTTAGTCTACCAAATTGCCTTGTGGAGCGAACTGATAAAATGATAATAACTGAATATATGACATGTATGGATTGTTTTTACTGTAATATTATTTTTCAATACGACTCATTGCTCTTAAAAGTGCATTATGCTTTTATTATTTATTTTCCGTAATTAGTTAAAGTACCCACTAAGCAATGCTTAGCGAGTTTAGTTTCTTCTAAACTCGTAGGTTATTAGCAAGGAGCCAGTAGCGAGCAGAGGAGTCCTGCGATCTGTCGGCCATCAACAAACTTAGGTGGTGCTCTTCATTTTGTATTTTGGTATTAGAAACTGGCATGTACTTATTTGAACAATACAAAGAGATAACTTGATGTAGCATGTAAATCTAGTAATGTATAATAACTGTATGGTTTTAAATTGAGTTGGGTTGTGAATATTGAAGTGTGAATTCTTCTTGCAAGATTATAGTTGAGGTTATAAGGGTGGATTATTGGGAGTGTGCTTGAGTTGAATTGTGAATAAAAGTGTTTTTCAAAAATAAGAAAAATCAGTTTTGTCGACACTTGGGACCTAGAATTTTAAGGGAGACTCCGTCAAAATTTTTAGAAAATTTTTATAAGGAACATTAAGTAAGCTGACATAACCAGAGCTCGTATCCCGATGTAGCATTCCTCCTCGGCTTATTCATAGGTCGGGAAGGGGTGTTACATAATCGAGCCAAGTACTGGGATGCTATATCTAGAAAGACCAACTAAAAGAGCAAAAATGGGCTTCATGATATCCACAGATAAACCGAGCTTCTTATATGCTTCCAATGTCAAAAGATTAATGGCACTACCAGTGTCTACTAAGATATGATGAACCAGATATTCCTGAATAATTGCTTCAACTACCAAAGCGTCAGTATGCGGTCCAATGATTTGGTGAGATTCTTCCGGACAAAAAGTGAGGATTTTCTGTCATTGAGAAGACTTTTTTTACCTTCTGCTTCCTAGAAGCATCTACTATTTCATAATATTCTCCACCTGCTATGATATGGATAACTCATGCTGGGGCTTTCTTAGAGGCTCGAGAGTAGTCAGAGTTTGACCTTGGTTGATCTTTATCTCCAGATGCAGCAACAAACTGGTTGAGGCATCCCTCTCGGTCTAGTCGTTCAATTTTTCACTTTAACATACCACGATCATTAGTTTTATGGCCATGAGCTCGATAAAAACTGCAATATAACCCTGATCTCGGTTAGGATCTTCTCTCATTGGCCTGGGCCAGTTTACTTTAGAATTCTCTTTAAGCCATCGAAGTATACTGGCTCGGGAAGCATTCAACAATGTAAAATGCTCAGGTGCTTCAGATACAAGGAAAGTCCAATGCAAGGTTGAATGGTGAGATAGCCTTGTTGGGTTGTAGTTGTAACCTCTCCAGGAGGAGTTAAGTTTAGTGGATCTATAGCGGTGTGATTTATGGGGATCTTGTTTTGATGGCACGGGATGATGTTTAGATGATTCGTACTTATTGGGTTCAACATGACTTTTGGAGGCCTGGCCTTGATCTTGACGACTAGTATGAAGCTCTTCCCAAATTCGAGAACTTTCATCCACCCTAATGTATTTATGAGATCGGGCCATTAGCTCAGTAAAATCTTGAGGTGGATTCTTGCTTAAAGATTTGAAAATTAGGCACACTATGTGTTTCTAATTAGTGCCTCCAAGGCCATGTCAAAGTTTGCTTTAGAAATTTTACCCACCATGTTATTGAATCTTTTCACATATTCTCTTAACGTTTCTTTAGGTTTTTGGACGACTTTGAATAAATCTGCAGATATTCGGCCAGGATCTATAGAATCCACAAATTTGTTTACAAAGAGCTTGGTAAGTTGGCTAAAGTTATGTATGGAGTGTGGTTCCAAGTTTTTATACCACAGTTGAGCATTACCAATCAAGGTCTTTGGGAAAAGCTTGTACAAGGCAGAATCTGAGGTGGTATAAATTAGCGTTTTATTAAAAAAGTAGTCAACATGATCGCAGGGATCTACTATTCCATCATACTCTTTGAACTTCGGTATGAGGAAGTTTGGATATACAACACTAAGGATTTTCTTGGATAGGGGGAGAATAAGGCAGTATTATATTGGAGTTCTATTCCCCTGCACACTCACTTTATTCTTTCATCAACTAGAGCCTTGATGTATTCCTCTGTGAATAGCACATCCTTCTTAAGTTTTTGAGAATTTTGTTCTAAATAAGTAAATGCCTATGAAAAAGAATGCTTAGGGGAGCAAAGCCTCCTCCTAGTTTGGTTTCTCCGAGTCCATGGCACCGTTTTCCATTTGGGGGTGATAATTAACTTTAGGTTAAAATTGGGGAGGATAATTTCTTGGTGGGTAGGGAGGTGTGTTAGAAGCCGGTGGTGGTGCTTGTGTTAGTTGGAGAGGTGTCGAATATGATGGTTGCTGATGGCCTGGAAGGAAAATTCGGGTTTTAAAAACTAGGGGTTCGAGTCGTGTTTACGGTTGAGGGAGGCTTGCACCAACTTACGGTTCAAAATGAAGTTATTCGAAGTGTCTGTGAGCTCTTTAGCTATTTGATTTGCTAGGCCTGGGGATTGTACCACTGCCAATGCCAGTTATACCAATGAGGTAAGTAAAGTGGAGAGAGTTGTTGGAGCTGATTCGGCTTCAAGTGTGGTTGTTGAAGGTCCTAGTGTTGTATGATTTGTATGTGATGGTCCGAATTTGGGATGATTGCTAGGGTTATTGTTTGGGGTGGTGTGATTTTGTGGTGTATAGGGCAGTAGCAGAAGTCTTTTGTTTGTGATTTAAACATGTCTTGATGGCTCATGGGTGTAATCTTGAGTCCTGTTATCCATTGCTTGGGGATCAGCTAGTCCACGCTCACCACACCACTGATGACAAGGTGAACTTTCAGGACTTCTTCTTGGGTTGAAGTTCGAATTCTTCACTGGTTAACCAGTCACCTGTAAAATAAGAGACTAGTGGATCGAGCTCCAGTGGAGAGACTCCGATGCCTAAGTTAGTAATTGCTCTTTTAGTAAAAAAATGAGCTTTCTTAATTGTGAAAAAGATAGATTTATCTATGGTAATCCACCTTTATTTATAGTTGGGAAGTAGGGTACATCAATTGTATATATCAACGAGGTTTCTGGATGTGTTAGAATCTTATCGGCTGAGTCTAACGCTAATGGCGCTGAATCTAAAGCTCAGTTGTGCTAAGAAAAGAAAATGCCAAACTATCACTCAAAAATTACCAAACTAACATTCAAAGGTTGATGAATAACTATAGCTCTTCTCTTGAGGAGCTCGGTTCCCTGTTTAGGAATCTCTTCTTAAATAGCTCGATTCCTTCTTTGGAAACCAAAAGTTCAGTAATTCTTGGCTCAGTAATTCTTGGGTAGTATCAATATGGGTTGATATACATTTTATATGTGTTGATATGGATATATATAGATTGAGATAAGTTATTATATATTTGATATGGATTGATATGAGTTGATAGGAGTCTATATGGGTTGATATGTGTAGATATGTATTGATATGGGTTAATATATATTTGATATGGGCTGATATGGATATTTATGAGTTGAGATAAGTTATTATACAATTAATATATGTTGGTATGGGTTGATATATATATATATAGGTATTGATATGAGCTTATATACATTTGATATGGGTTGATATGTGTAAATATGTATTGATATTGGTTGATATGTGCTGATATATATTTGATATGGGTTGATATATGTCTCCATTGCAATTATTATATATAAACTGCTCAACCATCACACGAACATTTTAACTTGTCAAGCATATCAATACACATTCAAAATATCGTCATCCAAAATATGCTTTCCTCAACCTATAAAGTATCCACTCCATTTTATATATCTTTATATTCATTCAAAATATGTCCATTAAACATATCTTTCCACAACTTTCCTCAACCTTCAATACATATATCGATTTGGGATCCCAACAAACACGCATCCAATAAATTTTACACATATATCCATCTAACACATAAATGAATAATAAAATAGTGAGAATTTTGATTTCATCTAATTAAAAATATTTACATTCAATTTATCAATAATGGTTGCTATTCATAATATAAATATTCAAAATGAATACATAAATATTAAAGTAGTCACATCCTTATTAGTTTACAAATCATTTGACATCGCCATCATTGTCATCCTCGTCATCTTCGCTATAGTAAGCACCTTGTCTCTTATTTGAAGCATGGACCCATATAAACATTGTTGTGTTGTATATAAATGTCTCCATAAGATATTGTGTGCAATGCTAAAAATTTAGGTTCTTCTTTAGTATTTAAAATAGCTAAATAATATGTAGAACACAAATGATTCATGTTTTGGCATTTTCATATCAAAGCATATCAATCCATATCAAAGCATATCAAGACATATCAAGACATATCAATTCATATTGGTATGTTAATCCATTAAATCACATATCACTATCACTCATATCAATCCATATGAATCTATATAACTCATATCAATATATAAATACGTAATTCTAGACAGTTTAACATACCTAAATATTATTTAGAATAGAAAATGATTCAATCTAATATAATATTTTAATACATATATCACTCATAACAACTCATATCAACTCATATAAATCCATATCAATACATACCAACCCATGTTAATATATAAATATATAATTCTAGACTGTTTACACGCCTAAATACCATTTATAGCAGAAAATAACTCAATCCAATATAACCTTTTAACACACAAATCACTTGTATTAACTCATATCAACTTATATCAATCCATATTAATTCATATCAACATATAAATTAATAATTTTAGATTGTTTAGCACACATAAATACCATTTAGAACAGAAAATGATTCAATATAATATAATCTCTTAACACATATATCACTCATATTAATCTATATCAACCCATGTCAACTCAAATCAATCTATATCAATATATAAATACATAATTTTAGATTGTTTAATACACTTAAATACTATTTAGAATAGAAAATGATTCAATCTAATAAAATCCATTAACACACATATCACCCATATCAATCCATATTAACCTATATCAACCTATATCAATATATATCAACTCATATCAACCTTAACAAATATATATCAATGCATATCAAATCTATATCAATCCTTAATAAATACATATTAAATCATATTAACCCATAATAATTTCATATCAACCCTTATTGACCCATAACATACTTACAATTAAAGTATATCGACACATATCAAACTATATATATTTTATACTAATCTCGATAAATAGAGTTAGATTAAGTTTTGATTAAAACTCCAGCGAGAACTGAAATTTTTGGTGATAAGTAAAATAGATTAACCCAATGAAATTACTTTCTTTCTCTTTTAAAAAGACTAACTCGAAAAAAACTTTATTCTTTGAGAGAATTAAGGTTTTTTGTAGGAGAAAAAAGAGAATAAAAAATTATTGTGAATGGATTTAAGACATAAGAAAGGAGGAAAAGAGGATGAAAAAAAGAGAGAGAAAGATGAAGGAGGAGGCATGAGAAAGGGAGAGATAAAGAAGAGAGAGAGAAAAAAAAGGAAAAGATATTTCTTTTAGATCGATTAAAACTCCGATAGGAACTAAAATTTTCGGCGATAAATTTTTACTGCAAAATTGATTTTTAAATTGACTAACATAGTGAGGTCATATTCTTTCTCTTTTGAAACTATTAATCCAAAGAAAATTCCTTCTTTGATAAAGAGTTTGAGTTTTTTGTAGGAGAAAAAGAAGATAAAAAAAAATTGTTAATGAATTTAGAGCATGAAAGAGGAGGAAAGATAATGAAAAAAAAGAGAGAAAGAGGAAGAAGGAGGCGTGAGAAAGAGAGAGAGAAAGAAGAGAAGGAAGAAAAAAGAAAGGATAGTTCTTTTAGGGTAAATGATATTTTTATCTTTATTAGCCTATTTAAGATTAGTGGAGTTCAAAATTTATTAGCATTTTCTTTTAGGGTATTTTCTTAATTAATTCTCGAATATAATTGTTAAATAATATTAGTGGGATCCATGTTTATATATATTGTTTCTAACTAGCTGGGGTATCTCAGCTGGCCACCTGTTGTTACTCTCAATTGAGAGGGCAGGGGTTCGATTCTCATAAAAATCATATTTCGGGGATCGAGCTTTTTTTTTTTAAATAAATAAATATATATATATTGTTTCTTACTTTCTTATTTTAAAAAAATTAAAATATAAAAATAAAAAAATTCAAGAACTCAAATGCCAAAAATTTCACGATAAACTCAGCCTCTCATATAATTCACACTGTTCTAATACAATCTAAGAACAAGAATTACAAACATCATCATTTGTAATCATATTCCCAATATCAAATAGCTAAATCCATTGAATTGAATTGCAAAATAATAAAATTAATAACATTATTTAAAAATTTGTTCTTCCCATTTGAAATCTGTACTTAAAATTGTCATTTGAATTAGAAAATCATTCACCAACCACAAACACAAACATGCAATTTAAAGAATATGAAAAATTCAAATTCTAGTTTAAATATAACTCAGACTAAACTAAAAACACAGATTGTCTCACATATTCAGTCTTGGTAAATGGACTCTCAAATTTCTAATATCAAATTTCCATTCGATTTAGGTAAATGCAAAAAAACCTAGAAAAATGTTGAAATTGAAAAGCTGCAAATAATTAAATAGCAAAAAAATCCAAAAAAAATAATTTTATTTCAAAAGAAAATGAAAATAATTGAAATTGCAAAAAATCCAAAAAAATACAATTTTATTTTAAAAGAAGTGAAAATAATTGAAATTGCAAAAAGCCCAGAAAATGCAATTTTATTTTAAAAGAAAATGAAAACAATTGAAGCAAAAATCTATATTCTCGACTTGCAAAGCGAATGAGGACTACTGTTATTGTTTCTCATCAAAGCTCCACCTTTGTGACCAGTCATCGTCATATTTGCCAATTATCTCAATTCTTCCCGAGTAGGAAGAAGCTTTTCTTTTCATTTTTACATTAAAAAAAATGGAAAAAAATTATTGGACACCTCTGATTATGAGAGAGAATAATGAGATGAGTGAATACCCACACTATGAATTAAAATGTTTATTTGGTTCTTTTTAATGGTGAGAAAATATTTATTTGTTTTTTAGTGATGCTAAATGGGTCAAGTTAATCCATATCAAAACTATAAATAATATAGAAATTTGCTTATTTACCCTTAGTTTTGCTTTACTTATCTTATTATTTGTGCTAATTTTTCTACAGTTTACAGCTTTATTTTTCAAAACTCAATGCCATCAATAATTAGTACCCTTTCATTTTTCCAATAAAAGCATTTAATGCTAATATTATTAAAAAATAAAGTAATAATAATAATTTATTTATTTATATTTATTTTCTTTTCAATAATAAATTATACTTTATTAGTTTAATATTGAATATCTTATCTATATAATAAAAATATTTTTTTAAAAAATACTTTTTAAGAGATTGAAAATTATAAATTCTTCATTCACAATATGTATTATCTAAACTGCACATTTATCTTTTTTTAAAAAAGATCAACAATACTGCTAGCTAAATTATATTTTAAATTTTAAATTTTGAATTTATTTTATATATATCTTTTTTTAAATATAAAACATCTCATGTTACTATGTTAAATTTTCTAATAGTTTTGCTTTGGTAAAATCTAAAATCTTGAAATTAAGCAATGCTTCTATCAAAACTTTAAGCCAAAATTTATTTTAATAAGGGAATTGAAGTTCATTATTTAAACTAGCATTAAATAATAAAAATTTTGAAAATAATATGAAGTTACCGATATAACTAATTTGATCAAATAATATAAGCATGCACATGTATATATATATATATAAATGATTTTAGTTTATCAAGTATTTTATTTTATATTTTAAATAAGCCTAGTTTATATATGATTTATATATTGATTCTACAATATAATAATATCTGAAATAAAATAAAATAAAAGTATAAAATAAAAGTTAATAAATAAAAGTTAATTATAAACATAAAGCCATATAAATTAATTTTTTCTTCATCTATTGATTTAAACATATAAGACAATAGGTATAGAGAAAAAAAAAACTACCTCTAATAATATTTTATATTAAGATTTTGACCATTATGATATATTTTTAATTAAAAGCAAGTAATATATATATATATATATAAATTTAAATTATTTATTTTTTTGGAATTTTACAAAAATACACTAAAAAAAATAAAAAACATAGATCTTACTAAAATTTTTTTTGAAATTACAAAAATACAATACAGTGTCATTTTCATAAAACTTTTATCATTTTTTAGATTTTCAAAAATTTCGTATATTTTGTGCATATGTTGAATATGTTATACATATATTGCGAATATATTTATTTTTAGTTAAAAATATATATAATGTCTTTATATCTTCTTTAAATATATTATAAATATACTATAAATATAGTTCATATCTTGAATTTTAAGTGAGAATATATACATTATTATTAAAAGTAATATAATATTATGTGTAAATTGTGGATATATTATGTATATATTGTGAATATGTTAAGTTATAATTAAAAATATAAAAATATATGTATTGCTTTTATTTGTTCTTCAAACATGATGTAATATATAGTGTAAATATAGTTTATATATTATGTTTCAAGTGATAAAATATATATTACTATTAAATATAATATAATGTATATGTTATGTATATATTGTGAATATATTTTATATATGTTGTGTATATGTTATGTATATATGTATTATTTTCACATCATTCTCAATTATAATATATATATCTTGTAAATATTATCCATATATTAAATTATAAGTGAGAATATATGCACCACAACTAATAATAGCATAAATATATTATATATGTTGTGAATATATTATGTATATATTGTAAATATAATGAATTCTATAAGTAATTTCGGCACAATCCAAAATATCGCTATATTACAAAATAGCTATCTAAAAACAACTAAAACAATAATAATAATAAAGAGAGTTTAATAACCAGACAAAAAAATCATGCAAAAATAGAATAATAAAAGAAAACATGAAACAAATAAAAATAATAATAATTGAAAGGAAATTAAAGAAGGGAAAGAAAAGAAAAAAAAAACAAATCATGAAAAATATTGAATAAATGTACGTTTGAAAAAAAATAAAAAAAAGTAAAAAAGTAAAAAAGAAAAAAAAAAGCATCGCAAACTTGAAAAATAAAAATTCGAATTTGATGTAAATGCATTTTGTCTTTTCATAACCATTACATATTATGTTATGTTATTTTATTTTTTATGTTTAAAACTCAATAAGAAAAAATTTATGGGTTTTACTTAATTTATTTTTTATATAAACAGTAGTATGATTTTAATCCAATCTGGTATATTCTAAGCCATCAATCCAATTCATAAATTGAGAATATTTAGATTGAGTGATCATAAATTTTTTTTATAATTTTTTATTATCCTGTAACAATAAGACTCAAAAATTCATATCAGCTTTATATAAGTACAAAGAAAATATTTGCATCTAAAGTATCTATTAACATTTAAAATTTTTAATTCAAATAAAATAATTAAAAAATGGTCGATATAATATATAGATATAGAATAATAAGAAGAAAAACAATGTGCAATATATATATATATTTATATTTTTATAATGTAATATTCTATTTCATATATTTTTTAGTACAAGTTTATAATTTATGATCACATTTTTTAAATTCTAGCTGAGGACCATTGAATTTAAGACCCTTGTATGCAAATTACAAATAAATATAGCTGATATATTTTTTCATATTAAAATTCCTATTACTAACAATTTACAAAAGAAAAAATATTTAATAGTAGAATATTGACAAAATAGTTAATAATTTATCAATTCTATTTTACTTTGTACAAATATTATTAAATTTTAAATTTTATGTGAAAAATATTAATAAATATAAAATTAATTTCATTTATGAATGCACAATTAATTTTTATGTAGTGCTCAATGGTCATTAATAATATCGTTAAGACTAATTTTATTGTATGTAATGATTATTAATAATTCCATTCCTTCTAAATTAATTAATATTAGAATATTTATTTTACAATATAATTAATGTATAAAGTGTATTTGGTCTAAGATCAAATTGATTCAAATAGTATTTTTATTTTTGAAGTTGTTATGCATTGAAAAAAAAAGTGACGAGGTACACAAAAAAGACAAAAAGTGATGATAACTTTATTATGATTATTACTCTTTAGAATAATGTACATAAATTAAAAAAATAATTAGCCATTATAAATTTTATAAAAATTTTATTATAATTTATCTAAATATCATTATTCATCTTTCTCAATATTTATTCTTTTTTATTAATTAATAAGGAATAATTTTAAAACTTTTTAATTAATACTTCTTTAAATTTTTAAAAACGACACTTAAAGGAAAACAAAAAAATTTTATTATCTAACACTTGAAATAAAACATAGTGAGTATATTAAAATTAATTAGCACATCAACTTAAAACTAACGTGTGAATTAAGTCCGTCATTTGTTCATTTGGGGAGGGGCATATAATAGTTAGTTTTCGGGAAATCTGTGCTAAATTGACCTCAAAATTAGTTTAGGTACTCATTTATATCTTATACCTTCATCCAATATTTTGACTTTTGAGGGCATATTTGTATCTTTATCAAAATATTGTTTGATACAAATTTTATTTTTTAAATTAAAATTTCTCTGAAATATACTTTTGTTATCATAATAATAAGAAGAAATTCATAAGTTAAAGAGCAGCAGTACATAACCCCATAAGTAGGGGAATCTTACACAATACAAAGGAGCACCAGAAGTTGAACAATATAAATCTAACAAGAGATCTAAAATCAGCAATCATACAAGGATGACAACCTCTTGAACAAACCCAGTGCACTCTTTTCTTATGGACGAAGAGATCATCAAACTGATCTGCAGAAGGTCTAAACAAAAAAATCTTCTACTAGAGATAGGACAAAGAAGGTTTGAATTTTAGGCTTTGCCCTCCAAACCTCCTTCTCAGAGGATCACACTGAAAAAAGATTGAAATGCGTGATATGAAATTGTCAGGCCACCAGCGGATAGATGAATGATTTACTGGGATAGATAGGATAAAGTTGAAATCTTGAAACATGAGGCACAGTGATGTACCCTGGATATACATCAAACTTCCTGCAATGGCAAGCATCAGAGAATGATCATTGATTCTAGAATAACAGTGACGAACACAAAAAACCTTCGAACTAGATTGAACAACTTCTAGTAGATCCCAAAAACTTAGATCTACATAAACAAACCCTACAACCACGAGGATAGATAATAAAAGGACCTTAAAAGGTCAAATCTAGAGATAAAGTAAAGTAAAATACTAAAAACTATAAAAAAAACAAGAAAGGAAAGAAGATTTAGGGCTGCCAGTGGCCAAAGGAGCTGGCGGCAGCCCCAGTCTTAGACAAAAACACCAAGGGTCAGTGCTCTGTGAAGAAGGAAAGAAAGGAAAGACAAGGGAAAAAAGTATTTTTCTAGCCCATAATTAAGATATGATAAAAGTATTTTTTATTTAATATAAATATCGAAACATAAGTTTCTTTTATATAAAAATATGAAAGTTTTGTTGTTATCAATATTGATAAAATTAGATATTAATTTTAAAATACAGAAACATAAATCTGATATAAAAGTTATCAAAATAAAAAATTAATTTAAAATAATTTTATTTGGCCTATAATTAAGATAATATAAAGTACCTTCTATATAATATAACTACCCAAAGTGGAGCTTCTTCTTCAGACCAAACAAAAAAAAAATAAAAAGTGAAGTTTCTTTTATATATATAAAAAACTTTTATTCGCATTAATAAAAATACATCATGATTTCAAAATAAAAAATATTAAATAATTGCATAACGCACATTGCAATTAATTAGGTTGATTAATTAATCTAATTCGTAAAATATGTTTTCTTCAAATAAAGTATTATAGAAAAAATAAATTAGTTACACTTTGAAATGGAAAATTCAAAAAACATTAAATCAGTAACAAAAATTTAAAATGATATAAAATTATTAAAAAGAAAAGAAGAAGAAAATTAAAAAAAATAAAACATTTAATTTTAGATATTAAATTTTAGATAGGGTTAAATTTAGAGAAAAAAATATGTTTATAAGTTAATAAAAACGTAATTTAATATAATTTGATGTGATTGGTCAAATTTATATTTATAAGTTATGAAAAACTTGAGTTTAATGACTATGTATTAAATTGAAAGTTAAAAAAGTAAATTTACTAAATGAGTAAAATTCAGTGGCTAGATGTATATTTGTCCTAAACATATTTTTTCTAAAATATCAAAAGAATAAGATGAATAATTTCTTGTGACAATTAGTTATTCTTAAGTTTTTAGTGACACAGTAATTATAGTGATAGTATTTGAAATTTTAATATTTTTATTACATGGTAAACTTATTATCGACTTAAATTTATACCCTTTTTTTGGTCCTATATAATTTGTAATTTATTAGTCATTAGATCAAAATTATGCATAAGTTAATTTGCAATAACAAATATTAGGAGCCATAGGATTAAATGTTCAAATAAACTCCTTAAATATTACCATTCCCGACTTAGTTATATACATAAACATAATATTATATCATGTGTCATTGTCTTAACATTTTTACATATCCTAATTTATTATTTATCATATAATAGATATTTATTTAATATTTATTATTTATTTAGAGAGTCAAATAAAATTAACATATTATATTTGATATCAATTTATATTTATTTGAAGAGTCCAAATATGATTATGATATCCTATTTGATATTTATGGGGGGCGTATGGATATTAAGAGTCAAAGTTTATCATATCGGGAACACACAGTTCTCCAAGAGAGGTATAATGTATTGTTATACCAGATACCATAAACTTTCTTTGGTATGTTCAGTACCAATAGCACCTACTGTTTGGTTTTCAGCTTATATACCTCAAAGAACTGCAAATATTTCTGATGTATTAGAACAAGATTAGCCTGAGCTGTAAGTTTCATACAGAGTATACTCTATCCTTAGAGGGATTAACAGAGTATTGCTTTGCTAGATAGTCTCAAGCATCATTCTTAAATACAGCCATACCCAAGGCTTTCAACAGGACATCACTCTTTTCACTGTCTCTGGTTAACATATTCAATATTAATCTTTCCGGATCATTGCACACTATTCATAAATAAATAATATAATAACTCAAGTTGAAGAAGAAGAAGGTTTTTAGAATTGCATAGTTTTATTAAAAAGAGAGAAGGGTCAAATAACTCATCCTAATCCCAACTGATATATAAGAGCTCCTTATATAGACAGAGGAGGAGCAAATGTACAATAATAAAGTCGTAAGCAATGATTTCACAAAGCATAAAAGAAAACAGATAGTGGGTGTACAATCAAATCCCACTTATACTAGTAGTACAAGCACTCATTCTAAAAATAAATTATTACAGACATCACATTGTTACAAATAATAAAAGCAGTAAAATAATATAATAAGGCAAAATGACTAGGTGACAGATTCATATTCCCATAGTTTTCGTCTGTTGAGTCATATGAGTATTGCACTAAGGGATTATCTGTCATATATTCCATATAGTCAACACTGTCAGTCTGAGTAAGCTGAGTGGATTGAGCACTAGCTAAAGCTTCATTGATATTTGCTTGAGTGGTTAAAGTTCCATCAATATTTCATTCGACTGAAGAGTCACCAACTGTAGTGTTGGTAGGGATTGTGGTGACAATCAAATTTGCTGAGTCAGGTGGATCTGGAGGTGCTGGAAGAGATAAGAAAGAATCTCTTTGTGTTGAAGGTTGAGAAGTGCTGGGACCTGCTAGTCTGTCTGTTCATAATCCATGGGACCATAGTCAACAAAATATTCTTTTGTGAGCTGGCAAGGGAGTTCTGTCATTATTTCAACATACTGTTGGTCATATATAGTCTAATTTTTATTCTTCACTATTGAAGTGCAAATCATAGGTCTTCTGATTGTCTGAGGAAAAGTTCTTGAGTTATTGAGGTTGCATAGACGAGCTATTAACTCAATTTGCTTTTGATAATTGTGATAAATCTGACCAGAATATATTTTCTAATGAACAACTTAATTTCTTGACCAAAATACACATGTTTGAGGATATTGAAAAATAGGTTTATGTAAAATGAAAATAGCATGATATCCTCTTGCTTCTTCATTTGGTTTCTGCCATAATTATTTCTCATGAATAATCTGCAAAAACTATCGTTGCCACCATGAAACATTATTGAATCAATTATGAAACTTCTATGGTAAGAGATTTGCATGAATATCAGCTTAAATATCTACAGTAGAAATGTAGTTAAGCATGTCTAACACATGAATTTCTATAGCATGATTATACAGTGTCGTAAGACACCATAAGAACCATAACTTGGTTGAATACTTTGGATGAGCAGGACAAAGATGATAAACCAACATCCATGGGTATTCTGGATAGAATGCATTAACTTCTAGATCCACATCAAAATGATTATGAATATGTTCAAGATAAACAACAATGTGAGTTCTAGCAAATTCTTGAACTGCTGCAGGAGTTGTATAAGGACAGGTAGGAGGAAACTCTATATTAGGATTTCTCCATAACGGTGGTCTTGGTGGGAAATTTCCAAGTTTGTATCCTCTGAACATCATGATACAGAGAAAACTGTTAGCTGAAGTGATGACTGGTATCGGTTTTGAAGGTCTGGATAAAAGATCAGGAATTAAATTCTTTTGACTTTTAATGTGTTCCACATAATAGTCATATTTTAAAAACTATTCTTGGAGTCTGAGGAGTTGTTGAAGAGGTAGAGTTTTCTTTTTAAAGTCTAGGGCTCTGGGAAATAAGGTGTTATCAAGAATAATAAGGAAATGATGACCAAGAAGATAGAATTCAAATTTCTTTATTCCATATTTTACCGCCAAAATTTCCTTATAGACAGAATGATAGTGTTTCTCACTATCTTTGAATTATCCACTCGCATGTCCACAGTAATAAGTTTTTTTTATTAATTTTTTTTAAAAAAAATAGCACCCTAAAATTTATCATTAGCGTATGTCTGCAAGATTCTTAGACCATCTGAAGGGATATGGAGAGGAGTTGGATGAGTAGCAATCCTCTTAATGGTCTGTACAGCTTTTGTTTCCTCAATTGACCAAGATGGTGGATTCTTTTTAAGTAATTTAGACAACTGGCTAATGGACTGGGCTATAGCAGGATAGAAATCTCTGATATAATTAGTTATATAGAGAAACTGTTGAATATGCTTAAAAGTTAAATTTTTATCAGAAAATTTAAGTAGTTCTTCTGCTATATATGGACATGGAGTGTAAACTCCATTTTCAAAATGTAAGCCCAAGAAGTCAATAGAGTCTCAGTCCATGGTACTCTTTTTTTCAGAAATCATAATACCATACTGTTGAACAATAGAAGAAAACTGTTGAAGTAGTTTAAGATGGGCTTCTACTGTTGGAGAAAACAGTAAGATATCATCAATTTAGATCGAAGCTGAATATAAGATGGGCTGGAAGATTCTTATCATAGCCTTTTGAAACTATGATGGAGTAACTTTCAATCCAAAAGGTATGATTGTCCACTAATACTGACCATCAGAAAAACAAAAGGTTATTTTGGGCATATCTTCAAGCTTAATACTCAATTGCCAAAAACCCGCCTTTAGATGAACCTTGAGTATAAAGATCTTTGATAAAGGAAATTTGTCATCTGTAAGAAATAGATTCAAAGGCTTGTAATTGATAATAAGTCTCTTTTTTCCTCTAAGAACTTTTGAACGTTTCTCTATACAGAATGCTTGACAAGCCCAGTTGGACTTGATAGGTTCAATCAATCCTTGTTGCAGTAAGGATTCACATTCTTTTCTGGTAAGAACAAGATCTGAAGGAGACATTGCAGGATGAGAAGTCTTTGTAGGATTTATATCTTCATTCTTTTTGAAAGGGAGAGAGATGAAGAATTCTATATTTTTTCATAAAAGCTGCGGATGATAAAAATCAGCATGGAAATTAGCACAAGCTGGGAGTAATGAGATTTTTATATCTTCAAAAGTGTATTGGAACTTTTGACAGAAAAAATTCTCTGCATATCAGTATAGGCTCTAAAGAATTTTTTGTGTCGAATTCCAGTAGGAAGAATTTGAAAAATTCTGAATTTGCTGATAAATATCAAAACCTATCAATATATCTTTATCTAGAAGAGATGAACTAAGAACATGGATCCAAATAATACAGTATAGAAAGAACTGTATTCCAATTTTCTTCTTGGTGATCAAATGTGTAGAAAATACATTTTCAGCAGCTGCTCTGAAACATTCAACATGAGACTTCCAATAAGTATTTGGCAATACAACATGATTCATCATGGATTTATGAGCTCCAGTATCCATGAAAGCTATAAGTGGAATAGCTCTGTCATACTTAGATGGAAGGATGAAAATTTGAACTAGTGGAGTCATCAATGAATGATCAATAAAATAAGCAGAGGGTGATTGCTGTTGGAGATAATAAATAGCAAAATTATCATCTTATTCAAAATCAACAGAATTAGATTCTGAATAAGAATCATCATCATCAATATGAAGTACCATGATCATCTCTTGATATGCTTCATTATGTTCTAAAAGGACTGATTAAAATTTTAAATTATCAGGAAGAGAAATTAAAGCTTGATTAATCTATTGAATCAACTTTGCAGCTTTCATAGGCTTCTTAGGATAATTTTTTTTTGTTGCAAAATATCCTTTTTCTCCACATGCACAACATCTATCTCCTGAGCTTCTCCTTCTCTTTGAATAAGGAGATCTTCTTCTGAAAAATCTGAACTTTTTTCTTTTCTTTCTGAGTGGGTGAGAACGTTTATCCTTGAAAGAAAATCTGTGCGATTTCTTTTATGTAGGACAAACTCAATTCTTTTCTTTGTATTTAATATTGAAAAAGGCTGGTCTTTTACAAACATTTTGAAGAATCTTGTTATACTTCATGAATTTCTTCATGTTTTTATAATTTTCACACAGTCTACTTAATGCAGCAAGTGTAAACTGGTGAATTTCTCCCAAAGAGACTTTATCAAGAGGTCTGCCTATTTGCTGAATAGAATGATTAATCTCAGGCTGAAGTTCTTCAAGTAAAGATGTGATATACACCTGCTTCAAGCTAGGATCACTGTAACCACCTAACATATATAACTTTTCAGACATTATCTGATAATGAAAATTAAGATCTTTAGTATTTAAAGAAAAACATTTCATTTCAAAAAACTCTTCTTTATGTCTCTTTGCAATAATTGTGTGATCTCCCAAGAATATAGTATATATTTGTAAAAGAGCATCAGAGATCTTCAAGTTGAATAAATATAATTGAGTATACTCTTCCGAGGAAGCATACTATTCTTTGAGGCTTCCAGTAAATCTGAAAATAAATTTCTTAAGGACTTGTGGGAGAGAAGCTCCTTCTTTTTCCATTTGCAAATCAATACAGACATTAAACTCAAGAATCTTTGATCTCCATATTTTAGGAGGTAAATTATCAAAAGTAAACCAAGGACCATTAGATGGTTTATTGGTTCGTTAATGTTCAAATCTGAGATCATATTCTAGAGGGTAATCCGCTGGAGGATCTTTCACAATTGGTTCAGTGGCAGGAGGATCAGAAGGAAGGTCAGCCATTAAAAGCTGAGAAATATCTACCTACTAGGATTCTGAATCAAAGTCTGAAGAATCAAAATTTATAAAGTCTATTTCAGAGGAATCTGAATCAAATGTATAAAGTGCCATATGCTGCTTTGGAAATGATTTAGATACTCCTGGAGGAGGAGGAGGATCTGGAGATCTCATAGTCTCAGCATAAGTTTTCTAGAAGGATGAAAGCTTCTGAGAACCAGGAGGCTTTTGAGTAACAAGAATAATTGAAGTTGAGGATTTTTGAAATAATTGATGGACTGTTCCAAAATTAGGTTTAGTGAAAGGTATTGGTTGGTATGCAGGTGAGAAAATAAGATAAAAAAGATCAGGGACAACAGATTGAGATTATTTTGACAACAAATCTCTTTTCATTATCTAAAGCCTAGATTTTAAGATTTTGATTTCTTCACTTTTTTGATCAAAACTTGGTCCAAGATTATGTTACTGGATCATCATTCTGAGTTCAGTGTCTAACTGATAAATTCTCATAAGGAGAGAATTATGATACTGCTGAATTTCAGTAGACATAGATCTCAAAGCTAATGAGATTTTATCTGTCTTAATAGATAACTGATCAATCTTAGAGTCAATGGATTGTAAATAATTATTCTAGATTTGAGTATTCTGTGTTTACCAATTAAGAACTTCTTTTCCTTATGTAAGAATAGTGGGAAGAATAGTGTTTGGTTGAATGAATGATCTAGTACTGATCTTAGTTTGAGGATCAATATGTCTTTCAAGTGGTGAAAATTTTGATGATGCTGATAAAAATATCATACATGATTAAGGCTGAGGTATTTGGTTTAAGGGTTGATACACCAGTGGGGCACACCATTTAATTTTTTGTGGTTTAAGTATTTTTGGCTTTTTTGGAACATCAAGGAGTCCTTCTGCTCATAGGACTTTAAGAGCCTCATCATAAATAGAGAGAAGGAGTGGATACTCCTTCTGAATTTTTAAAAAAATTCCTATCCAGAGAGAGTTTCCTGAATCAGGAGGAGGACGTTTAAATCTTATTGCTTCAGATTTACATAAAGAGAAAAATCTCTTGGGTCTAGTAAGTCTGGTTGTTTTAACAGGAGGATACTGAACATCTCCTATTTCTTCATAACACATAAAATCAGGGTCACATTCTCCTGAACCTGAGGAATCCCAAATAAAATGGTCTCTAACTTTTTTTTGGCATAAATCAGACTACCATCAGATGCAAAACTGTAAACTGGAATCTTCTCTGTGTCTCTTGGAGAGGCTGAAATAATCATGCAAGTATGAAAAAGTTCTGGAAGAGAACTAGTACTTGTACTATCTGAATCCTTTACAGGTTCTTGAAAGATAATTGTAACTGTATCATCTTTTTTCTGATGAAGACATGATTCATTGTCTGAACATGTCTAGAATTTTACTGCTGCTTCTCATAAGTTATTACCCATTCCAAAGGAATAAGCTTTGTGAGATCTTCTCGAAGCAGTTGTCTAGGAGTCTGTACAATTGTAGGAGTAGTGTCTATATCTGCATAGATATAAAGAGCATCAATAGATACTCCTGGAATAGATAGATTAATTGCATGGTCTTGCAATCTGTACACTATCTGATGATGTATGATTGCACATAAAGATCCTTCAATTTGATCAGCTACAGTAATTTGAACTTGAATTTTCAAAGCATATGACAGATGAACATCATTCAAAGACAAATTATAATTGGGAAAAAAGGTCAAAACAACACTTTCAGCATTAAGTGTTGTTAGAATGGTACCAATCACTGTATTTTCAAAGTGGACATATCCGGCGTCTAACAGAGACAATCTGGCAGTAACTGGAAGACCTTTCATTCCATGGTAAGAAAGAACAATTCTCTCAGAGTTATATAGATATACACACAAAAAATCATAACTAGTATATTATTATCCTCTTTTCCTATAATACTATTCAACTCTTAAGTTATATCACTATTGTTCAACTACTATTGTTAAACTTATGTATAGATAATAAATCATATTATATATATATATATATATTTGCTTTTTATTTTTTTGATATTTTTCTATATTTCATTTTATTTATTTTTGTTTGGTAATTATGATGGAGAAGATTGACGTTCTTCCTCTCATCGTCATTTTTCGCTCTCTTCATTGCATGTCCTCCACAGTTAGTTATTGTTCAATGTAGTTAATTTTTTGAATTTATTTTGTGTTGTTTGATTTTGTATTTTTTTTGTTCTTTGTAAGATTTTGGGTTAATTTTTTTGTTATTTATTTTTCTTGTATTTTTAGGTTCTTTTTGAGCTTTTTTGAATTAATTATTTTTATTTAATTTTAAATACACTGTAATTTTATTTTAATTTATGTTAGGATTTTTTTATATCTATAATTTAATTTTTTATTAGGGTTTTTATTTAATTTTAGTTATGTTAATTATTTTATTTCAATTTTTGTTTAGGTTTAGTATTTGATTAGTTTTTTTTTAATGTATACTATTTAATTTTATCTTAGGTAACTTAGGTTTATATAATTTTTTGTTAGGCCTATTTTTTAATTGCTATAATTTAAATTTTGTAATTTTTGCAATTTAATTTTTATAACTAACTTTAGTTACTTTAACATGGATTCAAGATGATTATTTGCTTAAAATTATGGTGAGCTTTGAAATTATATATATATATATATATATTGTTGAGTAAAAATACTCACAATATCATGCAAGATCTTTTTTAATTTTTTTTTATAAATTGTTAAATATTGATAAATAAATAGAATATGATTGTTTTTATTTATTTTAGTAGCAAAATTAAAAAAAAATCTTATTTCTAAATGCTTTTAATTCTGATAAAAATAAACTTTTTCTTGTTTGGAAGTTTTTTAATATATATTAATTAATTATTTTATTTTATTATATATTATTTAATTTTTTATTTAATATTTTAAAAGTATAGTTTTTAATATTTTAATTATTTAAAAAATATAAAGTGAATAAAGTAAGCTAGTACCATTTCATGATAAATTAACTTCTTTTGACAGTAAAAACTTAAATTATCATTATTATCAAAACATCTAAAAACAATATCAAATTTAATTGAAGCAAAGAGATTTATTTTTTAATATTTTAATTATTTTAAAAAATATAAAGTGAATAAATGAGTCTCATAGTATCATGACAAATTAACTTCTTTTGATAGTAAAAACTTAAATTATTATTATTATTAAAACATCTAAAAACAATATCAAAATTTAATTGAAGCAAAGAGATATATTTATACTTTATTTGATAAAATTATTTTAATTCCTCTTTTTTTTTCTTAAAATTAAAAATAAATAAAAAATAAACCGGATAACAAGAAATAAATAACTCTTTATTTCACAATAAGTCAATTAGGAAAGCACAATCACACAGAATTTGAACCATAGTATAAAAATGACTTTTAAAGTGAGTGAAATAAATCAGTCCTGAGCAACAACTATAACTCCTTTGCCTGTATTTTTCCCATTAAAAAGCCGTTCTAAGGCTGCAGGACCACTTTCAATGCCTTGGTTTACTTCTTCCATGTAAACAATTTTTCCTTGTTTTACATAAGGCACTATATGATCCAAGAACTTGGAATACGAGTGATTGTAATCGTAAACTAAAAATCCTTTCATATTGATCCTCTTATAAACAATTTCCATCAAGTTGGTTACTCCTTCGGGCCGATCAAGATGGTACTGAGAGATCATTCCACTCGCAGCAATGCGACCATGAACTCTCATGTTGATTAGCACTGCGTCAAGCATTTTGCCCCCTACATTCTCAAAGTAAATGTCAATTCCTTCTGGGAAATACCTGCAATTGTTAGCCATTGATGAGTGTTCTACTGTTGTTTCATTGATGTGGGAACTTAATTAGTACATGTCTAATAAAGAAACTAATTAACCTTTTCAATGCTGCATCTAAATCTTTCTCTTCTTTATAATTGAATGCTTCATCAAATCCTAACTTGTTCTTCAAAATATCAACCTATATTATGACCAATAAATAACCAAAAAAAATAAGGGAATATATGAGAAATGAAGACTGTCCCACATGGAAAAATTTCCTTCTCTTAATGAAAAATAATGAAAAAAGTTAGTCAATTAAATACCTTTTCCTTGCTTCCTGCACTGCCTACAACATAGCAACCCATCAATTTAGCAAACTGCCCAACAATCTGACCAACAGCACCATATGCTGATGAGATGAAGACATATTCTCCTTTCTTAGGTGCACATATTTCATAGAAACCAACATAGGCAGTATGGCCAGGCATTCCTAAATTAAATATGTATTAGTTATTGAAATTAGAAAGTAGTTAATTAGTTAAATATTTTTCTTTTAAATCTTTCATGCTCTACAGCTCAAAGTCACCAATCCAAAAAAACAGCAACTTACCAAGAACTCCTGTATAGTAAGAAAGAGGTACATCAGTATGTTGGATTTTAACAAGGCTATCAAGCTTTTCTAAGAGACTGTATTCTTCCCATTTTGTTGGTCCCCAAACCAAGTCTCCTTCCTTGAGCTCTGGACTCCCAGAATCTACAACTTTTAACACTCCATATCCAACTATTGGCTGTTTATGTTTATGTATCAGAATACAATTAAAATTAAACAATTGATTTGTAATTATAATTTGATCTAAAAATAATTGACCATTTATGCAATTTAACGAGTTATGCTTACAGAATCAGTAGAGAAGGAATGGAAAAGGCGATCTTTCTTCTCATCTTTGAGGCCTCGCATGTAAGGGTCGCAAGACAAGTACAGATTCTTAACAAGAACACCTTTTGATCCTCGTGGAAGCTTGAGTGATATGGTACTAGTTGTTATGTACATATCAGATTCTTTTGGTAACCCAACTATTTCCTCTCTGCATATCACCTGCTTATTGCTTACCACATTTTCACCTGCCATTTTCACTTTCTTTGGTGTGCTTTTTGGAGTTGATGATGATCTTAGGACAA
This sequence comes from Garcia nutans, assembly GCA_947685225.1. Classification (NCBI taxonomy): domain Eukaryota; kingdom Viridiplantae; phylum Streptophyta; class Magnoliopsida; order Malpighiales; family Euphorbiaceae; genus Garcia; species Garcia nutans. Next base: position 402,425 of record CANTUV010000090.1, read on the forward strand.
CTATGCATTGGCAGAGCAACTGAGAGGTTGTCTTTTTTTTATACTAGTTGTCGGATGATAGAAATTTGATTTCATTAATTATTCAGAAGTATTTTAAAATTTTAATAAGAAAATAACTAGTTAATCATTTTTTGGGTCAGTGTGATACTGAAGTTTATCTATAAATCTGTGAAATTTTAATTAGTTCTATTACTAATCAGAGCAGAATTTAACAAATTCACGATATGTTTTGTAAATTTTTGAAGGATAACAATAAAAATTATGTATGGAATGGAAAAGCAACAAGCGTCCTGGTACAGACTAAAAAACACTTACTAGGCGGCTTCAAGCTTTCATAAAAGTGTCATAGCTGACGTATTTGATTATATAATTAATATTACTAAGTGCGGTTTTGTTAATTTGATAAAGCTAATTAGTTAAGTGGCAGCCTTCTGTACAAATTAGATAAGATGATCCTCTGCTGTTTAGGTACTGGCCAAGCTTGCCAGCGCCTGTTCAATCATTGCTTAAATTTCAATTTCATTGGCTTAGTTTATATATACAATTAATATATGCATAATATGATTGCCTCAAATCTAAGAGAAATTTTAAGTAATCATTTATATAAAATTGAGTCTTTGAAACGATCCCTTATAATTAATTATAAGGAAAGACCGCATATAAATATTCAATAGATTTGATTTTTTTTTGGACCTCGTTCATTACAGGAGTATTCTTACACCGAACTACCCTTTTTATTTATATAAAATTAAAATTCGACATATATCTTACTATTTTTCAGTTTATATATGTGTATTACTTTTTTATATAAAAATATATAAAAAGTGAAAATATTTTTAAAAAATATTATTTTTAAAAATATACTCTTTTTTTTTATTATTATTAGACATGGCCAAATATTCAGGTAGCCGCCTGGCCCGCCCGCCCGTCCACCCTCAAAATTTAACGGATTTGAATATATTTTTTTTATGTAAAGGTGGACGGTATCACCGGAGAATTTTATTAATAAATTAAAAGTATAGCAAATCCATACAAATGTTTTTACAAAACCCTCATAAAATGGGTCAATTGAATCTAAGGTAAGGAGAATTCAAATTATCAGAAATGACAATGCTTTGTAAACAACGAGGCAACGAATTAAAGTTATGAAACAAGTAAAGCTTGGGAAGTAAGGCGGCAATGATGAGCCAGGAAATTCGCCGCTTAATTCCCTTCTCGAAAAATATGAGAGATGGTAAGAGAGTGACGGATTTGAATATATATATATATATATATATTTCTACATAAGCCTTGACCGATCCAAATCTAATAAATTTTTGAACTTTTTTAAGGCGGGTCTGGACATACTTATTTAGCCTGGGCCCTGACTAACCCAACCTGTATATTATATAAATATTATATTTTAATTATTTTTAAGGGTATTATTTAAATAATTAGTATATTTTATAAATATAATTATTTCTTAAAAATTAAGTCTAATTTCAAATTATTTAATATTTATATATTATAAAATAATAATTCAATTTATTAAAACATATTTATTAGTTACTAAAAATTTAATATGCATTTTTTATTTTAATTAAATTAAATATGGGCTGGCCGGGTCGGGTCCAAACTAAGTAAATAATTCATGGGCCGGCTTAGACAAAATATATCAAATTTTTTTGGACTAAGCTGGGCTCGAGCTCAACTGTATAAAATTCAGCTCGCATTAAGCCTAGCCCGAATCAATCCGATATGATCTATGACTAGATCTAATTATTATTATAAGAGGAGCTAAGATTTCAGAAAGCTAGACCATAATCATATGTCTGTAGGATGTCCCAAGTTTAAAATAAACGCTCTTTTTTTTTATCATAAATATTTATTTTTTAATTTTTATTTTTAACCATTCTCACTCTCACTGATATATATTTACTATGTCATAAGTATACATATAAATTAAATTTAAATTTTTTTAAATTTTTTTTAAAAGCTGTAATATAATTTTAAAAATTTTAAAAAATAGAAACAATGTAATTTTTTAAAGAAATTATGGCTGGGCCAAATTTGTTGAATTTTATTTTTTAGCCCAAAATTACCCTAACTAAAAAATAAAAATATTTATACTTTAAAAAAAATTAGAGTAATATTTCAAAAATAAAAAATTAGAGCAAAATTTTAAAATATCTCACTCCCCATGAAAATAAGGTTTTTTTTTTTAAAATACATCTTCTCTCACTATAATTAATATTTTGCTTCAATTTTAATTTTTTAAAATTTACTATTAAATAAAAATATTCTAATAAAATAATAAAAATTACTAGTTTAAATTATTTTCTTAGCACATAAAATTTATTAATTTTGATAAATAAAAAATTTTAATTTAGATTATAAATAATAAATAAATACTCAAAAAATTATAAAAAGGCAAAATATATAAAAATATATTTATAAAAATTACTAAATTTATTTTAAATAAAATTTACGTATTATACACGTGAAAAATAATTTAAAAAATATTATATAAATGTTATACAGATGTTTGATAGATGTTATATATATATTTAATAGATATTATAGAAATTTAGTAGATATTATGTGTATATTATGTATTTATATATTTTATGCAAACGTTGTGTATTTTTTATAGATATTATGTGAATATTATATGAATATTGTGTAGATGTTGTGAGAATAAAAAATTTATAAAATAAAATTAAAAAATATTAAAAATATTATATAAAAATTTGATAGATGTTTAATAGATATTTGATAAATATTTAAAATATGGTAGATATTATTTAGTTTATTATGTGTATTTTGTATATACCATATATATATTACATATATATATATATATTTTATGTATATATTAAGAATATGTCATTAATTTTTTTTAAATAAAAAGTCAAAAATAAAAATAAATGAAAAATTAAAAATAGAAAAAATTAAAAATTAACATCAAAATGATAAAATTTTAAAAAAACGCATGAATTTTACAGATTTGAAAAAAAAATTGTTTGCCCACTAAACTAAAAATGAAAAATTGAAAAGTGGTATTGGGTGTAATTTTCTCTATTTTATACAGGAACATTTATAAAAAAAAATTTCAAAAATACTAAAATTAATTTTTTTTTTCAAAAATACAATACTTCTTACTAAAATAATTATTTTTAAAATATCTATTCTCTCATTTCAAGAAATATTTTACCAAAATTTTTATTTTTTTTAAAACTTTACTATTATATAAATGTATTCTAATAAAATAATAAAAATTAATATTTTAAAATATATTTTTAACTAATAAAATGTATTAATTTTCTATAAAAAAGTTTAATTTTTATATTACAAATAAGAAATAACACTCAAAAAATATAAAAAAGATAAATATATTAAAATATAATTAATAAAAATTATTAAATTTATTTTTTAAAAAAATTTACATATTATACATATATAAAAAGTTAAAAAAATTAATTTTATTATGTAGATATTTTTGTGTATATTATTTATATGTTGTAGATGAAGTATTGATGTTATGTGCATATTATATATTTTTTTTGTATATTGAGAGTATGTTGTATAGATATTTTGTATATGTTGTGCATATATAAAATTAAAAAAATAAAGTTAAAAATTAAATAAATTATGTAAATATTATATAGATGATGTATATATATTTGATGTATTTTGGTCTATGTGTATATGTTTGTTGTGCGTGCGTATTTTATTTTTAGTGTGTATGTTGTGAATATTAAAATAAAAAAATTATTTATGAATAAAAAATTAATTTTAAGTAAAAATGAAAAAAAGGGGAAATGCAAGAATGAAAGAAAAAAAAAGAAGAATGATTGTATATTTAAAAAATGCACTGTAACAACATATATATCATGTAATTTTCCTTGATTTTTTTAAAAAATTATATAACATATTATTTTTTTTTTGAAAAAAAACCTAATAGTTTTTATGAAATTTATTCTTATATTTGTCAAGAAAATTTCATCATTTGAATAGTAAAAAATGGAGGTACCTAATTTAGGTAATTCTTAGTAAAAAATAGACATATAATTTTTTAAAAAATAGAGAAACATTTTTTGTAGAAAATGGATGTGATTTTTTGTAAAAAAATAAAGGCATTTTTTTTGTCAAAAATAAAGGTGCATAACCATTGACAAACTTTCACCAATCTATTTTTAAAACCTATATAAATCTTTTAGATTTCATTTAGAGAGTACCCTAAAATTAGAGAGTTTAAGAGAGTTTGTGAGAAAAACTTAAGAGAAAATGCTTGTAAAAGAATTTTGTAAAGAAAATTATTATGTCTAAGTGTGTATGGATTGTGAGTGTTGTAAACAATTTATATATTTTCTCATTTCAATAAAATAATCTGCAGCAGGTCCAGAGATGTATGCATAATTTTTTAAACTCCGTTATCAAATTTGTGAGTATATTATTTTTGTTGTTATTTCACATTCTCACTAATGTGATTTATAGAAAAATCTGTGTAATCTTTTCAACAATTGATATAAGAGCTGTTGATTATGAATTCTATCAATTTTCTGTGAGGTTACTATTTATATAAATAGTAAATTTTATGAATAGTAAAATTTTATATATGTCTGATGACGGAGGTGTTCTAATACACGGTGCTCGCAAGAATTGTCGAAAAAGATCCAGAGGAAGTCAGATTCAAGTGGGAGTGATAACTACAGACGAAAGAAAGATAAAAATTAAAAAATTCTATGGTGCAGATTTTGGCTTTTAGAAGATGCAGATCGAAGATTATTTGTATCAGAAAAAACTTTATCAACTTCTCTTTGAAAAGAAGCCTGATGATATGAAGGAAGAAGATTGGAATCTTCTAGATAGACAAACTTTTGGAGTTATCCGATTAACACTATCCCACAATATTGCTTTCAACATAGCAAAAGAAAACACTACGACGAAACTTGTGAAGGCTTTCTCCAATATATATGAGAAGCCATTGGCTTCTAACAAAGTTCACTTGATGAGGCGGTTATTCAATTTGCGAATGACAGAAGGCGCATCGGTGGCTCAATATCTAAATAAACTCAATACAGTCACAATCCAGTGGAGTTCAATTGGGATTGAATTTGTTGAAGAAGTACGCGCATTAATACTCTTGTCTTCTCTACCTGAAAGTTGGAATTATACCGTCACAGATGTAACTAGCTTTTCGGGAAGCAAAAAGTTAAAATTTGATGATGTTAGTGATTTGGTCCTTAGTGAAAAGATTCGACGGAGAGAGTTGAGTGAATTGTCAACCTCTTCAATTTTGCATACAAAGTCAAGAAGAAGAAATTCAATCAGAGAAAATGGGCGCAACAAATCAACCATAGAGGTTGATCAAAGGACAAGAGGTCCAAATCCAAGAATCCTAATAATTCCCACAACTTGAAGACCATCAAGTGTTGATAATCTCATATTTATTCATGTATTGTAATGATTTTTTTTTAATTATGTTGTAATTGGTTTATATTTTGCCTAGAGGTTTTGTTTGTGATGATAGAATAATGAAGAAATTGCCTTGAGTGATGGAAATGGAGTGGCTAGAAGATTAAAAAGAAAGAAAACAAAAGTTAAAGAACACACACCGGCGTGTCTACTTCATCCACACACCCGTGCACTTCAAATTCTTGCTAAGAAGAAATGAACCGAAAGGAGGCAAAGGCAGAGGCAGAGGCATAAAACTACACACGTCCATGTGAAACTAACGTATACGCCTGTGTGTTTTCTCCAGAGTATGTCAAACTTAAAATTCTTAAGATTTTGAAAGCTCCTTCTTTCACACGCCCGTGTTCTGGTCACCACACGCCCATTCAGAACTGGAAAAACCTAGAAGAGTAAATTTCAAGGCAAAAACTTTTTACCAAAACCCTAGGGGCATATTTGGAATGAAGGGAATAATATAAATTCATCATTTTGAAGAGAGAGAGGCAACCAATGCTAGATCTAACCTTTAGCACTCTTATCCTTTTTCTCTTAAGGAAAAGAAAGATATCAAGGGAGAGGAAAAAGTAAGGAGATTGGAGGAGGAAGCTAGAGACTTGGAGAACATTTAACTACTTCAACAAAGAGTTATTCATTAAGATTCAGCAATCATTCTTGGTTTATAATTTCAATTTTAAACTTCTTGATTCTTTCTTAAATTCATTTATTGCAAGATTAGAGTTATGGTCTCTTTATTTAATCTTTATATTTATTTTATATTTGTATTAGTTATAAACAACTAATCCCCTTTATAGGATTAGGTGGATTTGGATATTTTAATAATGGGTTGATTCATTCATATAAGCATTTATTGAGGTATTTCTTAATTATGGATTTGCTAATTTCTTTTTTGATTGTTAGCAATTGATTGGCCACCGATTATTAAATCTATTAAATAACATAAAATACGAAAGTTGAATATAATTTAGATTGAGGAATCAACAACTTGGGGTGATTGACTTAGAGATAAGAGAATTGCTTTAAGATCTATGAATGTATCTTGATTGATTGGATTGCGTTTTGATTTATTCTCATGAGAATAGAGATTTAATTTTACTTGATTATATTTCTCTTACTTGAGAAAAGAAGTGAATGAGCTTAGTGATACTAAATATCCTTGATTTGAGAAGTAGAATCCATTGAGACAATTGATTAAACCTATTTCAAAACTCTAATAAAACCTAATCCTACTCTATTATTATTGATAATCTAGCATTTGATCTAAAAGCAATTATTTGATTTAGTTTAATTAATTAGTTGAATTATTAAAAAGTTGGTCATTTCCAAATAATAATTTAATTGAACTGAAGTTACTCAAAACAAACATTCTTTGTGGATATGACACTCGTACTCTCACTTTACTATGAGCCAAGATATCGTGCATGTGCAGTATTTCTCATAGTAAAACATACACCTAGAGCTGTAATCAGGCCTAGCCGAGCTTTAGAAACTCAATCTCGGCTCGTTATAAAATAGTCAAGTTTGAACTCAAACTTGAATCAAGCTTGAACTCAAACTTGAATCAAGCTTGAGCCGAGCCCAAACTTGTATCGAGTCAGCCATATATCATGTATTTCGAACTTGAACTCGAGCTTGATTTAAATAAGTTTAACGAACTCAATGAACTTATTTCAATTTTTATTTTTTATTCAACTTTTCTACATTTTCATAAAAAAATACTAAAATTAATATTTTATGAAAGATAAATAATATGATTATATATTAACAAAAATAAAATATTGTATTACTATAATGTTATATTTTACTATAAATTACTAATCTATTTTATATTGTATATCTTTTTAATTTATTTATCATATATACCATATATTAATAAATTATATAAATTAAATTAGTTAAAAAATTAATATATTCATATACATAGTTTAATATATATAAATTAAATTAAATTATATATATATATTTAATTAAATATACTAAACGAGCTAGCTGATGAGCTTAACTCATGAGCTTTTTAAATGAGCCAGGTTACGAGCTAACGAGCCGAGTATTTCTTAGCTTTAGCTTGACTCATTTAACAAATAAGCAGTTTGAGCTCAAGCCTGAACGAGTTTTTACCGAGTCAAGACCCAAGCCGAGCTCAAATAGGCTACACCTATTTCCTTTCTCATTAAAAGATAAGGCCAAAGTATGGTTGCAAGGTCAAGCTGCTGGAAGTTTCACTACATGAAAACTAAATGGTTCTTGGCTAAGTATTTTTCTCCTGAAAAAACTGCAAAATTCAAAAATAATATTACTAGCTTTGTGCAATATGATGGAGAATCACTTTATGAAGCATGTGAGAGATTCAAGGACCTTCAAAGGAAATATCCTCACCATGAGATTCCAGATTAGTTGATTGTTCAAGCCTTATATAATAGGATAACAGAACCATTGAGGAGTACAATAGATGCAGCTGTTGGAGGTGTCCTTATGAACAAAAACACAATAGAAGCATTGAAATAGCTTAACTCCATGACAATAAATAATTACTATTGGCCTAGTGAGAAGTCTTTGCCTAAAAAGGTGTAATGTTTAAAATTTTAAATACTAAATTTTTAATTTAATATTGATAATTGATAGTAAATAGTGATAAAAGTGGCATGAATAAGTGATGTAAATAGTGAATCTTAAAATTTACTGAAGAAATTATTTTTTACGATTAATGGGACTAAAAAAAATTGAATTAGAATCAAAAGATAAGAAAGAGGGTGCACCATAGCTAAGATAAGAGTGGCCACACTAGATTAAACTATATATATAAATGGACATGTGTGTGTATGTGTAGAACATTCTCCTCCACGCCTAGTATCACCATCACCACCAAAACTCCTCCTTTCTTCCTTCTTTTAAAAAATTTAGCCAAAATTTAAGAGAATATCACATCTAGTTATAAGTTTTTAGAAGAATAAGCTAGAAAATGTGAGATTATCAACAAGTGATTAAAGAAGAAGATGGATTTTGAAAAAGGTATGTGCTTATATATTTTAATTTGCAACTATTTGAATTTCTATGAATTTTATTGTTTGAATTGGTTGATTGAGTTATCTTTAATGAATTATTACCAAAAAGCATTTGATATGGACTCTTTCTATGTCAAAGAAACTAGTTTTTGATTCATTTTTATCTTAGATTTGGATATATTGTGTTTAAGTGGTTGAGTGTGCGAAATATAGAATTTTACTTGACATAGTAAGTGACACGACCATGTCACTGGACGTGTTAATGATGTTGTGTTTCAACATTGATGATATGGCCAGTGACACAACCATGTCTCTGGGCGTATCATAGCTATTGTAATGCAAGTTAAATGACATAACCAATGACACGCCAGTGTCATTGGGTGTGTCAAAGCTTCTGTAAGAATGGGCAAACGACACAGTCATTGACACGTTCATGTCATTGGATGTGTCACTTAAAAAAATTGCCCAAAATAACTTTTTATTTATCTTTCATCTGTAATTCCAGCAGAAAAAATTATAAGTCCTCAAACTATAAAGGATTTTCGAAATCAACCCTAACAAGTAGTGTAACAAATTTATTTTGAATATACGATAAATATGTGTGATACTAAGTGTAAAGAATTATTCCATTGAAGTGCTATACATAATTTAATATTAATTAAAAACTATTGAATTGCTCAAATCATACTGGTTTTAGATCTAGCTTGAGATTGAATGGCTAGCCAAAGGGAGGATATCTAAAATAATAGTGTTCACTCTATGCAATCAATTTATACTCTGTGTCACCATATTCAATGGGCACTCGTGCCATAGTGGGCCATTGGTTAAATTTTATACAGTGGGCATTAAATTGCCAACAGTAACACATTATCCAAATCTAGGACCTGAGTTCAGTGTGTATGAACATAATTAAAGAAGTTATCTACATTAAAAATATTGTGTTATATGATTATTATTAAATTAACCGATTATGAATTTAATCGTGTTTAGTATTTCAAATTTCAAAGAATTTATTAATTTCTTTATTTAACTTTCTAAAAGTAATAATTTTCATTATTTCTAAATCATTTTATGTATAATTCTCTTTCCTTTAAATTTTCTTGCATATTGTAAATACATAAGCATCACTAAGCTTTGCTTAGCATGTTAGAATTATTTTCTGACGCATAGATCAAACAGGAAGAGTTGAGACTGTAAAGTGAGAGATATATATTCTTAGTCAACTGCATCACAAAGGTTCAAAGAACAATATTATAAATATTGTATTCTGTATAGTTCACATGGCAATACTTTATAATTTTGTATGACAGTTATATAAGTTTGAGAGTAGTAAGAGAATTATAATAATGTTTACAATGTAAGTTAACAATACGAGTTCTTGTAAATTAAATAGATATATGTATGTAATATAGGCTTGGTCACAATATTTCTTTTGAAAGTTTAATAACTACGTTAATATATAGAAGTATTTTGGTTTTATTTACTATATTATGTATATAGGCAAGTGTGAGTATTTAGGTGACATCACTTATGTAATTAAACGTATAGACTATGGAGGGGGTGTTACAAAAGGTAGCTAGTGTGCATGAAGTAGATAACATCTCACATCTTTCAGCTAAGATTGATGCAATAGCTAGGAAGCTAGAACATGTTAATCTAGCTGTAACAGGTTGTGAAGGGTGTGCTGGTAACCACCAGTTTTAAGAATGTCCAGCTCAAGAACAAGTGCAATTTGTAGAAAATCAAAATCAAACTCAACAGTTGCCCTTTGGAAACACATACAATCCTAGTTGGAGGAACTATCCAAATTTATCTTGGGGTGGAAATCAAAGCCACCAAGGAAGTCAAAGGAACCAATTCAACTAAATAGGGGGTATCAACCACCATTTCCAAATAGAAATCAAGGACAAACACATTACCAACACAACAAATCGGCATATGAAGTAGCTTTGGAGAAATTCTTTATTGTATCTATTGAAAGGCTTAACAAGCTAAACAAACAGTATGATTGGTTGGAAGTACGAATGGACCAAATAGCTAGTCAAAATAGAAGTCTAAAAATACAAATTGGGCAAATTGCTAGCTCTTCAAACTCAAGGAGCCAAGGCACCCTCCCTCGCAAAATAAAAATAAATCCCAGGGAGCATTGCAAGGCAATTACCCTTAGAAGTGGAAAATAGTTGCAAGAGGCAATTCCAAGGAGAATTAAATCCAAAATGGAAAAAAGATGCAATGCCAGAAGAGGAAATACAAAACAAAAAGGCTGAAGAAAAGAAGGAGGAAAATGCAACTCTTCCTTCTAAGAAAGGGGTGAAGCCTTATGTTCTACCTGTTCCATTTCCCTAAAAGCTTCAAAAGAATAAGTTGGATAAGCAATACGAGAAGTATCTTGAGGTCTTCAAGCAATTAAAAATCAACATACCTTTTGCAGATGCTCTTGCCCAAATACCTTTATATGTCAAATTCTTGAAAGAGATTCTTTCAAATAAAAGATCTTTTGAAGAAAATGCAGGAGTTGCCCTCATTGAAGAGTGTAGTGCCGTGATACTCAAAAAACTTTCATCCAAATTGAAAGATCACTATTGGTGACTTTGAATTTAATAAAGCTTTATGTGATTTAGAAGCAAGTGTAAGATGCCAAATTCTATTCTCAGGAAGCTTGGATTCACAGAATTGAAGCCCACATGGATGACACTTCAATTAGCATATCGTTCGGTAAAATTTCCTTTGGGGATTGTAGAAAATGTGTTAGTTAAGGTTGATAAGTTTTATATTCCTGTTGATTTTGTTATTCATAAAATGGAAGAGGATATTGAAATTTCTCTAATCTTGAGGAGACTATTTTTAGCTACTGCGGGGGGCTATGATTGATGTTAGGGTTGGTAAATTAACCTTGCAAGTAGGTAAAGAGAAAGTAGAGTTCAATCTTAGTGATTCCATGAAAGAACCTAGTTTTATGGATGATTGTTTCAAGGTTAACACTCTTGATGAGTTAGTTCAGGAAGTCTATAAAAAAGAGTCTAGTGAGGACCCTTTAAAGACTTGTTTAACCCTTGGTACAACTCAAGAAGATGACAATCAAGAGATTACAGCTTATGCTTATTCCTTACAAATGACACTACCCATGACTTTTAGGAGGTTTGAAGAAATAAAAAAATCTACATCCTTACCACCAGCTCCTTCGATTGAAAAACCTTCAATGCTTGAGTTGAAATGATTACCTTCCCATTTTAAATATGTCTTTTTAAAACCTAAAGATAGTTTACCTATAATTGTAAATGCTCAATTATCTAAAGATCAATTAGAGCAAACATTAGATGTGATTAGAAAATTTAAAAAGGCTATTGGTTGGACTATTTCTGACATTAAGGGGATTAACCCATTATTGTGTATGCATAGAATTTTGATGGATGATGATAGTAAACCAGTCGTAGATGCATAAAAGAGATTAAATCCTAATATGAAAGAGGTGGTTAAGGCGAAGATTACTAAGTTGTTGGATGCATGTATTATTTATCCAATTTCAGATAGTCCTTGGGTAATTTTAGTACACATTGTACCGAAGAAAGGAGGGATGACTGTAGTTAGAAATGAGAAAGATGAATTGATCCCTTCTAGGACAGCTACAGGTTGAAAAGTGTGCATTGACTATATAAATTAAATAAAGCTACTCGAAAAGACCATTTCACTCTGCCTTTCATTGATCAAATGTTAGAGCACTTAGTTAGTAATTCTTATTTTTGTTTATTAGATGGATACTTTAGATATTTTTAGATATCTATTGCCCTAGAAGATCAGGATAAGGCTACTTTTACTTGCCCTTTTGGTACTTTTACTTACAGAAGAGTGCCCTTCAATTTATATAATGTACCTGCTAAGTTTTAACGTTGCATAATGGCCATTTTTAGTTATTATGTTAAATGATTTATGAAAATTTTTATGGATGGTTTCACTATTTATGAAACTTCATTTGATGTTTGTTTATAGAATTTAACCAAGGTACTTCAAAGGAGCGAGGTGACAAATCTTGTTATGAACTGGGAGAAATGTCATTTCATGGTAGAAGAAGGGATAATCCTAGGGCAAAAAGTTTCCAAAGAAGGAATTGAGGTGGATAGAGCTAAGGTTGAAATCATCGAGAAGCTACCTCCACCAACAAATGTCAAGGGAATCAGGAGTTTTACAGGAGATTCATAACGAATTTTTCAAAAATTTCTAAACCTTTATGTGACCTCTTGAGTAAGGACTCTAAATTTTATTTTTCTGATGATTGTCTTATTGTTTTTAATAGGTTAAAGAAAACATTGACCACAACTCCAATTATTGCACCTCCGAATTGGACTTTACCATTCGAGATCATATGTGATGCCAGTGAGTATGCACTAGGAGCTGTGCTTTACCAAAGGAAGGACCGTAGGTGCTATGCCATAAATTACACCAATAGATTGCTTGATGATGCTCAAGTAAATTATTCCATTATGGAAAAAAGATGCTTGAGGTAGTTTATTCATTAGATAAATTTTGATCTTACATCGTTGGGTCGAAGGTAATTATGTATACCGACCATGCCACCATCCAGTATCTCATTTGTAAGAAAGAGGCAAAACAACATTTGATTTGTTGGGTGCTTTTGGTTCAAGAGTTCAATGTGGCTATTAGAGACAAGAAAGGTCTAGAGAATGTTGTTGCAGACCACCTCTCTATATTAGAATTAGAGACAATAAATAGAGAGAAACTCTAATCAATGAAAATTTTCATGACGAACAACTTTATGCATTAAAAGGGAGTTTTCCATGGTATGCTGATATTGTCAACTACTTGGTCTGTAAAATTGTGCCATTTGAATTTAATTCCAATCAAAAGAAGAAATTATTCTCTGAAATGAAGCATTATATATAGGAGGATCCTTTGTTGTTCAAGAATTGTAGCAATGAGGTGATCCGTCGATGTGTTTCAGAAGAAGAGTTTCACTCCATACTCGAGTTTTGTCATTCTAGAGAGTGTGGGGGATACTTAAGTTCTTCAAAAATGATTGCTAAGGTATGACAATCTGGATTTTTTTGGCCAACGATGTATAAAGAAGTGCATAATTTTGCTAAGAACTGTGATCGATGCCAAAGAATGGGCATTATTTTAAGAAAGGATGACATACCTCTAAATCTTATTTTGTGTGGGGCATTGATTTCATGGGACTATTTTCTTTTTCTTTGAATAACCAGTACATTCTTGTGGTCATTGACTATATTTCAAAATGGGTGGAAGCAATTGCTAGTCCAACCAATGACTCTAAAGTGGTGATCCGGTTTATGAAGAAGTTTATCTTTTTCAGATTTGGTGTTCCCAGAGCCATTATTAGTGATGGAGGTTCACATTTTTGCAATAAATCTTTTAAAACCCTTCTTAAGAAGTGTTTTATGCCTTATCATCCATAAATAAGCGGCCAAGTAGAATTTTGAAATAGAAAAATTAAGTGGATTGATATATTTCTAATTTATATATATATTAGTGTCTTTTTCTAATATGTTTAGTGTGTTTTATTAGGATTTATTATGTGTTTTGTTTTAATTTTATGTTTTTATGTTTCTTTGTGTTAATTTGAGCTTTAGTTGTGGTTTTATAGGTATTTTGGTGGAGAAGAGGCCTTAGTAAGATGATGGAAGTGATTGGAAGAAAAGCTTGGAGTGCAGCCAGTTTCACAGCGTGCCTGTGAGATTTCTGAAGCCCTGTGAGAATAGCTGGATGGACCCACTGCTTAAAGATTATTAATTCTGTTTAATGGGCCACGTTTTATATTATTATGGAAGGCTTAAAAATAGGGTTTTAAGTGAGAAAATGGGGGACCACATGAGTATTTTAAAAAGGAGGAACATGGGGAAGGAGGACGTGGAAAAGAGAAAAGGAGAAAAACTTTTGGAGAGTTTTTTTAGGGTTTTCCTAGTGGATTAAGGATTTGGAGAAGAAGAATACAATCTTGGATCTAAGAGTTTGGTTTTCTTTTCTTTATTTTATCTTTATTTTGGAACTATGTATTTCTTCATGTCTTCTCTTTATTCCTCTATGGAGTAGTTCTTTTTGTTAGGGGAAACATGACCCCTTGATTTAGATGGATGCTATTTGATAATTATTGTGTTCTTCAATTTGAGATTTATGCTAAAGTTAGTATTTTCTTAATGCTTGGATGAGTTGATTGATTTAATTTCCTTGATTGTTTTCTGATAGAAGATTAGGGATTGAGAATTGATTTATTTTGTTCATGATTTTATAATTTTGGCATAACTATCTAATTTAGGTGTTTTCTGATAGAAGCCTGGATTGGATTGTGGGGTTAATTTGTTTCCTGATAGGAGGATTATTAAACTAGGTTCTAATCTATGCGATTCATGCTCTAAGGGTCCTGATAGGAGTTGGAGATGAATTGAATATTTATTTCCGGATAGGATAAATTGGCTTAACTTAAAAGAATCTACCAATCTCAATTTGATATCTTGATTTAATTGTTTTGTGCATCCTAATAAGTCAAGGGGGAGTGTGGATCCTAACCTTTTAATTATTGAATTTTCTCAAAAGTTGTCTAAGTGCGATTTTAATTTATTTTTGCTAAGTTTATTCGAATTGATCACTTAATTGCTTGCTCAAATAATAGTGATAATTTTAGTTAAAATTGGCCTCTAAACTTTGGTCCTTTGGGAGACGATATCGGGACTCCAAGTCCTATATTATTTGATTGACTAGTATGCTTGTTAGTGTTGGCTAGGACGCATCAAGTTTTTGGCACCGCTACCAGGGACCATAGATTTGGTTGAAAGTTTTCTATTATTTGTCTATTACTTTGAGATTTTATACTTGTTGCTTGATATTGTTTCTTTTAGGTCTTGTGTTGGTATATGACCAGAGCTAGTGGTTGGCCATTAGTGGAGTTCGATCCGGAGCCTGAAAAAATTTTACGTTTGAGGAGAAGATTAGCTAGACAAGCTAATATGGCAGACCCGCGATTGATGGTAATCTTGTGGAAGTGCAAGGTGGCAATGGTGATAATGGTGGTAATCGAAATCAAAGACCACAACGCACTATGCAAGACTATGTGATGGCACAGCCGAATGGAGCTTTACCTTCCATAGTGAGGCCAAATATTCCTGCAAATAATTTTGAGATCAAACCTCAAATTATTCAAATGATTCAGAATGGTTATCAATTTGGAGGTTTAGATCATGAAGATCCTCATCAGCACATATTCAATTTTCTTGAGTTGTGTGCCACTTTTAAATACAATGGAGTTCCTGATGAGGCTGTTTGGTTGAGACTTTTTCCTTTTAGCTTAAGGGATAAAGCAAAGCGATGGCTTACATCTTTGCCATCTGGTTCAATTAGAACATGGGATGAGTTGTCAAAGAAATTCCTTGGTAAGTATTTTCCACCCTAAAAAACAATGAAAATTTTAAATGAGATTTCTTCTTTTATGCAGGGTGAGACAGAATCTTTGCATAAGGCATGGGAAAGATTTAAGGATCTTTTGAGGAGGTATCCTCATCACCAAATTCCTCTGTGGATGCAAGTGCAAAATTTTTACAAAGGAATTAATGTTCATGCTAGGAACATGATTGACGCTGCTGCAGGAGGTTCAATCAACAGGAAGACACCCGAAGAATCCTTTGAGCTCATTGATGAGATGGTAGCTAACATGTTTTTGTATCATGATGCACGAGCTCAACTAAGGACAGCAGCTGGGGTGTATAATGTGGATGCTATGAAGTCTTTGGCAGCTCAAGTGGAGGCGTTAAATAAGAAGATTGAAGGAATGCAAATTCAAGCACCTCCCGTTGTTACCATAGCTTGTGATTTTTATGGTGGAGGTCACCCAAATCATGAGTGCCAAGCAGGTAATATGTATGCTACTAACCAAGTTTCTGATCAAGTCAATTTTGTTAGTAATTTTCACAAGCAGAATGATCCCTATAGCAGCACTTACAATCATGGTTGGAGGAATCATCCTAATTTCTCTTGGAGTAATGCAAATGTGCAAAGACAACCACCACCAGGATTTCAACCCCAAGCTCCACAACAACAACAAGTGAAGAAGCCTTCCATGGAGGATTTGATGTCTCAACTAATCAAGTCCAATGAGACAAGATTTCAGAATCAAGAAGCCTCCATCAAGAACTTGAAAGCGCAGATTGGGCAATTGGCTAATGCAATGGCTGGAAGATCACAAGGTGCATTACCAAGTACGTCTGAGACAAATCCAAGGGAGCATGTGAAGGCGGTGACATTGAGGAGTGGAAAGGTGTTGGAGGATCATAAGCCTAAAGAGAAGTTGGAAGTTCAACAAGATCCAGTAAGCCTTGGTGAGGTAACTAAAGAGAAAGCGAATGAGGAAGAGGTAAGTAAGCAATTGGATAGTGCAAAGAAAGGTATGTCTTTTACTACTCCCTTTTCATCTAATGTAGATTTAAGAAAATTTCCATATCCTGATAAGATTAGAAAGGAGAAGTTGGATTCTCAATTTTCTAACTTTGTTGAGATCTTTAAGAAAATTCACATTAATATTCCTTTTCATGAGGCTTTGGCTCAAATGCCTAAGTATACAAAATTTCTTAAAGATATTCTTTCTAATAAAAGGAAGTTAGAGGATAATGGCACTGTTGAGTTGACTGAGAGGTGTAGTGCTATTGTGCAGAATAGGTTGCCCACCAAATGTAAAGATCCAGGGAGTTTTACCATTCCTTATGAGATTGGTAATGTTGAGTTTGAAAAGGCATTGTGTGACTTAGGAGCTAGTATTAATTTGATGCCTTTGACTTTGAGTAAGGAGTTGAATTTAGGAGAGTTGAAAGAAACAAGCATAGTGTTACAACTTGCAGATGGTTCCACTAAAATCCCAGCTGGGATTATTGAGGACCTTTTGGTGAAAGTTGGGGATTTTATTTTTCCCGCTGATTTTGTTATGTTGGATATGCGTGTTGATAGAGTGACCCCTATAATTTTTGGTAGGCCATTTTTGGCCACAGCTGGGGCATTAATAGATGTTAGAGAGGGAAAGCTTACTTTGAGATTGAATGATGAGGCAATTGTTTTTGATATTAATAGGGCAATGAAGTATCCTGCTTGTGTTAAAAATGAAATGTGTTTTTCCATTGATTGCTTTGATGATTGTTTGAATGAATCTAAGCAGGAAATTCTTTTACCCAATGAAGAAGAGCGGGTATTGGAGCAATGTTTTGCTTTAGGAAGTGGAGATGGTGAGAGTGCAAATTTTGATGAAGAAAAGATGACCGAGGAGTCTCCATTGCCTTTGGAGCTTGAGAAGAAGGAGGATTCAAACGATTTTTCCATTGAATCTCCTAAACTTGAATTGAAACCTTTACCTTCTCATCTTAAGTATGATTTTCTTGATGGTGAGAATAACCCTGTTATTATTTCAACATTTTTGACAGCATAGGAAGAACAGAAGACGATTGAGGTGTTGAAGCAGCATAAGAGAGCAATTGGGTGGAATTTGTCGGACATTAAAGGGATAAGTCCAAGTGTGTGCATGCATAAAATCTTGATGGAAGATGACTATAAGTCCACAATTCAACCACAAAGGAGGTTGAATCCAACTATGCAAGAGGTGGTGAAGAAAGAGGTGATAAAGCTACTTGATGCAGGTATTATCTATCCCATTTCTGATAGTGCTTGGGTAAGTCCAGTTCAGGTCGTTCCCAAGAAAGGGGGAATGACTGTGGTGAAAAATGAAAATAATGAGTTAATTCCTACTAGAACTGTGACTGGGTGGCGAGTGTGCATTGACTATAGGAAACTTATTTTAGCCACTAGGAAGGATCATTTTCCTTTACCCTTTATTGATCAAATGCTAGAGAGGTTGGCTGGGAATAGGTTTTATTGCTTTTTGGATGATTTTTCTGGTTATTTTCAGATTCCAATAGCCCTTGAGGATCAAGAGAAAACAACCTTTACATGTCCCTATGGCACATTTGCCTATAGGCGCATGCCTTTCGGGTTGTGTAATGCACCTGCTACATTTCAGAGGTGTATGATGTCCATTTTCCATGATATGATTGAAAAGTGTATGGAAATCTTTATGGATGATTTTACTATTTATGGGCTAACATTTGAATTTTGTTTGCATAATCTTTCTTTAGTTTTACAGAGATGTGAAGAAATAAATCTTGTGCTAAACTGGGAGAAATGCCATTTTATGGTAAATGAAGGGATAGTTCTTGGGCACAAGATTTCGGAGAGAGGTATTGAAGTCAACAAGGCAAAAGTTGAGGTGATTGAAAAGTTACCTCCACCGACAAATGTTAAGGGAGTCAGGAGTTTTCTTGGCCATGCAGGGTTTTATCGAAGGTTTATTAAGGATTTTTCTAAAGTTGCAAAACCTTTGTGTAGTTTGCTTGTGAAAGATGCAGAATTTGATTTTGATGAGGAGTGTTTGAATGCTTTTAATATTTTGAAGGAGAAATTGATTTCTGCACCGGTGATTGTAGCACCAGATTGGAGTGGTCCTTTTGAATTGATGTGTGATGCTAGTGATTATGCTTTAGGTGCAGTTTTGGGTCAAAGAAGGGAAAAGTTGTTTAGAGTTGTGTATTATGCTAGTCATACTCTTACTGAACCTCAATTGAATTATTCAACTACCGAAAAAGAGTTTCTAGCAGTTGTTTATGCTTTTGAGAAGTTTAGATCTTATTTAATAGGGTCTAAAACTATTGTGTATACTGACCATGCAACTCTTAGACATCTTTTTGCCAAAAAGGATTCTAAGCCACGATTGATTCGTTGGGTTCTTTTATTGCAAGAGTTTAATTTGGAGATTCGTGATAAAAAGGGAGTTGAGAATGTGATTGCTGATCATTTGTCCAGATTGGATAATCAATTATCTTCCAAAGAAGAAAATGTTTCTGAGTTTTTCCCGGATGAGCAGATATGCGCTATTATGACTTTTTCTACTAATGCACCTTGGTTTGCGAATATTGCCAATTATCTTGCAGGTGGATGGATACCAAAAGAATTCACTTTTCAACAGAGGAAGAAGTTCTTGGCGGATGCCAAGCATTATTTTTGGGAAGATCCTTACCTCTACAAGCTTTGTCCAGACCAAATCATAAGGAGGTGCGTTTCTGAAGGGGAGAGTCAAGATATATTGCATCATTGTCATGATGGAGAAGCTGGTGGACATTTTGGAGCTAATCGTAATGTGGCGAAGGTGCTTGAATTAGGTTTTTTCTGGCCTACTCCTTTTCAAGATGCTAAGAATTATGTGAATGCATGTGATAGGTGCCAACGTACAGGTAACATTTCCAAAAGAGATGAAATGCCCCTTAATAATATTCTTGTTTGTGAGATATTTGATGTGTGGGGGATTGATTTCATGGGTCCATTTTCGTCCTCTTATGGGAGTGAATATATCTTAGTAGTCGTAGATTATGTGTCAAAATGGGTAGAAGCGGTGGCTACTAGGACTAATGACTCTAAAGTTGTTCTCCAATTCTTGAGGTGAAACATTTTTACTAGATTTGGTACCCCTAGAGCGATCATAAGTGATGGTGGTAAGCATTTTTGCAATTACCAATTTAAAGCTCTTCTCAAGAAGTATGGGGTTAGACATAAGGTTGCTACACCTTATCATGCACAAACGAGTGGTCAAGTAGAAGTGTCTAATAGAGAACTTAAGAGAATTCTTGAGAAAACTGTAAGTAGTTCTAGGAAGGATTGGGCACTTAAGTTAGATGATGCATTATGGGCCTATAGGACAACTTATAAAACACCTATAGGTATGTCACCATTTAGGTTGGTTTTTGGGAAAGCTTGTCATTTGCCCGTAGAGTTAGAACATAAAGCATTTTGGGCGACTAAATTTTTAAATTTTGACATGGAAAGTGCAGGAAAGAATCGTTTGTTGCAGGTGAATGAATTGGATGAATTACATTGGTGGGCGTATGAGAATGCTAGTCTTTACAAGCAAAAGACTAAGCAATGGCATGACAAACACATTACAAGGAAGGAATTTGTACCAGGTCAGCAAGTGTTACTTTATAATAGCCGGTTGAGGTTATTTTCAGGTAAGTTGAAGTCGAGATGGAATGGTCCATATGAGGTAGTTGAGGTTTCAAGTTTTGGTGCAATTTTAATTAAACATTTGAAGTCAGGAGAGACATTTAAGGTGAATGGCCACAGGTTAAAACCGTATATTGCAAATCGCTTTGAGCCGGATCTTACGGTTTTGACTTTGATGGATTAAAAAAAATTTGGAAAAGTCGAGCTAGGACTATAAACTAGAACTTTTTGTATTTATATTTGTGAACATTTTAATTTGTTTTCTTCTACTAATTTAACTTTTGCAGGGTTCAAAAAAAAAGGAAAAAAAAGAAAAATTGCACGTTTTTAAGCCAAATGGGCAGTAGGTTTTGCAGGGTCCCTGTGAAAAATGAGTCTTTTTGCTCAGATGGGTAGTGGATTTCATAACCCACTGTTGAAATTTTGTTAAGACTTCACTTTTGAACCATTTTCTCCTCTTTTAATTTATTTATTTATAAAAAAAAACATGATTTCATTTCCCCTCCTGAAACCTAACTTGCTGCTCTCAACCCACAAAAATTCTCTCACCCTTCGACCCATCACCGATCGTCAATCCCATTGCTACTGCCGACACTGCTTACTGCAGGACTGGCCTTCTGTTTCTACTCCGGCGGCTGACTGTGCTGCTTCTTTTCTTCCTTCGGCGATTGTTTCTCTTTCTTTCTGTTTTACCTATCTCCGCCGATCGGTCATCAAGTATTGCAGCACCGATGATCGTTTCTGTTCAGGCGGCTTGACCTTGTCGTTTCTTTTTCTTCTACCGGCGACCACTTTCTCCTCCGTTCGTTGGCAAAGACCTAGAAGAGAGAGCCTAAGAAGTTTCCCCTGCCGTTCTTTTTCACCACCACTGGAAAACGATTTCCAGCTTTGCACGCCAACCTTCACCGTTTGGCGATGCAAGAATGACGGCAGTAGCTTCCCTTCCATTCGGTTTCTTGTCCCGCTGCCATAGCTCCATCACAATTCTTGGGTCTTCTTTTCTGCGTACTACAGGTTTGAGTTCCCAATTCATATTCTGTTATGCTCTTATCCTTGTTAATGTTGCAGCCCTGTATCAATTTGGTTTCATATTATTTGCTGGATAATTTTGTTTGAGTGTTGGATGGTGTTTGTTTGCCTATTTCTGCAAATTTGATTATCATAGTGTAGGGGTTTTTATTATTATTCTGTTGCTTGAAAAGTGATTTCAGTTTTGTGGTTCTAATTGCTGCACCAAAACAGGTTCTCCTTCTTACTTTAATATTCGGCTCTTGTGTGTGAGATTGTGATGAACTGTGGATAATTTGGATACTATCTGTAGTAGTTTTGGAATTGTTTTTGTGGGTTTGAGCTGATGTTTCACTTTAGGCTACTTATTCTGGATAATCATTCTTTATATGCTATATGGTATTTGTTTGCCTCCTTTTGAAAATCTGCTTATCATAGTGTTTGCTTGCCGAATTGTTTTTAGTTCCGTTTTTATAATTGTTGCACGAAAACGGGTCTTTAATCTCATTTGTTCGTTAATTTATGACTCGTTTGTGTGAAATTGCTACTACCAGTTTGTGGTTTAGTTTGTTAAATTGAGAAATTGGAATTCTGAATTGGGGTGCTTTGCTTGATTAGAATTACTTAACTTTTGTTTTGAGTTTGTTGTTCAATGGCACCTAGCAAGAAAGTTAAGGCAGCCTCTACATCCAAAGTCGCTAAGGCACATTTGAAACAACTTTTGGTTGTTACTAAAGAAAAAGCAACTAGTACGAAGAAAACACTCACATTTGAGACTCCAGCAGGTTTAGTATTTGAGAATGATGCTCAAAAACGCAGGTATGCTTTCTTGACTAAGCGAGAGATACAAACTACAAAGTATGTTGATGATTCTGCTTTGACTACTTTGGGATTATTGGATGATGTGCGTTGTTTGTTTGGTAATATTGGTTGTTCTACTTTTGTGAGTCTTAAATCACCTACTTATGTTGATGTTACTAGGGAGTTCTTGAGTTCATATTTGTGTGCGCATAAACCCTACACCGATGAAAAATGGACAATGACTTTTTGATTGAACAATGTGACAGTCACCAAAACTTTGTCTGAGTTAAATGCTTATTTTGGTTTTGATAATGATGGTGAGCAATAGTTTGCTCAAGGATTTAGAGTTGATGATGCATGGAGGGAATTATGTCAAGGGAGAGTGTCTAAAGTTCACCGATCTTCTAGTCTACGTCCAGTTCATAGGTACATTCATCGTGTGTTAGCTAAAACACTTTTTGCACGTAGTAGTGTTAGTCAAGTCAATAAGAATGAGATTTTCTTTCTATGGGCTATGGAACATGGTTTGAGTCTAAATGCTGGTTTGTGGCTTATGCGGAGTTTTGAACATGTTGTTGTTGATCATGGTCCTATTGTTATAGGAGGTTTGATTACTACTATTGCTTTAGCCATGCATTATACTAATTTTGGAAATCCAGTTGGAAATTGAATTCTTGTTGATTTGCACATTTGTACATCGATGAAATTATGTGAGAACTCTTCTGGTGGTGATGTTATTAGCACAGGTGATGCTAACAGGGTAGATGCCGATGTAGAGGAGATCGAGACAGATGATGATAAGCTATCGGCACAGCAGGCTCTAGCGTCTAGCTCCGGAGCGGTTACTAATGAGATGGTTATGCAGAGGTTGTTGAGAGTTGAAGAGAAGCTAGATGCCTTCCAAGCTGAATTTCATGAGTTTTTACAGCGCCAAGGTCCACCAACAGATCGTTGAGTTTTACAGCATGTCCTCATATGCTGTCAAGGAGTTTTCTAATTCCTTTTGTTTCTTTTATGTGTTTTTGCATTGAGGACACTGCAAATTGTAAAGTTTGGGGTAGGGGATTGTTTCGATTGTGTTTCTGTTTTGTTTTGGTATTGTGTTTTTGTGAGATATTATGTTGCTGTGTTTTTATGTGTATGTCATGTGAGTCGTGTTATGTTTAGTGTTGTTTTATGCTCAATTCGACAATTGTGAAATTCTTGAATGATGCAACTGCTGAGAGATGAGATTTGAACTTGAAAATGACCGTCATTGCACTCATAGGGATTGAATAAACTTGTTTACACTTTAAAGTTTTTAATGTGTTTAATGTTTGGTCAAGTTTCTTTTAATGCACGTTTTAGATGGCGGTTTTCAAAGTTTGTTTTTGAAATCAAAATTATAAATAGCTTCTAAGAATGCTAGAACTCTCTTGAAGTTCCCTTGAGGCGAAATCCTAGATGAATTGAGATGAAGGAAATGATTTAGGCCATCTTTTGGACGAATTACATGGAACCTTATATGTTTATCCTACCTTGACATTACCGTTCTTTAACCCCTTCTAGCCCAAAGTATGCTAAATGCGTACTTCAAAATTCTTTTCATAGCTCAATATGACCATATAACCTAAAAGCCTTTGACTATCACCCTTTCACAAGAAAATAATCTTTCCAATCATTTTGTTGAGCATATGCATGATCTTATTAGGAATAGTTATGTGCACTCAATTGTTTGGTGTTTTGTAGTCGGAACTCGAGAACTCCTACAACCCTTATATGATAGGTATTGAATTTAGTTGGGTTGAAATTTCATTGATACTGTCTTTAAGGATGTTCTTGGGTGGTTAAATTTTAAAGTTATGTTTGTCTTAGAATATGTACTCTCCTACAACCCTTGTGTTTAAGTAATTATTTGATGGGTTGATTTTGTAATTGTTATTTGGGGAGTTTTTGAAAAAAAAAAGTAAAAGAAAAAAAAAGAAATAAATAAATAAAAATAATATGGGTAGAATAATTGCAATATTGTATTAAGTGCACATGTGGTTATTTTGCGGCTTATAAAATTAGTGCATTGCTCATTTTAAGGCTTATTGTGGAATGATTCATTTTCTTGTTTCTTTATCCTTTATGCTTAACCTTTTATTTGTAACCTACACCTGAGCTTACCCTTTTATAAAGACCTGTTGATCCTTCATTTTGATTTGTCTACATTAGTGGAGAGGGAATCGAAAAGAGAGCATATGGTTGTTCTTCAATTTTTTTTTTATTTCAAAAAGAAGCTAAAAAAAATGCATTTTCAGCTTTTGTTAATTGCTTGATGAAGCGTGCATTAATTCAAACTTAACTAGCCCGAACACTTGAAGACTCTTTAGTGTAACCTTGTTGATTTGGTTTTTATGACGATGGAATGATTTGGATTGTTTGAGTCTTTGATTAAAGTGGTTAAGTTGCTTAGGAGGCTTGCAAGCGATGGGCTGAGCATATATGTGTTGGTTGTTTTGTTTATTGTGTTTGTTTGGTTTTACTCAAGGACGAGTAAAATCTAAAGTTTGGGGTAGTTGATATATTTCTAATATATATATATATATATTAGTGTTTTTTCCTTATATGTTTAGTGTGTTTTATTAGGTTTTATTATGTGTTTTGTTTTAATTTTATGTTTTTATGTTTCTTTGTGTTAATTTGAGCTTTAGTTGTGGTTTTGTAGGTATTTTGGTGGAGAAGAGGCCTTAGTAAGATGATGGAAGTGATTGGAAGAAAAGCTTGGAGTGCAGCCAGTTTCACAGCGTGCCTGTGAGATTTCTGAAGCCCTGTGAGAATAGCTGGATGGACCCACTGCTTAAAGATTATTAATTCTGTTTAATGAGCCACGTTTTATATTATTATGGAAGGCTTAAAATAGGGTTTTAAGTGAGAAAAGGGGGGACCACATGAGTATTTTAAAAAGGAGGAACGTGGGGAAGGAGGACGTGGAAAAAAGAAAAGGAGAAAAACTTTTGGAGAGTTTTTTTAGGGTTTTCCTAGTGGATTAAGGATTTGGAGAAGAAGAATACAATCTTGGATCTAAGAGTTTGGTTTTCTTTTCTTTATTTTATCTTTATTTTGGAACTATGTATTTCTTCTTGTCTTCTCTTTATTCCTCTATGGAGTAGTTCTTTTTGTTAGGGGAAACATGACCCCTTAATTTAGATGGATGCTATTTGATAATTATTGTGTTCTTCAATTTGAGATTTATGCTAAAGTTAGTATTTTCTTAATGCTTGGATGAGTTGATTGATTTAATTTCCTTGATTGTTTTCTGATAGAAGATTAGGGATTGAGAATTGATTTATTTTGTTCATGATTTTATAATTTTGGCATAACTATCTAATTTAGGTATTTTCTGATAGAAGCCTGGATTGGATTATGGGGTTAATCTGTTTCCTGATAGGAGGATTATTAAACTAGGTTCTAATCTATGCGATTCATGCTCTAAGGGTCCTGATAGGAGTTGGAGATGAATTAAATATTTATTTCCGGATAGGATAAATTGGCTTAACTTAAAAGAATCTACCAATCTCAATTTGATATCTTGATTTAATTGTTTTGTGCATCCTAATAAGTCAAGGGGGAGTGTGGATCCTAACCTTTTAATTGTTGAATTTTCTCAAAAGTTGTCTAAGTGCGATTTTAATTTATTTTTGCTAAGTTTATTAGAATTGATCACTTAATTGCTTGCTCAAATAATAGTGATAATTTTAGTTAAAATTGGCCTCTAAACTTTGGTCCTTTGGGAGACGATATCGGGACTCCAAGTCCTATATTATTTGATTGACTAGTACGCTTGCTAGTGTTGGCTAGGACGCATCAAGTTGGATTCTGGAAAAGACAGTGGGTAATTCTAGGAAAGATTGGTCACTTAAATTAGATGACTCTTTTTGGGCATATCAAGCTGCTTTTAAGACGCCTATTTGGAATGCCTCTATATAGGTTGATTTTTGAAAAAGCATGTTATCTTCTAGTAGAGTTAGAACATCGGGCTTATTGGGCAATAAGGAACTTAAATTTTGACATGAAAGCTGCAAGTGAAAAGAAATTACTTAAGTTGAGTCAACTTGAGGAGTTGCGCCTAAGCTTGTATGAAAATGCTAAATTGTATAAAGAGCAAACAAAAGCGTGGTATGAAAAGCATATACAAGAACATGACTTTCATGAAGGCCAGTTTGTGTTATTGTTCAACTCTAGACTCAAAACTTTTCCTAGGAAAACTTAAGTCTAGATGGTCAGGACCATTCAAGGTAGTCAAGATTCATCCTTCAGGGGCATTGGATATTCAAAATAACTCAAATAAGATTTTTACGATCAATGGGTAAAGATTAAAGCTATATATTATTAGTGAACCAATTGATAAGGATTTGGCATGTTCTTTTTTAAGATTTGAGCTCTAAAGGGAAAGTCGAGCTAATGTTTTCATTAAATTTACTTTTATTTTTAAATTATTTCGAAGTTTTATTTAAGTAATTTTTATTTATTTTTGATGAATTTCATTGACGCTTTGAAATAATGATGTGATTAATTTGGTTTCAGGGTCTATAAGTTACTGAATGGAGACAAATAGACTTAAAATTAAACACAAGGACGTGTAACATTAAAAACACAAGGGCGTGTAACATTAATCACACATGCCCGTGTACATCTGAGACCTACTAGATTTCAATACCATAAGGCATATAGAATGAAAATCATGAACACAGGTGTGCCAATTCTACTCCGTATGGACGTGTACATCAAAGAGCTACTGGCCTGTTCAATAACATGAACGCGGGCGTGTTTGTCCAAAAACACACACCCATATGTATGATCTCTTCGCTGAGACTTTCAAGCACCAAAGGAGATAGATTCAAATCAATACATATTCCCGTGTGTACTGAGACACATACGCCCGTGTGTATCTGCATCATAAAAAGGGAGTTTGTTCTTTTTATCTCACTTTCTCTCTCCTCTAACCCGATTTCTCTCTCTCTCGTACTCGGTTCTCCTTCCTCTTTCATTTTCAACCAAATTTCTTGCAAAATCACATCACCTAATCACTGTAAGCACTATTTTATCAATTGAAATCAAGTTTTTTCAAAGATTCAAAGGCAAATTGGTAAGAACAACTAATTTTGGTTGATACCTAAAAATCTTGAAATTTTCGATTGGGTAATTGTGATTTTTGTTTTATTTTTCAAGCTTTTCAATTATTCTTTTCATATTTGCATCATTTATTGTGAAGATTACTTGTGGGGTTTGACATTTGTGTAGAATTTTGATTAGCTTTGCAATTTTCTTCTCTTAGTCGATGAGTTCCTCATTGTTATGCCAATAATTATTAGTTCAAAGCAAATTTGTGTAATCTAATTTGGGATTTTGTTATTTTGACTCTATCCTTAATGTTTGTAATCTATTTTTCAAGTTATTTCATTACATTAGTAGATTTCATGTGAATTTTGAGTTAAATTAGGTGGTTTTGTTGATTTTTGTTGCTCTTGTTGTTTTCTTTGATGGAATTGATAGATAATTTGTTGATCAGAAAACTTTATTAATACTACTGAGTTTTTATGATTTTTGCTTCCATTTCTTTGAACTTTGTTGATGATTACCAATTGAACCAATGTCATTGCAAAAACACAGGTGACTGTCATTATTTATATATGCAATTTTGATGGCACTGAGATAAATCTAGCATATTCTTGTTGCATCTTTGAGGTAATGGGTTAATATTTTGAATTGTAATATTTGAGCAATTTTGGTGTAATGAAGCTATTATTGGTTTTGGAGGGGGTACATTATCATTCTTTATCTCAATTATTAATTGTCTTTTACCTCTTGCAGAATCATGCACCATGCCTCTGAGAACAAAAACCATCACTCACAAAAAGGCAGTTCCTAAGAGAAAGGGAGAATCCTCAGCATCGATGCAACCTCCTCCATCATGAAAAGCCAAGATAGTCCTTCCTCCTATATTCTTTTCATCAAAAGAAGGCTCACCCTCTCCCCTAAGAAGATCTTCGACACCACCTCTCATGCCAAGCTCACCTTCTCTACGGGTAACCCAATTCCCACTTATTGCTTTTGAGAATGACGATCAATGAAAAAAGGTATGATATTCAAAGAAAAAAGAAAGATATCCCCTCTAGGTACATAGATGAACCCACATTAAGGAACTTAAAATGGTATGATGAAGTAATTGAACTTTTTACCAAATGCAATTTGGGAAATTTGGTTTTCATCAACTGTCCCACATATCTTGAGCTAGTCTATGAGTTTTTTAGCTCTTACAAGTACATAAGGGATGACTCACCATTTAAGACAACACCTAGGTCCATCTCCTTTAGACTAGCTAACCATACTTTCACTTTACTTGTTGATCGGTTAAATGAGATTTTCAAAATTAAGGGTCACTTTGGTTCCCTAGATAAAGATAATGACTTGAAGGAGCAAGAACCCTGGGTAGAATTAAGGGGAAGTAGTCAATATAACTCGAGTGCCTCCAAGAATTTTGAGTTTAATAACCCAGTCCATAGATACATTCATCAAGTTCTTGCTCATTCTATATATGGTAGAGGGATAGTATTGGGGTCGTCAATAGTTTTGAGCTGTATTTCTTCTTTTGCATGCTAAAGAATAGAAGATATAATGTTAGAAATTGGTTTGCCAAATGGTTAAGCAGTGTTGCTAATCAATAAAAGGGGTCCATGGTTATAGGAGGCTGCATAACCAAGATTGCTTTATCTTTGAGAATCGATGTTTCATCTTTAGTTTCACTGGCAAGTTCTATGCGCGTGGACATGATAATCATGGTTAACATAAAAATGGTGCAAGTTACTAGGAATTGTATTGTGATCAAGCAAAAACAAGGGGAAGAAAGAATATCCAGAGAACAAACACCAGAAGAAGAACCTCCTCAAGACACATTAGCCCCTTTAAGAGTAGAATAATTATCCTTGCAACAACTCATCAATCGAATGAATCACATGGAGCTCAAACTGAACATGAAGGTCCATTATAGTACAGACAGTCTTCATTGACCAACATAATGCTACACACGCTTAACTCACCAATATGGAAGCTGAGATGAAGAAATTTTTTGCGTACATGGGATACTATGGTCAAGCTCCTCCCAACTCCCCACCAGAGGATCCACCAGCCTGCACCGAATGATCTCCCTCCTGACATTGAGGACAATGTCTATCCTAAGTTTGGGGGAGGGGGGGGGGGGGGAGTCACAAAGTGAAGTTTTCTTTCAAAACTCATTTCTCAACTTTGTTTAGTTAATTTCAGTACTTTCACTTGAACAATGAATGTTGGTTTAATGTTTTGCTAGGATGATATCAACATGGATTCTGTTTTATTATGAGTGTGATTGTGTTGATTGTGATTTGTGTTTTAGCCATTTTAGTTTGATTTTGAGAAATGATTTGATGAGTGGATATTGAATGTGAATTGATAGATCTTGTTTATTCCAAAATCTTGACATATTAGGGATATATGGGCTATTTTTTCAAAATAGCCTTGTGCTGAAAATATTGTTGTTATGGACTATTTTCAATGATGATAAAATTTTTGCTTAAATCTTATAAATTATGCGTTCATTATGACTGATACATTTTGAGAAGGATGAAAATACACTTTTTGCTATAGTTTTCTCTTTTAGTATACTTATTTTTTGGTGTAAGGTTGTATGTTTACTTAGAGATGACTCTTGCTTCTATAACGCTATTAGGAAATCTTAATTTTATGCTTGAGCCTAGAACATGCTTAAAATGATCTTTGAGGCAAAATAAGATGCTTTCTTAGGATAAGAGAATATGATTTAGGCATTTTTTGCCAGCTAAATTCATGTATCCACCTAATTTCAAAATTATCCACTAGTTTACCCTTTTGAACTTATAATTTTGTTTTGGCTTGCGCTTCTTTGTTATATACAAAACCCTAAATTTCCACCCTGGCAGATTGAAACTTTTTAAGGATTATTGGTTATATATAATTGAAGATGAGTGGAGTAAAGTTAAGATGTTTCTTGAAATTGATGTAGTTAACTGGAAATTCTCCAGTATTAGTAAATGTCTAAGTGTGGGGAAATCTACAACAATATCTTTACACCCAATTTAAATTAAATTAAAGGGGTCGGAGAATTTGCATGGTTAGAAGAGAAATAAAATAGCAAAATCTTAAGCAAATCGAAGAATCACTCGAGTTAAATATGTAATATCCTTGGAAAGTTTATATCTGCTAAAAATTATTTAGCTTTACCTTCGCCAAAACCATTTAGCCTCAGTACAAGCTTTTAAAGATGTAATGATTCTTTTAGAATTAGTAAGACAGATTAGTGGAGAAGATTTTATAAGCATGCTTATTAAACAAGCCATGTTCTTTAAGGATTAGGTGTTCTTAGTAAGGAGAAGAAGTATTGCCTATATGAAGTGCAACTATTTTAGCTTGAGAATTATAAATACTGTTAGAGAAAAATTTGTGGCGTGGGAAGTATGATCGACTGAGTTAAGGAATGGAAGTCTAATTTCAATTTTAAACTTCTTGATTCTTTCTTAAATTCATTTATTGCAAGATTAGAGCTATGGACTCTTTGTTTAGTCTTTATATTTCTTTTATATTTGTATTAGTTATGAACAACTAATCCTCTTTGTGGGATTAGGTGGATTTGGATGTTTTGATAATGGGTTGATTCATTTATATAAACATTTATTAAGGTATTTCTTAATTATGGATTTGTTGATTTCATTTTGATTGTTAGCAATTGATTGGTCACCGATTGTTAAATCTATTAAATTATATAAAATATAAAAGTTGAATATAATTTAGATTGAGGAATCAACAACTTGGGGTGATTGACTTAGAGATAAGAGAATTACCTTAAGATCTATGAATGTATCTTGATTTATTGGATTGGGTTTTGATTTTTTCTCATTAGAATAGAGATTTAATTTTACTTGATTATATTTCACTTACTTGAGAAAGAAGTGAATGAGCTTAGTGATACTAGATATTCTTGATTTAAGAAGTAGAATCCATTGACACAATTGATTAAACCTATTTTAAAACTCCAATGAAACCTAATTCTACTCTAATTTTTATTGATAATCTAGCATTTGATCTAAAAGAAATTATTTGATTTAGTTTAATTAATTAGTTGAATTATTAAAAAGTTGGTCATTTCTAAATAATAATTTAATTGACCTGAAGTTACTTAAAACAAAACTTCCCTATAGATACGACACTCGTACTCTCACTTTTCTACAAGCCACGATACCATGCACTTATAGTATTTCTCATAGTAAAACATACATCATTTCTCATTTAGGAATTGACGAAACTGTAGGAAGACCGGACACTTTAAAAATCAATGCAAGAATGCATCAAAGGATCAGGTGGCAAAGACAAAGGTCAATATTACTTCCACCTCAGGAAAAGATGATACGTTGATATGCACTTTAGAGAGCAAAGAGGAGTCTTGGGTGTTAGACTCTAGAGTATCGTTCCATGCCACTTCGCAAAAAGGATTCTTCCAAAGGAATGTCTCCAAAAATCTTCGAAAGGTATATCTTGGTGATGACCAACCTTGTGATATTATTTGTAAAGGTGCAGTGAAGATTAAGGTGAATGAGTCTATTTGAGAGTTGAAGACTGTCAGGCATATTCTCGATCTGAGAAAGAACTTAATATTAGTAGGGTAGTTGGCTAGTGAAGGCTTCACTACAATCTTTCATGGTGATGATTGGAAGATTTCAAAGGACGCAATGACTGTTGCTCGGGGTAAAAAGCGTGGTACTCTTTACATGACAACATGTACATGCCGTTCAATTACAGTTGTAGTAGGAAACGAAAATTCTAATTTATGGCACCAGAGACTTGGCCACATGAGTGAGAAATGAATGAAAATTATGCACTCAAAGGAAAAACTTTTAGGTCTATAGTTAGTTGAGATAGACATGTATGAAAGTTGCATACTTGGAAAGCAAAAGAGGGTCAGCTTTTAAATAAGTGGCAGAACCCCAAAGAAGGAAAGGCTAGAGCTCGTTCATTTTGATGTTTGGGACCAATGACAACTTCATTCATTTATGGAAACACTACTTCGTGACTTTCTTTGATGATCACTCTAGAAAAGTATGGGTTTACTTTCTAAAGCATAAGTCTGAAGCATTTGGGACTTTCAGGAGATGGAAAGCTATGGCTGAAAATGAGATAGGTCTAAAGACTAAAAGGCTCAGAATTGACAATGGAGGTGAATTTGAAGACACCAAATTCAAAAAGTTCTGCTATGAGCACGAGATTAGAATAGAGAGAACCATTCTGGGTATGCCTTAACATAATGGTGTTGCTGAGTGTATGAACCAAACGTTGACAAAAAGAGCCAGAAGCATTCGTATGCAATCAGGTCTACCAAACAGTTCTAGGTAGAAACAGTCAACACATCAGCTTACTTGATCAATCGAGGCCCATCAATTCCATTGGAATATAGAATACTAGAAGAGGTACAGAGCAGGAAAGAGATAAAATTATCACATCTAAAAGTTTTTAGTTGTGTAGCATATGTGCATATTAGTGATCAAAGTAGAAATAAGCTTGATCCTAAATCTAAAAAATACATCTTCATTAGCTATGGTGAGGATGAGTTTGGCTATCACATTTGGGATGATAAAAACAAGGAGGTGATTTGTAACAAAGATATGATTTTCAATGAAAAAGCGATGTACAAGGACATGCATAAAATCGATGTTAATAATACATAGCAGAGTGAGCCAATATTTGCAGATATAGATGATGTCTCAGATAGTCTTGTGATGAAGCCAATTATAGTAAGTCCCTAGCTATATGAACTTATTGAGCAAAACAGTGTGCAACATTCCAACACACCACAACCTCCTACTCTAACTCCTATATTGAGAAGGTATTCTCGGCCTCATATACCTAATAGGAGATATATGGACTATTTGTTGCTCACTGATCAAGGAGAGCCTAAATGCTATAATGAAGCTTGTTAGACTAGAGATGCTAGCAAGTGGAATCTTATCATGAAAGATGAGATGAAGTCTCTGATCTCTAACCAGATATAGGAACTAGCTAAGTTACCCATAGGGAAGAAGGCACTTCACAACAAATGGGTGTATGGGATGAAAGAGGAGTATGATGGTTCTAAAAGATACAAAGCCCGACTAGTTGTTAAAGGATTCTAGTAGAAGGAAGGAATTGACTATACTGACATTTTTACGATCATTGTGAAGCTCAATACTATTAGATCAATATTGAGTATTGTTGCCATTGAAGATCTTTATCTTGAACAGTGAGATGTAAAGATTACATTTCTTCATAGAGAGTTGGATGAGGAGATATATATGCACCAGCTAGAAGGTTTCTTAGAAAAAAGGAAAGAAAAATAGTATGTAGACTTAAGAAGAGCTTGTATGGCCTAAGACAAGGCATAAGACAGTGGTATAGAAAGTTTGATGGCTTCATGCACAAGGAAGGATTCCAAAAGTGCAACGCCGACCACTATTGCTGCTTCAAGAGATATAGCTCCAGTTATATTATTTTATTACTTTATTTCA
Source organism: Garcia nutans (assembly GCA_947685225.1). NCBI lineage: Eukaryota > Viridiplantae > Streptophyta > Magnoliopsida > Malpighiales > Euphorbiaceae > Garcia > Garcia nutans. Next base: position 436,314 of record CANTUV010000090.1, read on the forward strand.
ATAACATGTTAGTAGTAGGTTTAGATATAGAGGATATCAGAAAGTTGAAGCAGTAATTGTCAAAGAAATTTGACATGAAAGACTTAGGTCCAGCAAAGAAGATTCTTGGAATATAAATCACAAGAGATAAGCAGAAATAACTTTTGCAGTTATCTCAGGAAGAGTATATCAATTGTGTTTTATAGATATTTAACATGGGTGATGCCAAGCCAATCGGTATACCCTTCGCTAGTCACTTTCATCTATCTAAGGATCAATCTCCTTAGATGGAGGAAGAGAGAGAACTCATGACTAAGGTTCCTTACGCCTCAACCATTGAAAGCTTGATGTAAGCAATGATTTGTACAAGACCAGACATTAGCTATGCAGTGAGATTTGTTAGCAGGTTTATGTCAAATCCAAATTTTTGAAGGTAAAGTAGATCACCGAAAAAGCACCACTAGTTATATATTAATTGTTGAAAATATAACTGTTAGTTAGATGTCGAAGTTACAGAAAATTGTTACTCTATCCACTATAGAGGCTGGGTATATGGCAGTGACTAAAGCCAGTAAAGAGATAATATGGCTTCAAGGTTTGTTAACTGAGTTAGAATTCAATCAGGAGAAGAATGTCTTACACAGTGATAGTCAGAGTGTGATACACTTGGCAAAAAATTCAACATTTCATTCTAGAACTAAGCATATTGGACTTCATTATCACTTCATCAGAACTCTATTAGAGGATGATGTGTTAATACCGGAGAAGATTCAAGGAAGTAAGAATCCAACGGATATGTTAACAAAGACGGTGGCTATTGACAAATTAAAGTTGTATTCATCTTCAGTTGGCTTGCAAGAGTAACAAGATTGGAAAGATCTGCTGTATAGATCGAGGTGTGAAGACATATTAAAATCAGTCTTTAAGTGGGAGATTGTCAAGAAAATTTCACAATTTGAGTAGTAAAAAATGGAGGTGCCTAACTTAGTTACTTAGTAAAAAATAGAGGTACATTTTTGTCAAAAATGGAGGAACATTTTTTGTCAAAAATGGAGGTGATTTTTTTTTGTCAAAAATGAAGGTGCCTAACTATTGACAAACTTCCACCAACCCATTTTGAAGCCTATATAAACTCTTTATATTTCATTTAGAAAGCATACCAAAATTTAGAGAGTTTAAGAGAGTTTGTGAGAAAAGAAAAAGCTTGTAAAAGAAGTTTGTGAAGAAAAATTCTTGGCTCTAATTAGGTGTGAGTTGTGACTGTTATAAACACTTTGTATATTTTCTCCTTTGAATAAAATAATTTGTAGCAGGTCCGAAGATATAGGCACTATTTGCCAAACTCCATTATCAAATTTGTGGGTATATTATTTTCGTTGTTATTTCACATTCTCACTAATTTGATTTATAGAAAAATATGTGTAATTTTTTCAATAATATTTTCATATTTTAGTATTATAAGTTTTAACACAAAATATATTTTATATATGTTTATGGTATATTGAATATCAAATAGTTGTACATTAATTGTCCACGTTGTACATTAATTGTCCATTTTTGAAGTGGTTATTAATTAAAAGAGTTAATTACATAAATAGTCCATACACTTTCACTATTTTTTCATAAAATTTCTGAATTTTAATTTATCAATTAAAAATTTCTGAAATTTTAATATTATAACAATTTAATCTCTGAACTTTAATTTTTTTAATTAAAAATTTCTTAATTTTTTAATATTGTACAATTAAATCTCTGAATTTGGTTTTTGACCACCAGAGAATGACATAGCAAATACGCTAGCAACACATGAATAAAAGAAGATAAAAAAAATAAAAAGACAAATAATTTATATCACATGATAACGGTAAAAAATTCTTACATTCACTGTTTATTAATTATAACTTAAATTTATCTAACTATCTTGCTCTCTATTTGATCGATCTTTCAATATTTATTTATTTTTTCCAATTCAAACCCTAACATAGAATTTAAAAACTCTATGTTGATTTTTAAAAATCAAATCTAAATTAAAGCTCTCCCTATCTACTATTTTATTTTTTTTCATCTCATTATCTTCATTTCATTTTTTGGTAGTCGAAAATGAGATTTAGGGATTTAATTAATATAATGTTAAAAGTTGAGAGATTTTTAATTGACAAATTGAAATTTGAGGATTTAATTACAGTATTAAAAGTTGAGTGAATTTTAACAAATTAAAGGTTAGGGATTTTTATGGAAAAGTTATGAAAGTTTAGGGACTATTCGTATAATTAACCCAAATTAACTCTATGCTGATTTTTAAAAATCAAATCTAAATCAAAACTCTCACTATCTACTATTTTATTTTCTCATCTCATTCTCTTCATTTTATTTTCTCATCTCATTTTCTTCATTCCATTCTTTCATTTCATTCTTTAGTAGTCGAAAATAAGATTTAGAAATTTAATTGGTATAATATTGAAAGTTGATAGATTTTTAATTGACAAATTGAAGTTTGAGGATTTAATTGGTATAATATTAAAATTTGAGAGATTTTTAATTGACAAATTAAAGTTTAGGAATTTTTATGAAAAAGTTATGAAAGTTTAGGGATTGTTTGTATAATTAACCTAAATTAAAATTGTGTATTTTTTAAATTGAAAATTTAAGTTTTGTGCAAATTTGAGAGTAAGAAGGAGAATATATATATATGTTTGAAAATATTTTTATTTATTTAGTTATTTTTGTACAAAATTCTTTTTTTTCTCAATCAATTTCTATACATGTTGATTTAGAAATATAATGAATAGAGTGGTTGCAAATAATGCGTACTCCATTAAACAATTATGGATTTATTTGTCGAATGATTCATTATGGGCTACTTTCATGCGTCGAAAATATCATCGACAGGGCAACATGAGCTACATCCAAACGGATTCATGTGCCTGGAAGCGTATTTGCCATACATATTAGGTATATGCGGACAGCTTTGAGGTAACTGAAAATTCTGTTGTTTGGAAAGAGAGTGGTAATGGACAGTTTACTTTCTCTTCGGCCTATAATCTGGTTCGTCCAAAGAGAAGCACAACTATATCACGGCAAACTTTGTGGGATTCTGTAGTTCCATTGAAGCTTTCAGCCCTATCTTGGAAAATTCTTCATAATGCATTGCCTCTTCCAGGTATGTTACAGCGTTTGGGTATCTCCCTTGCAGCTGTCTGCCCCTTTTGTTTGGCGGCCTCAGCTTCTGTTGACCATATTTTTCATAGCTGCGTTCCTATAAGGAAGATCTGGAAATATTATGCTGCTTCACTCCTTCCTCTTCGGCATGGAGACTCAGAGACTCTATCTTTAGGACAAGAACTCTCAATCTGGTGGCTTAATGCAAGTAAATCAGTTAAGGGAAGGCTTTGTAAACTGGTTCCCCAGGTTATTTTCTATAATACATGGAATGCTTATTGTAGTTGTGTTTGGGGCTCTGAGAAATTCTTTCCCCACAGTGTTGAATTACAAATTTACAAGTTCATTTTCAGTTGGGGAGTAGCTCATGCGGGAGATCGTTTCGCCGCCCCTCTTTCATGTTTTGCAGATCATTTGCCTTCTGTTTTTGGGCGTCGGAAGCCACGTCCTAAGCTGGTTGCATGGAGTAAGCCCTCTAATCATTGTTTTAAACTAAATGTTGATGCCTCATTTTCTTTGCATACTGTTTCTGGAGGCGCTGTCCTTCGTGACTCAGAAGGCTATGTTATCGTTGCTGGAGCTTTCTTGATCAAGGCGAGGAACGTTTTGGAAGCTGAATTGACAGCCTTGGTTCATGCACTTGAATGGGTGAATGCAGCTGGGTATGCTTCGGTTCAGGTGGAGGTAGATTCTTTGGAGCTAGTTCAGTTGATGTCTTCGGTCTCTGATGTGTCACCGCAATTTAAGAGAGCAAGAGCTCTTTTGTCTTCAAATTTTCATTCTATTTCTCATGTTCATAGGGAGGCAAATCAAGTTGCACATTTTTTTAGCCTATTACAGTATATTGAATGGTGTTTCTAGGTGGTTTTTATCTTTTAACTCTTTGTCAAATTACATTAAAGGGATTGTATTGACTGATAGTATGAGTCTTCCATATATTAGATTTAATTAATAAAATTTGCAGTGGTACCGTCCACCTTTACCAAAAAAAAAATGAATAGAGTGGTTTATGACATAAAAGCATACACTAAGTATATATCATAATTTCTCGACAATACAAAGCACTTAATTTATTCAGTCCAACTTTCCTCAAAATATATATATATATATATATATATATTTAGTCCAACTTGAAACTACCATTATAGTTTTGGGTTAATTGTTTTGAGCTGTAGTTGAGTCATGGAACAAAAAGCTATATAAGGACAGTAATTAACTTATATTATTTTTCCCTTGAAGAATTATTTAATACCATACTAAATTAATATATATATATATATATGTAAATTAATAAGAGAATTTTATCACTCCCGAGCAACTGCAATCACTTGTTTCCCAATGTTTCGACGGCTAAATAGCCCTACAAAAGCTGCAGGCCCATTCTCCGAGCCTTCAACAACGTCCTCCAGATACTTTATCTTTCCTTCTCTGAGATAAGGCAATACACCATCCAAGAACTTAGCATATTGGTGGTTATAGTCATAAACTAAGAATCCTTCAATACGAATCTGTTTCTTTAAAATATACATCAGATTAGAAATGGTCTCAGGCTTGTCGTCAAGATTGTACTGTGAGATCATTCCACATATAGCTATTCGGTCATGGGATCTCATGTTCAGAAGCACAGCATCCAGCATTTTCCCCCCAACATTATCAAAATATATGTCAATGCCTTCTCGAAAGTATCTGAAATCAATGGAAAAGCAATTGTTAAATTGTTGGTTTTTCTTTTTAGTACCACAATAATAAACATTTGGGGATGCTATTGAGAGAATAAGAATGTTTTTAAAACAGGACCAAATATTAAACTGAATTGATGATTTATTTATTGTTCAACCGGTTTAATTTATAAACTAATTAACTCAGATTTAATAATATAATAATATTATAAATTTTTTATCTGTAAATATTAATAAAAAATCTAATTAAAAATCATAGAATTTTTTAAATAAAAGTTTAAAATAATAAATATATACTTTATCTGTTTAAAAATATCACAATAATTATAATATATATAAAAAATTAATTTAAATTTTTTTCTCTATTTTTATGCAAAAAATGATTTAAAATTTAGAAAACCAATTCGATTTAGTTTGACATAGTTCCTTCTGTTTTAACATTTTTACCGATTTTATTTTTTATAAATATAAATTTTTAGTATTTTAAACTAAATCAACCTACGATTTTCGATCAATTCGATCTGATCGATCAGTCCATTCCTATTTTAAAAATAATGAATAATACTATTTATTTTCTACCACATATAACGATTAATTTAATAGTAAATATATAATACCATGAATAATAGATCTAAGATTGATTTTCTTTCTCTATATATACTGAAAAAAGAAGGGAAAGAATTCATTATCCAATCTAATAATTTTAGGACCTCAAATTTGAGATTCTCACAATCTTCATTAATTAAAAGAAGTGAAAAGATTGACAAGAATACATAAAATATCAATCTAATTGAAGACATCAAAATAATAAAATTATAGGTGTTAATCATTTATATAATTTTCGTTTGAGAAAATAATTTTATTTTTTACAGACGGGTAAGTATATACCAACCTTTTCAAAGCAACAGTGAGGTCAGGCTCTTTGAAATTAAACGCCTCATCAAATCCAAATTTATTCTTCAATAATTCAACCTTAAAGAATGTGCAACAGTGCAAGAATTATATACAGATTGCAAGTAATAAGAGAGAAGCGCTGAATAAGAAATAAAATCAACAATTAGGAAAATTAAATCTGTCAAAGTATACCTTTTCTTGACTTCCAGCACTTCCAACAACAAAACAATCCATCATTTTAGCCAACTGGCCAACAAGCTGACCGATTGCACCTGATGCTGATAAACAAATACTTACTCTCCTTTCTTTTGGACAACATATCTCATTAAATCCAAGAAAAGCAGTCAATCCAGGCATGCCTAAACAAATAAACAACATAAATAAGCATTGGATAAATAGAGAAACGTTTTTGACATTTTGGATATTAAAAACCCCTTACAAAATCATTAAAAAAAATAAAAATCTAAATTTTTGTGTGAATTTAATTTACACTTGATTGAAATTTGAAATACAAATTTAAATTTAATTAGTATAATTGTAATAAAATTGTTTTTTTTTATTACAATAAACTTACCAAGAACTCCTGTATAGTATGAAAGGGGGATATCATTGCTGTGGTGGATTTTAAAGATGATTTTTGTTGTCATGATGAGTGTATACTCTTCCCATTCAGTTATTCCCCATACCAATTCACCTTCTTTAAACTCTGGGTGCCTTTGATTCCAATACTTTTGCCACTCCAAGCCCTGTTACTGGCTGCATGTTTTCGATTCAAGATTGCAAGTTATTTTATTTTCCCTTGCTTTCATTATTTTCTTAGCAATCAAACACATGATAACAATTAATAAAACAACATTAACGTAGATAATTAAGAAATCAATACCACAATAGATATTAGTATTAGATTTAACTGCAATATTAAATATTGATTGCTATACTAATTAACATTTAAATTGTTAAACAAAAAAGGTGAGAGAAAGGAGCTTACAGAGCCAGGGTTGTAGGGAACGAATATAGTAACATCTGGAACTCTCTTCATTAGCATTCGCAAGTAGGGATCACAAGAGAGAGAGAGATTCTTGACAAGAATCCCATTAGAGCCCTAGGAACCTTGAGCTTTATACAGTCACTTTTTATATACATGTCTGATTCTTTAGGAAAACCAGTTACGTAGTCTCTGAATATTGCCATCTTGTTGCTTACCACTTCTCCACAACCACTCGCCATTGTTATTATCTGTATTTTCTCTTCCAGGTATAGCGCTAGTTAATCAGGCAGGGAATTTATAGATTGTCATTTCTTGCTTTTAAATTTATTTTAATTGTCCTTTTGAATTCCAATATGAATAATTAATAGTGCATTTGAATAGCTAATCCACTGTTTGATTCTTTTACTATTGAAAATATAGTATTGAAATATCTTTTTATTTTTTTTTAAATTCTAATATAATAAAATATTTATATATATAATACTAATGAAGTTTGTGTTAATTATTTTTCTTATTATTTTTAAATTTAAAGTTTTTAATTACCACATAAAACATTTTTTAAACATTTTAACAAATTGCAGTAGTTGAAGAGTGAGCATCGGTACCTGTCTCAGCGTATTAACAGAGACTAATCTGTTGTCGTTTTGCCATTTTTGCCTCTCTTTTTATCTTTTCCGCAATGTTTATAAATCTAATTATTCGACCTTTTCTATGGAATAATATAATTAAGAATAGATGGATAAGCATGTATATGGCTTATATATTTCAATTTTATTATCAATTTAAGGTATTAGAAACTATTCCCTGTATCTGTATTAGTTTAGGGTCTTATTTTCTTTTATATATATATAAGCTATGAGAATTTTATTGTTAATCAGAGGATGGAAGAAATACATAAAAAGCTCACAATATTAGTGCTAATACAAAGATAGAGTAACATCTAGAAATTTAAGAGTATAGTTTGAAAAGGAAAATATCAAAATTTCACGTAAACACACAGCAAAAGTTAAGATCATGAATATATAAATGAATTTTATATTTCTCATTTAATAAAAACTCGATATATTAAATGAAATATTAATTTTTCCTTTTAAATTTAGTTTTCAATTTGCATATATCGAAAATGCATACAAATGAATGCTTTTTCTTATAATAGTATAATTTCAGTTCTTAATTAATGGATTTAACACCATTACAAATTTCTATGAAATAATTTGAAATGAGTTTATATAACTAGTTTAAATTAGTTGATTCATGTAGCGATGTCCTATGCTTGTAAAATTGTAAAATTTGATATTCATATTGTCAAATTCAAGTAAACGATTCTATAGCTAGAGTTAAATGCAAGTCTTTATGAATAATGTATCATTCAAAGAAATTAAACAATTTAAATTATCTTAAATTAAGTTTATTATAAATGAAGGTTCTGTATAAGTAAATTTCTAGAATAGCTATAAAGAAATGAGATTTCAAAGAGAAGACTATATTGAAAGAAAATTTATGTGTACAAGTTAGTTACTAGTTAAAATGTTTTGCCAAAAGAATTTATGATAATTTTTAAGAGTAAAATTTGCTAATAAACTAAAAAATACAAGAATAAAAAGAATTGACCATATTTTTAAAAATATTTTCAGATTTATAAGAATTTATAATTTTTTTTATAAAAATACCATATTTATATAGTTTGTTATGAGTTTATAAATTTATATAGTTTATTATGAATTTATTATGAATTTTATTACGAATTTAATACAAAATGATTAAAATACTCATGATAAAAATAAAAAAATTTAATAAAAAATGATAGAGGGTGTATTTTTTCTTGAAAAGATATATATATACTTAAAACACAAACACACACACACACACACACATATATATATATAGATATATATAGATATATATATATACTTAAAACCCTTAATTCAAACATCTAAAAGCATTACAATCTCAAAGAACTATAGATTATACTGTGAGCTTAAACTAAAATCATAAAAACTGTCACCTTTATAAATAACTATATCTTAAGTCTATATACATAAGTGTGTTGACTTGAAAAGGAAAAAATACAAATCTTATTTAGGATATATATTTAGTTACTTGGTACAAAAAAAAAGAGAGTTTGAAATCTTATCTAACAATTTTCCTAAATAATAGCAAATTAAGAAACTAATTTCCAATAAAGAAAACCAATTTCTAGAATAGGAGTAATTGAGAATAGTTAATTTAATGATAAAATTTT